>OZ038504.1:19677835-20160335 GCA_964036315.1 Acanthosepion esculentum
ATATGAAGTGTTTCCATACTTACCTAAACAAAATAGACCAAACCCGGATATAAGAGACTTCTTCTCCGGTCCCGACAACTCTCTTATATCCAGGTTACACTGTAAATACCTAGTCGAAGTGGAAAGTTTTTGCCACATAAGGAAGTCTACATATAAAACTTGTACCTCCAAAAATTCGTATACCTAAGGTTTAAATGTATTTTTCATAAAGGAAAAATCCTTTTTGAAGCTTTCCAACCGCTTCAATTGAAAGCTAAAGGATTAACTTTTCTAATTCCAGAAAAAAATACTGTGGAGTATTTCAAATAGAAATTTGAATGATTTTTAGTCGATGCTTTCGAAAAACCAATCGAAACGGCCATTCTTAACTTTTTTTAGAGAAATGTAAACGAACTTATTTTTCGGTTTTGAAAATCCCACTAAGATAAGGTACACATTTCTGAAACGTTACTTTCGTAAAATTAGCAAATTTAAAGTTAAATTAATCTGTTCTGAAACAAAAATCACTTACATATAGCATTAAAATTTCTAGACAAACATTTCTTGACCTCGGGGTCTTGTTATTTTCACGTCTCCATCCATAATTTGATGGCTGAATATGTTGACAGGTTCAGTACGGTGCATCAAAAGTGACATAACTGTTTTTTTTTCTTATAATAATTTAAAATACTATAAAAATTTCTTACATTATTGAGTTATCTCTATCTCTTTCATTATTTAATAGCTAAGATAATGATAAATAATCTTAATAATATTACATTAAGTTATTACATTTTTAATTTAATAACTGAGATAATAACTAATTAAATTATTATTATATTAATAATTAAAATATCTGAGTTATTAATTGTTTAAATTGATAAATGAGATAATTTTATTATCTCAATTTAATTTTTAATTTAATAACTGAGTGAGATAAGAACTTTATATGTCAAGGAACTTTCCCCAAAGAGGAGACAAACTTTAAAACACGTGACCCCTTAACCATAATGTCACTTATGAGATATCATACTAAAAAACAAATATAACATTTTGATGCACAAAAAATTTTTTTTTTAATTATGGTAAAAAACTTTGGTAGCATTATTTGTATTAAGCTTTTAATTTTTGCTTAGTAAATATAGTCTTCACTTAAAAACTTAAAGACCCCACACTCTGCTTGGAAGAATTTTAAAACATTTTTTAAAATTAAAGAAAATGAAAAAAACTAAAAGAAAAATGCAAACAATTCTTGTAAAAATTCTTTATTCATCGTAAAAAATGTTTTTTTTCAGATAATAATCATTAATGTATATTATTTATAAAAGCAAATAAAAGCCTATCTGATTTGATAATTAGATAGTTTATTGCAGTTTTTATTTTACGATTTGGAGCAGATTTTTAAAAAGTTGGCAGTAGTTGTGAAAAAAAAAATTGATGATTTAATTTCTCCAAGGAGTCCTGCTTATAAGTAATATAAAACAATTTGTGTACTCTTTGAAATTCTAGAAAATTTCATAAAATTAATTTATGGTGTGTGTGTGTGCGTGGTGGTGGTGGTGGTGGTGGTAGGGGGTAATACATGTAAAAATATATTTTCTAAAAATAAAAATTTCAAAAATAAATTCATTTATTTTTTTAATAAGTCCTGAAAGTTTCATTAAAATCAGACAACTATTTGATTTTTGCAAGAATTTCCAAATTAATGGGTTTTCCCTCTGAAACAGCTACACTAAAATGGCCATTACCACAAGTATTACAAAGTTAACAAAAAAAAACGAGATTTTTTACTCAAATTTAGAACGTGTTAGAAAGAAGGAAAATTTTTTAAAAAATATTTAAAAAATAACTTGATCTTTCCTCTTAATAATAACAAACATTTTAACGATGAAACTTTGTTTTTATTAACTTTCGGACCTTTTATCATTATGCTATACTGATTTTTTAGCGAATTACTGGAGGTACCTAGATTTAAATGGCTACTGTTGAGTGTACTGTCGACTCATCATGGTCAAGTCATTTTTTAATCGCTAAACGAAATTGGTGAGATGCGTGTATAAATCTGCAACTGGCGTTCTAAAAGTGTAGTTGCATAACGAGAAAATAATTTTGATCTATGTCTATCGAGAGAAAAGTGATTTACAAAGTCTATTATAGACATGATTATCACTTAAACTTCATAACGGGGGTATTTATTTTGCAAGCCGAACACTATTGTAGGCGTCTGTTTGATATGAAAAGCCCGAAGTGGAAGAAAATGAAAAAAGAGGGAAAGGATTAAGTGATGAGTGATGAGGTATAGGGAGAGCAAGAAATAGTTAAAAGAGGAGAATATCGAGAAAATTAAGTACAGGAAAAAAATAAAGAAACGAGTAAAAAGGAGGAGAAAGAATAAAGATAGACAGAGGAAATGAGAAAGAAGGAAAGAGTGGACAATAAGAAGGTAAAGAATACATGACAAAAAAACAAAAAAGAAACAAATTGTCGTCTGTATTTAAATTAATGAATATTCATTAATTGTTAATTTCTATGAATGCTATTTATATTTTATATAGCGTTTAAAACATTTGTTTACAGTTTACACAAGTCGTTGCTTATCCGTTGCCATTTTTAAAATTAATTTTCCAACTTTTTCACAAATACAGATGTTTAAAGTATATCCCAAAGATTCATTTAGCAGTTTGAAAAAAAAGAAAGGAAAAAACAATTACTGTATATTTATGCGTATAAGGCGACATTTAAATCTGAAAAATTACCTCCAAAATTAAAGGTAATTAGGGGATCGCCTAATACAACATTTACAAAACGCTAACCTTAAATCCTGTGGCGTATCGCTATTGGCAAGTAGGCTAGTATGCTTACGCCATGGAACGAGCCGGAAGAATGAAATCGTTATTGTTATTTTTATAAAGATTCATGTTAATACTTTCTTTATATTATTTAATTCTTTTTGATTTGATAACTATAACTTTAATCAAAACAACATTTTAATAACCAGCTTTATTTTATACTCGTAGGAATCATATTGATATGCCTAACTGCTACTGACAGCATAGACTAGCCTACGTTTTCAGTTGTTTTATCAGATAAAATCACGAAAATTTACTAGATTTATTTATAGGTCGCCTTATACGTGGAAATATACGGTAATTAAAAAACATTTTAAATACCATATCTAATTTTATAAAATAGATCACCAATAAGTAAATTAAAAAGTGGCGACAGATAACCTACAAAAAACGCATTTTAAAACGTGGCGACAATTCTTTCCGTTTTCTTTCACTTTCTTGATTAAGTTTCTTTTATGGAATTTAAAAAAAATAAAATTAAAACAAATAATTTTAATTTGGACTTACCGATTCCACATCCAGTCATTAACCGTCCAGTAAGCAAAGTCTCTCTGTTGTAAGCCGAGCCAGAGACGACAGATCCAAGCATATAACAGAAACACGCGAACATTAAACATTTTCTTCGTCCGAAACTGTCGCTCAGATAAGCTCCGATTAAACTACCGATAGCGGCACTTGGCATCGGTCCGGCTGTGATCAGTTGTTTCCATGCTTGAGTCAGATGAAGATAGCCGATGTCTTGGGCGAGAAGAATGGCCCCTGATGAAGAGCCCATGTCATAACCCTGATTGAGTAGTGATAATTGAGCAAAGAAAGTCAAAATATACACCAGCCACGGCTTTTTCGACGAGTTTTGATTATTTTCATCCACTTTTACGGGTTTAATTTCTGAACCTGCTTCCATTAGAAAACGCTAATTTGCCTGCATCAAACAATCGCTGTAAACAAACTCAAACTGTAAATTTCGACTCATACAGTAAATATAGCTGCTCTATTTGGTGATAAAAATCTGGCCTATTTTATAATTGGGTTATTTATTTCGCTTGAGAAATTTACATTAAAATCTGTGCCATTAAATATGTTCGTTGCCAATACTAAGAGGCTCAAAAGTGTTGTGTCTGTTTTAGGTTGATGGTGGAGTGTATAAAGTTATCACATTCTATTTGCTGCAGATACCAGGACGCACGTGAGTGCAAGAATACAACATACATATATTATACCGACATGAAACAAACCTCAAATGGCAAATTCTAAATATACGCTGAAATTGACCTGAAAAGCTATTGCAGGATCATTTCTTGAAAACATTCAAGCGGAAATGAGTGACGACTATTTGTTTTTAGCATTTTTCCCAAGTAAGGCGGGATTGCCACTAGCACGCAAGAGTTCGTAGAGATTGAAAGTAAGAGTAAAGAGGGGTGTTTGAGGAAAGGATAAAAAGAAAGACATGGGCCAAGATCAGAAGATGTCGATTGACATTATATTTAGATTTTTGAATATTATAGTTATCAGGCAAGCAAATAAGAGGAAGGGAGTTCCACTGTCGGGAAGTGCGAGAAAAAGAAGCTGTTGGGATAGAAGAGGCGGTTACATCTAACTGGTTCGACAGTAAATGGATGGGACCGAGATGCTAAATTAGTAGCATTCTTAAATTCATGCAGTTGGGGCACCAGTGAAAATAGCTTGTCAGAGCATTTACTATGAAAATATTTGTAGAAAAGACAGAGTGAAGCCACATCACGTCTGTGAGAAATTGATTGGAGTCGAGATGCCAGATCAGGATCTATCACATTGCATATCCGTCTTTGGATTTTGTCGAGAACCTCGAGATGAACAGCGGGAGCACCAGACTATATATGGAAACAGTATTCGATGTAAAGACGAATGGTATTGTAGATGTGTAGAATGGACTCAGACGAGAACCAACTTTCCATGCGGCAGATGTAGCTATTGGTTCAATATAGTCTGTGGAAAACGTGAGACCAAGAAGGTGCAATGAGGCGCTCTCGTGAAGTTGAGCATCAGCCATGCTGATAGGAGGTTTCTCTATGGTGGGTAAATGAGACACAGTTTCGTTTTGAGGCATTAAAATTTACAAGCCATTTCCTGCCCCAGTCAACAACAGATTGGAGGTCCTTTTCGAGATCAACGGCCAGGTTAACCTTGTCAACAATTCCGGATTTACCATTGAGACAGTAGTAAATGATAGTGTCGCCCGCGTAGATGCCTACTTGAGAACTTATGAAGATCGTTGATGAAGATCAGAAACCTTGTAGGACCCAGGATAGAGCCTTGGGGAACATCAGCGTTCGTATGAAAGGAACTGAAGGAGAACCCGTTTAGGACGATATTCATTTCACGGTTTGAGAGGAATGATTGGATTAAATCAAATTATCGTCCTCTAATACCGTATCCCTGAAGCTTACGCAGAAGGCCGATATGCCAAAGTCTATCAAAAGCCATAAGAGATATCTAGAGCCACAGTTCAAGATTTGCCGTTATTATTAAGAGCTTGGCATACATATCCACTTATGGCCATAAGCACATCAGCGGTAGACCAAACAAAGCGGAAACCATATTGTTTGTCAGAGAGTAGATCATGGAAGGTAAGGTGCTTAAGCATTGATTAAAGAAGACTTTGTCAAAGAGTGGTAGGAGACTGATAGGACGATAGTTAGATGGCATAGAAGGGTTTCCGGAGTCCTTAAAGAGAAGGACAACAAATGCGGACTTCCAACAGGCTAGAAAGCGAGGCAATAGTTATATAGTTTGGAGAGAACTGGAGACAGCTCGGGAGCCCATTTCTTTAGGACTACGGCTAGTATCCCGTCACCACCATTTGCTGTATGAGTGTCCAATTTAAATATGATGTCCAATACCATCGACGGGTTTATGCTCATCTCAATCAATTTTAACTCACTTCTCCAAGTTTTTGTTCACCACTGCAGTAACCAGGTATTTTTTTTAACTCTTTGTGTCAAGTCATTGGATCCAACCAACGCTTTTATCGACAGGGCCATGTGTTCTCAAGAATGTTCCGAAAGAAGGAACAAACAATTTACAAGTAATATGAGAAGATTTTATAATAGAATCTTGCCAAAGTCAACTCTTTTTTTCTTATTCTTCATATTACTGGGCTACATTAATATTTGCAATCTTCTCGAGTGAATTCATTCGGGATCATCTCATTCGGGATCATCTCATCCTTCCCGCCATATTCCTTCATTTTTGCCTTTCGATAAATTATTTCTCATCTTGAAGGCATTTTAAGTTAAAGGTTCATAAAGAGAGAAAACATCTACATTCTTGTCAATCTTTCAAGCGTTTATAATAATATAAGCATAGTCTGATACAAGGTCACGGATTTTCAGACGTCTACTTTTCCTCAGTAATGTTTTCTCAGTTTCATTCACACTATTCTTTGTATTTCATCCTCAGTAATCCCTTGCGTCTTCGAAGCTTTATATCCTTGCTTGGGGTGAAATGATTCAAAAGAAACGAAACACCAACGGTCGTTCATGAAATTTAGAATTATATATTCTTTTTTCGAAACAGACCTCAAGAAATACTTCATTTACAGTTTTAAATACGTGGATAAAATATATGTAAAAATATATTGATATAAGCAACAACGTCGATAGAAATCGATTTTCAATCAATTCTTCTATAGAAATGTATTAACGTTTCAACGTCTAGAAATTTTAGCGGAAATTTGAATATAAATTGTCCGATACCTGTTTTTTTTTTCTTTTCTAAACATTTTCCACCCTAGAGGCCCTTTTCCCACAGGCGAAACATCTCGTGGTTCTCGCTGCTCTATCGCTATTACTATGGCCTATGTTCTGACGAAGTAAATTCTTTAGTCCCACCACCCCTGACTCTTACATCTTGAACCCTCCATGCCACAGACACATGGATTAATTATCCTTATTCCCTTCTCATTCCATTAGTAAGGAAGAAGTTCCACTTTGACAGCTTCATCCCAAGAACTACTCGACAAGTTGTTTTCCCAATCACTACAATCTTGATATCCTTAAGTCTAGGGTAAACCGTTATCTTTCCTGCATGACCTCCAATAACCTCAGTACTTGTCTTTCATACGACACCACATAGTAACCCTCTACTTTTTGTGAATCTTGGACCTTGTATTGAGTAAACATCGGTATAAAAATATCATAAACTAACAATTTATGCCTGTTACGTTACTATCATCATCATCATCATCATCATCATCAGCAGCAGCAGCAGCAGCAGCAGCAGCAGCAGCAGCAGCATAAGTCCCTTGGCTTCTTCAATCGTCGGATAGTGGGAGTACAGAAGAAATAGACGACCTCCTCCAGTGTGATCTGTTGGCGGTGGCTCTCAGAAGTTTTGACATTGTCATATCCGTCCACTCTTTCTCTGAAATCATAGATGGTGCAACTGTTTCACATTCCGATGGTTGTACCCTGCGTTGGTAGCTTGACGGCGTTTTATCGCTCCAGTCGCCCATTTCTCACGCCCATCCTGGAGAGAGTCAAAGAGACGCCTGACCATTTTGCTTCGGGCCTCGACCGACCCGGTATGATTTTTCTTCCTCATGATCTTTCCAGTGGACTTTTAAAAAATAGCTTGGCGGTGCCCATCCACTCTATAAAACATATTAGTATATTTATAACAAATAAAAACACGGAGGAAGTAAAAAAAAAAAAAAAAATCTGAGAACAACTTTCGAAAGTAATCCAGTCCTTATTTTAACATATGATCTTAACATAAATAACTGAATTTCCTTTTTATACCGAATAATATATTATAATATTAATTTAAAACATATAATAATAATAATAATATATAATAATAACATATATAATAATCTATATAAATAAAAAAGCGCAGTGTACGTGTGTCCATCCGTCCCTTTTTCGATCTCGGCAAATTATAAACAACCAGAAGTAACGAGTGGTAATTACTGTAATTACACGCGATTAAAAATTAAATAAATAACGTTTAAAGTTAGATTGAAGTATCGATCAGAGTGAAAGGTTTAAAAAACAATTCTTTGTTAAAGGTTGAACTTTAATTTCGCTTATCGTCGCAATTGATTTTGTGGAATCTTCCACGACAGCCAGTTACCCTCCGCTGGGAAATGCACTCTTCCTGTTACGATTTTACCAACATCCTACTTACAAAGTAATCAACAAGCATCCATTGGTCGATCACCGTAAATCCAGCTAGCTGATTGGTCAGCTTCGACCAATCAGATCGCTCCCACGCGCAGAATCAATTGGAGCCTATCACGTGATACAGCGAAGATATATAAACACAACACGTGTGATTCTCACTCTCTTTCAGGTTCTTGCTTTTCTCGACTTCCTAACTTCTCTACATCACTCGTACATCTCAACACACCATCAAAATGTGACTCTAAAAGAACTCCCGTCTTGACTAATGCAGTCAAACGTAAAAGAACTGTACACCGACTTACGCAAGTACAATCTTCTAAATTACAATTTAGTAATCAACTTATGAGCTTAGGTACAAATATTACCAAGTCTAAGGGACACAACTCTGTCTAACCTTTTCAGTTCACATGCTTGTACATCAAATACTTAATAAATTCAATTGTTATGTTTTAAATCATTATTTTTGTCTTTTATTAATTGTTGTGGATGGAAGATTATTGAACACGCACAATTTTAAGCCTTCTGATCATTCAAACCTTCTGATATCTCTTAACATCTTCACCCCCACCCCAACAATTTCGTCTAACTCTCTAATTATGCCGTAATTAAAATTTAAGCGGGGCACGGTACGTTGTCCATATTTTTTTTCTTTTTCTAGCACGCGTTCTGTGTTGTATTCGAAATATTACATAGTTCGGGTTCCCTAATGTCTTTTAAGAGTGACCTTATATGAAGAGATCGTGATGAAAAATAAAAGAAAATAAATATTGCACGCAAAATAGATGTAAACAAACTACGGAGATCGGTTGCGTATACGAAGAAACATATGTAATAATAATAAAAACTGGATTATAAGCATACTTACAAAACCAATGACCCTCTCCTAAAAATAGTAAAACACGAAATCCACTCTATCACCCATAAAGCTGAACTCTTCAAGAAACCCTACCAACAAAAACTAAAACGAATACCATCTACGTCAAATGAGTAAAGCAGAAAGCAAAACAACATGAAATTAGAAAAATAAAAATAAACTTGGAGGACATGGCTTTGCATGGCAAATACCTAAAAAGAACGAATGAAGTAGATGTGGACCAGCAGAAAACACATCAATGGCTGAGGAGCAACGAGGGCTGAAAGTTGAGGCAGAAGGCCTAATTATTACAGCTCAGGAACAAAGGCTCACAACCAGATCCTATCACTACCACATAATCAATAATTGAACTAATCCGCTATGCAACATCTGCGGAAAATATGATGAAACTGTTGACCATATTATCTCAGGATATCCGGACTAGCAAAAAAATGAATATACTCACAGCACAGACATATCAAGGTAGTGACATATGTACACTGGAAGCTATGCAATTAGTAATTTGCATACTAGGCTGTTCCTTTTGCTGACGGAAAAACATTGTCTTTTTGTACTTGACGTTTAGTCCAGTCTTCTCGCGTTCCTTCGCTACCTTTTATAGAAGTTTTTGTAGTTTCCATTTCTGTTTTTGCTATCAACACTGTGTCATCTGATTATGACTGCCAATAAGGAATCCTAGTAGGACTTTTAATTCTCTCAGAATCGCCTCACTGTATAGGCTGAAAAAGTCCAATGAAAAGGCACATCCTTGTCTTACACCCATATCTATTTTTGTATATTTACTGAATTCATTTTCTATCCGACCAAATCGAGAATAATTATCACCAGTCCTACTCGTGAGAAAAACCTAGAAGAAAAAATAAGTACAGTGTAACCCGGATATAAGAGACCCGGGTATAAGAGAAACCCGGATATAAGATACTTCTTCTCCGGTCACGACAACTCTCTTATATCCGGGTTACACTGTATCTAACTCATTTAGCTGTCTTTTTGTCGATCTCTCATTTGAAACATGTATTTATTCGGTGCTCTCAGTGTATTTAAAAAAAAATAGCTTAGTACAGCACAAGACCTTTCCTTTTAGGCATTTAAAATAGAAAGATTTAATTCTTAAATCTCAAAAGAGAAAAACTTTTATAGATACAGGTTTCGACATTAAATTCTTGACTTCTTCGATGAAAGCAATGTTTCGATTTCTTCCAAAGATATGTTCTTTGACGCAGGCAGAAAGAAGAAACAAAAAAATGCCCCAATCAGAGCCACGGATGCCATTACGTAGAAAACACCTACAAAATTTTCAGATCTAACCGTTTCAGGTTGGGGAATAATGCGATTGTCCTTGAGGTGTATTTGTTGTCAAGTGCCTCACTAATTCTATGAGTAATCATAGGGTATCAACAGTGGACCTGTCATGTCGCTCAAGAGGTTGTCCCTATTGAGGTGATCAACAACCTTCTTGTTAAGTATATAGCTTGAAAGAGTTTGCTGATGACACCGAGAAGACTGATGGGTCTATATACTGTGAGGGTGATGAGCGCTTACCCGCATTCTTTAAATCTGGGCAAACACTTAATACCTTCCATAAGATTGGGAATAACTCTTGGCTAATGTTCTCGGTTAATGTTTCACCGGGATTTTCTTTTGACCGGTGGCATTCTTAGGGTCAAAATTTTGAGACTTATCGGGCTGTAATGAAAATATTACTGAGATTGTGCTCAGTACGTATATTTTTTCCTTTTTTGAGTTATGTCTATCTGTATACATACGAATATAATTTTCTTTTTTCGAATTAGGCTGTTCGGAATATAAAATATAATAAATATTTCAGGTGTTGAATAATTTTATTTTAAAATATCTTAACAGCTGTCATTCAGTGAACAGAACGCTGTCCATTACACACACCCGCTACAAAGTGGTAACTTCATTCCCAACGCTTGCTTAACAGAATCTGTTGAAACACTTCTTCTTTACAAATATTTTATTCCTACTAAATCCAAATTCTTGTACCAAACCCAATAAACCTAGTTAGTAGAAATAACAAATTACAATAATGGACGCAAATTATAGGAACCACTGTGTAAAATTTCAAAAGGAAAAGCACATTTATTTTCAGTTTACACAGTTACGAAAAAAGGTACAAGTTTGCACAAAAATTTCATTTTGTGCACATATTAAAGCAGGGCAACAATTTCAGCAAAAAGTGAAAAGTGGCAAATTACAGCTGGGAAAAACAAGGATTTTGTAAATGACAAAAAGAGAAAACAATACAAAAGGCAGTAAAAAAAAAAATAGCGGTTCAACAGCCTTTGAGAAAAAACGGAAAACCTACTTTCACTTGCCCCACATGCATTTCTGAGATACAGTAATTTTTTTTTAAAAGTCCCCTTTTAGTTTTAATTTCGCACAATTCATGCTTAGGAAATCATTTTGTCTTAGGCTGTCCAACTACAGGAGAATTTTCTTTTGGTCCCTCTGCGGCTGAATGGTGCCTTGGTTGATGTTCTCTTTTTGATGACAAATTGCTTCTTTGATGTTGCCGACCAGCCTTGTCCTCTTGCTGTCCAAAAATCGTATCCTCTTATCCACTGACCTGACCTCTATTTATTCTAAAATTTCGGTTCACCTATGCAACACCATTTGGGATGTTATTAGAACATGAGCCCACGTAGGTACTTCCATGAGATCGCTAAAAAAGGAGCATAGCATGAATAAAAAGTGCCTTAAACTTGATGAAAATATTTTTTATTGTCTAAATGTTTGTTATTATTAAGAGGAAAGATAAAAGTATTTTGGGGGTACTTTTTACATTTTTTAATCGTACCTAGCACGTCCAAAATTTTCGTTAAAAATCTTGTTTTCTTGAGTCAGAAAAATTGACAGAAAATCGATCATGTCAACTATTTTTCTATTTTGTAAACAAAAATGAAATATTCCATTTAAAATTCTTTTAAAAATCAATTATAACTTTTTCAAAATTTATTATAAGAAAATTAGAAATTATAAAGTTTATTTAAAGTATTTTGAAACCAACATTCCTTACTTTGTGCACGGAAAAAATCTAGTTTAAAAATAAGACAAAGCAGGTCTTAACAATGGTGTCAATTGACAAGTGACGAGTGATGATTTCATCACGTATTGATAGCTTACGTGAGGGTAAGTTATCGTACGGAAGGACAGAAGTGGCATAATTATTTAGTTTTAAGTGAACCAACTTATTTACCTCGTTATTTTTAAGGAAAACTTTCAGCGCTCTAATTTATTTTCTTTTTTGTACTTAGCTTTCACCTTTACGTTTACGATGCTTTATAGAACATATATTATAAAAAATTAAAATAAGACTGTTGAGACTGAGATAAAATTTCGTAAGAAAGGTATCTAATTAATCTATAGGTACCTTTCTTATGACATTTTATCAGAAGTGTACATAAAATACTGTAATTTTATGTACGTTTATTACATTTTACTGTGTTATTTGTATTTCCATTCATTTTAGTTTTGATATCTAATTTATGGAAATATGTCATAACCGAGATAATATAAAAATAAGATAATATAAATTTTACAAGATAGGTACCTAATACTTGTATGTACCCTTCTCAGTTGATGTTGAAAAATCAAATTAACTTCTCCGCGCGCGTTTCGCTCGAACAATTTGAAAAAATAAAGGCTGTAACAGCAGGGAACAGCGCTTATAGTAACTCAAATAACGTACATTTGAATTACAGCCGGACATAAAAGCCATGTAAAATTGGATTTTAATATACTGGTTGTTCGTTGATTGTAATATGCTTTACAATGTATAATCTGTAAAGATAGATCTACTTAATAACACCATTGAGTAAACTGGACACAACTTTCACTAATTTTAGAATATTTAACAACTTTAATGTAAAAATAATAAAATAATTTAAGAAATAACAAATACTTGTTTTAAAAATTCATTTTTCATCGAAAAAGTTTTTTTTGCTTTCAGACAATATTATCCATATTCATAAAAACAATTAAAAGTAACTAAAAGCATTTGAAATTAAATAATATCTCTGTTTAATTGAGTTTTGTATGTTACATTTCAGAGCTAATTTTCAGTTAGAGGAGGTCGATTAAAAACAAACCAACAAAAAAACATGATTTTGCTTTCCTCAAAGCCTTGTCTTTTTAACTAATATAATCACTAATTTGTACGGTAATGAATTTCTAGAGTTTTCATAAAATTAGTTATGGAGGGGGGTAATAAATATAAAAAATATTTTTGCCATGACTTTAAAAAAGGAAAAAATATCTATAATAATTTCCACCATTTGTGAATAGTTTCTGGAAGTTTCATATGTAACACTATTTAGAAACGGCAGGTTAATTAACCACAGAAGTTAATTACGGGGATTACTTAAACCGATAGAGATAACGAAAGACATACTGAGCGATAACTTAAACCGATAGATATAACGAAAGACATACTGAGCGATAACTTAGACCGATAGATATAACGAAAGACATACTGAGCGATATTCTTTTTGTTTTGTTATTTTCCCAAAACAGGGGATTTTGTTATTGTGTCTTTCTTAATTAACCCAATTTTCGCCAAAATTCCGTCCACTTAATTTTGGCGAAAAACTTGATTGAGGAATTCCATATGCCGTGAAGTTGGATAAAAATTGAGATTATCATTTGATGCCTATTGGCCGAATAGCCAGGCGGAGGTGATCATGTGACGCAGGGAGGAGGCCTGCCACCGCCCGTTGAGAGGATAGGTATGAGATGTTACTGCGAGGAAGTGGGAAAACCGTTGACGCCCTCTAAAGTATGGTGAGATACCCATATGAGAGCAGAAGAGGGTGGGAGTGGAAGAAGATTTCCAAAAATGGAAAATGATAAATATTTCTGACCGAAAACAAAGGAAATCCTTATTGGGGATTTGAAATCAACGTGGTGGCCACACCACGTCCGACCCCACGCCAGGTTTTGATCGGCGTCCATATAAGCAAACGTCTTCGGGTGTTTTAGTGAGAGAGAGAGTACAGTCAGTACAGTAAGAGAGAGCAGTGCAGTGCAGTGCAGTTCGCAGAGAGATCCAGTCGAGCCCAAGACCCAGGACTCGGAAGATAACGCCTTGCACGGGTGACCGCACGATTCCATGCCTTCCGACTTAGACTTCTAACCAAGAACAAATTTGTTGAAGTCCGACTTTAGATTTCCCACCAAAGCAAGTTTTCGACTTAGACTTCTAACCAAGAACAAATTATAGAAGTCTGACTTATATTTTCCACCAGAGCCGACTTTATTGAAAGACAATTCAGATTTCCAGAACTAGCTAAGGAACGTAAAAGTGTTACAATCCACATTTTTTTTCTTCGGGCTGGGAGAGAAAGAGAGAGACGCACTCCTGTAACTCAACAAATCGACATAAAATTAATCACTATTCCTAACCAGTCGCTCGCCTTGAAGTTGTTGTTTGTGCTTTTGTTTTTTTTTGTCTACAATTATTGTGCAGTATCACCTTGACCCGGATTCGGCTGGCACTACGGCCCGACGTCTGATTGATCTCGTCAACCTAAGATCAAATCACAACGTGGGTAGGTTGAATCGAGATCAAAGCAGTTGCTTCGGTGACCAGGCGTTGGAAGCGAGCCGAGTACGACAAGTTGGTACTAGAACCCAACAAGACTTCAACCGATGTCCCAGGGTTAGCCCGTCACAAAGGACCGACGTCACATATTGGCGTCGTGACTGAAAGAGGTCGGGTGTCTCAATAAAAATCCGACAATTATTTTTTATTTTTGCAAGATTTTCCAAATTAATGTCTGTCATAAAAATATGCGCTAAAATTTACTGTTATTTAGTACTTCCGCTGACAAAAAGAGATACGTGTTTTTTTAATCAAAAGTTAAAGTGTTCTAAAAAGGAATTTTTTTTAAAATAATTAAAAAAAATACCTTGTCCTTTCCTCTTAATAATAACATAAACATTTTGACGATAACATTTTGTTTTCGTCAAGTTTGGGTCTTTTTCATCATGCTATACTCTTTTTTAGCGATCACATGGAGGATCCTAAGTCCACTTATCTTATTGTTCAGTAAATACAATAAAATCATTTTCCATAAACTCGAAATGGATCCTTAAAAATTTTGTCGAGTTTTAACCGCTGAGCCGAAAAAGATTCACGGTTGTAACAATTTTTACACAAACCGTCTGGCCTCCATAAAAATACATTTCTTTCGTGCATTAAACAATCAACCGAGACGATTTTACATTTAGACTATTATAATATTTTTATAATAATAAATATTAAATTTTCATATCTTCTCATTCTTACCTTTGGCCTAAGATAATTTTCGCATTTTCTAAGATCTGGTTACAGCAGAATATGCTCCGACAAACAATCCTCTTTCATTGTTCACCAGAAAAAAATTCAAGAACTTTTTTTTTTCAGTCAGTTAAAACAGGAAATGTTAAATTCCTGCAAAATCCAAAGAAAAAGTTTATAGACGCAGGTTTCAACATTAGACATTTGGCTTCTTCGGCGAAAACAGTGTTTCGATTTCTTCCAAAGATTTGTTCTTTGTCTCGGGCAGAAAGAAGAAACAAAATACCGACCCAATCAGAGACACAGACGCCATTACGTAGAAAACGCCTGAAAAATGAGAGAAAAGAAACGAGATTAACATTTTAATAGTAACTGCTTTATTATACGACACAAAAGTTAATAGGGGCAATAATAATAATAATAATAATAATAGTAATAATAATAATAATAATAATTTCCCCCTCCTTCTTGCTGCAATCTGTCCTGTGAGTATCAAATTTTTCAATCCCTCTTTCCTCATTATGTGCTCTAGAAATTTAAAATGTTTCTTCCTGATATGAGGCCAGTCTTCAAAGGGAAAAAGCCTACTTTCCTTGAAAATCAGTATTCGGATTATTACTCTTATTCTAGTTCGAACACAAAACCCGAGCACAAATAGAAAATCCGCAGTTCTCTTACCCACCCCAAAAGACCGCAGGAGTCAGGATAGATACGAGTTTAGTTTCATACCCAGTCTATTAAAAAGACGAATAATGTTCGTTTCTATTGTGACGATTGATCAGTGTGATATTTACTAAGTTCAGTTTAACGTAGCACAATGTCAAATTTAGAAAATGTAACTAGAAATGCGCCATATCACAAGTGAGAGAAACTTGAATTTTAGTAAAGAACTGCTTTTCCTTTTTCCGACAGTGGCACCTACAGGGATGGCAAATGCACATAAGTTGGCCCTAATGACTAAGAAACTTAATAAGGAATGTTATGGCCAATTACCGCAGCACAAAGTTTAAAAAGAAAAGATAAAAAAGCAACAACTCATCGTCTAAAAGACGCTCAGGTTTACCACTCCTCAGTGGAAGGATTCAGTGCAGCGTCAAATACACGATTTTCCAATGATAACCAACAGTGACCAATGACAAACGCCAATATACAAATTAACAAGATTTAATTTCAGCTAGAGACAATACATAAAAGACATTTAGATATGAGAATGAATGCTATATATTTCTGTGTGGAAAGATGCGTTATTTTATGAGGGCAAAAGTTGAAACAAAAACTTAGCTTCATTTTTTCTTCTGAATTAAAATAAGGTTTTCTCTTTCCCCTTCCCTCTCTCTTTCTCTTATGATTCTCTTTGTCGCTTTTAATTTCAAACAAGTTCGTTTTGATCTATTGTTCTTACTTCAACGTTGCGTTCATTCTTCGGTCATTTAATTTCGGTGCTGCCGAAATCGTACATTTAGTGATGAAGATTTGATGCTGTGTAAGTCATAGGTTTAGCTGTGAAGAATTCATGTTTCAGATCCTTCATCCAATTAAGTATACCGCATATGAGTTTCTTAGGTGACGGTCATGTTTTCGCCCTTGATGTAAGCTGCATAGTGTTATGTTAAATTGGAGTCCGTCTCTTGTTATGCGAGCCCTCTTGCTTGATTGTAACAAGTGAAAAAGAAATTGTTGTTATGGTCCAAAGTTAGAACCAAGGAAGAACAACACGAACACAAGAGTAGAAATAACAAAGATATATTACACAGAATAATAATACAAGATGTTGAAGGTGTTAGTATGACTGTCAGTCTGGTTTGGAGTGAAATACTATTGGCTCGACTCAATTCCGTCTCGTCCCTCTCTCTTCAGAGGCGCAGTATTCATAGTGTCAGGGAGAATTCACTCTGTCGTTATATGTAAGGCCCCATAACAATTGTCCACACGAGATTCGTCTCCATTTAATTCTGTTTTGGAGTTTCAAGTGAGTTGTGGTCGTCATTTCATCTCTTCATTTCGGAAATTCATTTCATATGAGAATTTGATATACACTCCTTTTCCTTCGAGATTTGTCACCCAACTGAGTTCTGTCGATCTTTCCCGTTCGATCGTTCTTATCTGGTCACGTGATTCGTCACGTGTATGAAAATCTATTTTTAGCTTTGGCTCCTATCTGTTGCCGTGGTCGTCAGTCTGACCTAATTGTCTTTGCATTCAGTGACTGCTAATATATATCAAAAGAGAGATGGGAAGAGTTCATATATTATATTGTTAGAGAGATGGTAAAGAGAGGGTTGCTAAGTGTAATATTTTGTATGATGAGTTAAGGAAAGCCATAAGAGGAAGGAATGCGATTTTTCAGTTGTTAACATAAAATCATGAAATCGCGTAGACCGTTAGTCTGAGTCTTAGCGATATTAAGCGTCACAATTGGCATTTATGGAACTGTTAACGTCTTTATAAAAAACATTTTTTAAGTTTTGCTAAAGAAACAAACACTGTCGTCATGGTAATGGTGAGAATAACCGTTTCCATACAGAAAGCTTTAGGCATAAACTGTTGGTTGAAATTTATAAAATCTTTATCTTAAAACATTTTTTTCTTAGGAAAATAGACTTCTCAATCCATTGTTATCGCTCTTTTTAGCATTCATGAGAGTTTCCTTCCTAACATTTTGTTCAAGGCAGTGTGGAAAGGTTTGATTATATCATTATCCCCGCTTCTGGTTACATGTGCTATCCATTTTAATTGTTGGAAATCTACAACTGAAGCCGGTTGAAAGTTACTGTCATTTGAAAAAACACCGTTTTCATAAATTATCGTTTATCTAATAAATAAACGATCATTTGTGTAAAATGAATCTATGTCTATTTATTTACTTAGAGGTTGCGATGAATAAATTGTTGTCTAAGTTACGCAAAAATGAAAATAATACTAACATCTCATTTTAACTGATATATTTACCAAAAGTATACAAAAATATCTTTAAATACTAAAGAGTAAATTTATTCAATAAAATCACCATTGGCCTCCAGACGGCTTCGGGATCTGCTGCAACTCTTCTAGACAGTCTTCTTGTTTAAGTTGGTGAATGCTACCATAATTCTTGCCTTTAGTTCATCTTTGATGATACAAGGAGTTTTGTTGGTCTCTAGCTGAACTGCGCCCCACACATAATAATCAAGGTGGTTGTAGTCTAGGGAGAAAGGTGACCAGATGTAAGGGGTGATGTAGTCTCAGAAATTGTCTGACAACCATGACTGTGTTCTCCTGTTTGTGTGGCATGGTGCAGAGTCCTGTTGCCAGACAAGGTCATCCAGAAGCCACCGCTTAACCCAGGGCAGCACTTGTAGGCTTCCGTGCCGAGTCTGAAGTCCTGCGGGAAGATGAACGGAGGCATAACATCACCATCACTAGTGATTACTCCAGACACCTTCGTAATGACCATTAGTTCATCCAACTCTTTCCAAATCCTATTGACATCCAAACACTCTGAAATGTTTGTATTGGAGCTTGCCGTTTCCAAATTTCTGGTGATGTGAAATGCGCGATGGTGCTCTTTTTTCTCAGGTACTGAACCTACTATAAAGTGCAGTCGACAAAATCAAAAACAAACAACGCGCATGCACAAAATTAAAAATATAAGATGGCGACAGTTTACGTATCGCACCCTGTATATCGAGTCAATCAAATGCGCATAAAATTAACACACATATGCACACATTACTGAACACTACGGTCGATAAGCTGGCTTTGAAGATCAGCACAATTTTGTAGCTAGTTCAGTTTTCACTGGGTGTATCAATATTTTCATAATTTGCTAGATGAAGCTACAGTTAATAAATTTATCCTAGATTTGAATGAATAAAAAAGAATATTATTTTTAACTGTTTTTCAGTTTCATCAATGATCTTTTATTTAAAAAAAAATACTTTATTTCTTTTCCCACCTTTGCTGATGTTTTCAATTTTTATTCACGACAAAGAAAATCCATGTAACTCTGAAATCAGAACCAATAAATTGCCAACATTTAATTTAGGAAATTTAATTAAAAAAAAGAGTCATTTGATATTCTTACCGTAACTTCGAATGAGTTCAATAAATGAAAGAAACGAAACTGCGATAATCAAGTTACAGATCCAAGCAGTCATAGAACCAAGGGCATTGCCCGTGCTTCGTGCCCACAGGGGGTAAATCTCAGCATTGATTGTCCATGGTAGGGGACCCATACCTTAGAAAAGAAAATGTTAGAGAAAACATTGTTGAATATTTTATGAACAGGTAATGGTTTCTTTCTTTATGTTGGGGAAACGAAGAATGAGTAACCTGGAACTTGTCGCTGTTGTTTCTGCTGAAGAGGTTAATTTCTTCTTCGCCTCAGCAAACGTAAATTCGAGGAGAACGGAATACGTCGTATTTTGGCTAAATAAATGTATAATTTATTTACATATATACAAAGCTATCATACTACTAGTTGCTGTTGTAAAAGGCGAAGTGGGGAAGGAAGAAAGAATGAGAAAGAATGTTGGTCATGGCTGTCGGCTGATGTTTTGTGAAGACGGTAGCGGCGAAGGATGAAAGTTGAAAAGTATCTCTTTCAGTCTCAGTCTGCCTGAGGCGTTCTTGACCAACCTCTGCATGTCGACATCTCACTCGGAACTCTCTCCCTCTCTGTGTCTTCTCCGGCGTTGATTCAAGGAATTTGTATCCGTCGTATCGGCTCCAAATACAGTCTGTGTCTTTTAGCGGGAGTTATTTCTACTGGTCAATATATAAAGTTCATTTTATCATTTAATACCGAAAACATGCGTCGAGCCATGATGCGCAGAGACGCGTTTTCTCATTCTGCCTTGGGTCGTCGAGCGGTCATCATCCAGTTTAGTGTAAGAAACACGATAATGTATACTTCTAAAAAAAATAAGACAAGGGCTTTTTTCGGGTGCCTAACACCTATGGTAATTGACTAGATATTGTTAATAGAGAATGGACACTCCGGCATGTTGTAATGTTTTAGAAAGCTTGTTTCGCTAGATCAATTATGACTAATTACTGAGTCCGATCCTCACTGCGAGCTCCATACTTTTAACCTTGTGCCACATCTAAGCTACGTTTAAAAAATCACTACTGGGCACTCCGACGCGGTGTAATGGTTAGCAAGCTTGTCTCGTTAGATCAATCACGACTAATTACTGAGTTCGATTGTCACTGGGTGCACCACACTTTTGGCCTTGTGCCACATCTAAGCTACGCTTAGAAAATCATTAGGCTCTTCGGCATGGTGTAATGGTTAGCAGATTTGTTTTGCTAGATCAATTTCGACTGACTAGTGATTTCGATTTTCACAGGAAACCCCATATTTTCGGCCTTGCGCCACATCTAAGCTACGCTTAGAAAATCATCAACATGGAACATCAAGTATGAACTCAGCGACGATTTCGAATAATTCCAGTTTCGATAAATCCGAGGGAAATTTTTCCAATAAAGCAATAATATTTAAGTTATTTTTCAATTTGATTTATTAAATGTTGAGTTAAATAATCAGTGGTTTTCTCCCAAGTGTTATCTTCCAAATACTTATCTACATGGTTGAACGTGGCAAAGTCTTGTTTTACATAATGGCAGGCTTAGAGTCAAATAAACTTTTTTCTTAATTAAAGTCCCGAGGCAAGTAAGATTGGTCGTAATGATTCGAGACAAATAAAATGTCCATAAATTTATTATTTAATTATCTATAGATGCCATCAAAAGCTATTTTGCTTATATAAACCTGATGGCTCATGGAAAGTAAAAAGAATATATATTATATATATAATGATTACTGAAACCTCCTGACGAGTGAACCGAACGATTACAAAAAAGTTTCGTCTGCGACACTCTGGAGTCGGGGTGCCAAAGATAACATCAAATAGCTAAATGAGAAATAAATTTTGTCTTTTTGTTACCTCCCCTAAAACATGTTTCGCAGTCTATTTACTCAAGCTCACTAGGTAAGTTATGCGTTGCTTTCCTCTGTCTAGCTTACCTTCAATGTGTCCCGTGAGTATCAATTTTTCCAAGCCCTCTTTCCTCATTATGTGCCCTGAAAACTTCGAGTATCTATTTCTGATGTATAAGTGTCCCTTTTTGTTTTCATTTTCTCTAAAACTTTCTCGTTGGTCATATGTTGGTCCATGGTATTCTCAACATCTTTCTGTAGAACCACATTTCTATTTCTTCAATTCTCTTCTTCATTTGTGAGGAGATTGTTCAGCAATCACTGCCATATATGAGGACCGATATTACATACGAATTCAGTACTCTTTACTTTCTTTCTAACGAGACACGCTAAAATATATAAAAGCGATGCAAGTTTCATGAATCAAGGTTCAAATCTAGCAAGAAGTAATGTCTATGAATTACTAGATTGGCGGCAAGGTTTCACCAATTCACAGTTGAATTGGTTAGGTGTTGAATTGGCTATAAATTTTATGATAACAGTTTCTTTTCTCGTATTTCACGCTTGTGGAACTTTCTTCCGGCTCCATGCTTTTTAACCAACTTTAATCTTTAATTTAAATGCAATGTCAATCGTTATCTATTGTCTTCTTAATCCCACTTTTATTGTTGTTGCTCTTTAATAATGTTTCTGATTTGTTATTCCTTTACACTCAGTAACCTCTTGTGTCTTGGTGGCTTTACTGCGTTGCATGGGGTGAAATGATTTTAAAAAAAATTAAAGTAAAAACGGAAATGATATAAATTAGGTTATGGGAAAACTTCCTTAGACCGTTAACTGATTTTCGCGATATACAAATGTAAAATTTGAAGCTTGAAATTTTCCAGACAGACAAGAACAATTAATATTTAATCTAGCTAATAAAGTAGAAATACTTGCCAATTAACATACGTGAAAATAAATTCACTTACCTGGAGCATAAAACGTGAGGAAAAGCGAAAGTCCGATAATCGCTACCCACGAGAAAGACACGGGACAATAATCATAAGCCCATTTCATAGAATATTTTGAACGACTTAATGAAGAGTTACATGCCCCTACTTCGGATACCAGATGAGAGGTGTCGTTGACTGGTAGACAAGGACCGTTTATGACGTCATGTATATCTTCATAACAAAAGCCACAATCTGCATCCCTGACGCAGTCGTCACATTGACTACAACAAAAAACGATTATCGTTTAAACTAAATATTTTTTTCGTTTTTATTTTACTATCAGATATAAGAAAATACTGAAAAGACCCATTTCGTGAATTCATAGTTTATTCACGCGGCAAATATAAACATCTATAAATAATATAAACCGTAAAATATAAATGTAACCGTAAGTTCTATGCTAACAGTTTCTTCTTTTGCATTTCTTGTTTGTGGCATTTTCTTCCGCTCTTGCTTTCCTGTCAACAAAGATCTTCAATAATTTAAATACAATATCAATCGTTTTGTTCTGTCTTCTTAATTCCTGTTATATTTTCTTTTTCTCATATTGTCTCACACTCAGTAACCCTTTGCATCTTAGTGGCGTTATTGCTTTGCTTGGAGGGAAGTGATTAAAAACAATTTTGAATTGATATTATTGTCCTAAATATTTCTATGTAGGACCGTTATTCTTTACTTTGTATAGACATAAAAATCCATGTCGCTTTTTGCCTGTTGATTCTTCTTCGTTTGTCATGTTAAATGAAACAGTAAGGTATTGTACCTTGATTCAAACGCACGACAGGCAAGCTGGCAAATGACGTATCCATTAGATCAATGTTCTTCTGCTGAAATAGGATGAAATGACATTGAAAATACCACGTTTACGATAGTTTTTTCGTTTTGTTTTTAATTACTTGAATTGGATTTTTTTTTGTTTTCTAGTAATGTGTTAAACTCTTTAAAAACAGATTCAGTATTGTCTTATGACATTTTAAGTAGCCGACATTTGCTTTCAGTTTAAAAGATGTCACCGATTATATTTCAAACACTAAACCTGACGTAATCGCAATGAAATTTCACACTATAGATGACAATCTCATGTTCCGTTTATTGCTTCTCTCTCCCATTCACAGTTTCATGGCAAAAAGCAGAATACAAGACGAGCGAACAAGGCGTTAAAAAGGCGTTGTTTATTCTAGTTTTCGAGTGCAGAAGTCTTTCAAACTGGCGATTTGTTTCCTGCTCTTACCTGAATTTCTAGTTGCTCGGTTGGAACTAAAATGATGAAAGAACAACACGCGTCTCTAGTGCCATTCCATCTTTGACAAATGGGCCCAGAATTATCACCAATCACGATGAATGGGTGTTCTCTCAAGAAGGCCTCGTGCCTTGAGTGCCTATTGGGACTCAACCTAGACCTCTAGTGGAACGATCCATCGCTAAAGTGCCTGGAAAAATGGTCGGTTCCCTGTACCGCTCCAGTAAGTACCTGACTCCATGCATTATCCTCTACCGTTACCAGATCATGCCGAAAATGAAATACCGCTGCTATACATGGGCAGGAGCTACCAAGTTTTAGTTCCTTAGTTTCACCAGTGCTTACCTTCATGGCTAAGACCCGCCAATAACGCATACTTTAGCGGACCACCATAATTCCCTTCGTATTCCTTTGGTGAGATGTAGGTTCGAGTAGATTCCTCCCTCAACCGCTGCTCTGTGAAACTGACTTCCAAGAGGATGCTTCGCCTTCACTACAATAACCTGTTCAAGTCTAGGGTTAATCGTTATCTTCCCCACATATCAGCATAAACTATACCTCTTACTCTGTAAATGAATCCCGGGCCTTGAACAGCGTGAACATCATCATACAAAGAATAAAATGTTAGTTCATTCGGTTTAAATGTGAGAATTTTCAACTTCTTGTATTTGGGTCGGTCTAATTATTCGCATATTACTTTTTCAACAACTCTTAAATTTAATTTAAGATGTTTATTTGTCTAGAATAAAAATGGAATGACAAAATTTTTACATTGAAAACTATTTTTTGAAGGAGGTTTATTTCTTCTACAGTCTATAGTCATCCATAACAAACTGTATGTAGCTCTGAGTAGAACAAGGAACTGGAGTGATTTAAAAAGTACAAATAGAAGATTGTGACGGCCAGAATAAACTCTTACCATCAAGCATCTATCTATCTATCTATCTATTATGGTCCAAGTTCCATAAACCCTCCTTCCGAAGCTATTGCGCAGCAGGGGTTTTTAATATTTTTTCTCTTTGGATCTATTACCAAAGGTTCTGTGAACTTCCTTTTTCTGAACGATTTTCGTAGTTCTGGCATTGTTTGCGGCCTTTTTATATCAAATGTATCGAAAATCGTATTCATCACTTCTTCCTGAAGTGGACAGTTAGCATCCTCTAACAGTCTCTTTCTTATTTAGTTTACGTGTCTTTTATGTGAGAATTTGTGTCCCTGTACTATATAAACTATATTCCCGATTCTTTTTTCAATTGTACCTTGCTTCCAGTAAGATGTATTGTTTTTATATGCTTTAAAAAAAACCTTTTCTCCTGGGTGGAATTTTCTTTTTGATACGCACGACTGTGTTATTTGCTTCGTTTGTTTTGGTAGCAATTTATCAAATACTGATCTGATTTTTCTGGTGAACATCACTTCTGCGGGTGATAATGCCGATGGCGTAGCATTATTTGGCGTAATTCGATATACCTGTAAAAATTGTTGTAACGCTTTTTTCGAAGGCACATCATATGATTTCCTTAACGCTCTTTTGAGTGTATCAACAAATCTCTCCGCTTGCCCATTTGATCTTGGGTGATATGGCGGGGATTTGATATGTCTGATTTGAAAAATTTCGCAAAACTCTTGGAAGTCCGCTGATGTGAATTGCGTTCCATTATCTGTGACTAGACAATCCACTACTCCGAACCGAGCAAACAGCTCGTGGAGGCAATTTATGGTAGTTTCCGAAGTATGATTTTTGCAACGAAACACCTCCGGCCGTTTACTATAACTATCCACTATGATCAAATAGTAGAAACCATCTATTGGACCTGCATAATCTGCGCGTATTCTTGACCACGGACGATCTGTCTCTGACCATGGCTTATGGATGATTGGCGGTGCTTTGGCTGCAAAGGAACAGCCCTTGCATTTTCCCACCATCTGTGTAATGTTCTGGTCCATGTTTTTCCAATATACATAGCTTCGCATCAGCGATTTCATTCTATTTTTTCCTGGATGGCCTCTGTGGAAATCCTTTAGGATTCGCTTTTGTAGTGTTTTGGGAATTACTACCCTTTCGTTATAAAGTAGCACATTATCGCATAAAGAAAAGCTGTCCGATATTTGTTTATTTTTTTCTGCTTTTGTTTCTTTTATGAATTCATCAGTTATTGCTTCATTTTTTATCTCTGGTAGTGTGACGGAGGGGTTTCGAACTGTACAACATAGTACTGTCCTGATATCTTCTTCATGTCGTAGGGATGCAATTGCAGAATCTTCCAATGGCTCTGTTTTCGTTGGTATAAGTCTCGACAGACCATCCGCATGCCCGATTTTTTCGTTGGTAGAATCTGAAATTGTAGTTCAGTAGAATTGTACCCCATCTTAGTAACTTATTGGCAGTGTAAACCGGTAGACCTTTTTTCGAACCAAATATTGTTAATAACGGCTTGTGATCCGTCTGTAGAGCAAAAAATCTACCATAGATATATCTATGAAATCTTGTAACTGCAAAAATAATTCTCAGAGCTTCTTTCTCTATTTGTGAGTAATTTTTCTCTGCTGGTAGGGGTTTCTAGAAGCATGCGCGATGGGTTTAATTGTCCCATCCGGCATTTTATGCAGTATACACGCCCCGACTCCATAGGTGCTCGCGTCAGTTGCTACAATTATTTCTAATTTTGGCTCGTAATGTGCCAAAAATAAATCCGAAGTTAACGTCTTAATTATTTTGTCAAACGTTTTCTGGCATTCATCTGTCCACTCCCAAACTTTTTCTTTCTTCAGCAGTGATGCGCGAAGTTTATGCATGTGAGGAATTAATTCCTGGTAGTAATTCACTAAGCCTAGAAAACTTTAAAAAATATTTGTTTACAATGGAAGCGAAAGTTATGTAATCTTCGCTGTCCTTTTTTGTTAGGTTCGGACATTTCCATCTTTTGTGGAATAGTGAGGTATTAGGGCTGAAAAGTTCTGTTAATAGTTTCATGGCTTCTTTGAAAGTTAACTCCTTTGTTTTCCTCAGTAGGATGTAATCTACGAACTTGGTATATTCGCATGTGCCTAATTTTCTTAGTAATAGACGTACTTTTCTTGCGTCTGACCAATTTTTGCAGTCAAATTCATATAGATCTTCGTACCTTCGGAAGTAAGTTGCAAAGGTTTTGTCTTCGTCGGGTGCATACGTGAAATCTTCGATAGTGCTCCAAATAGCGTATTGTGAGAGAACTGTTGCCCTTTATTTGACATTACACGTAGAAATAATTCTTGTAATTCAAGATGTTTCTGTTCGTTTTTTTTGTTGTTGTTCAAATTGGATTTTCATAAGTTCCACAATGGTTGACTTAAAATCTTCCATGTTAACGTAATTTTGTGTAAGTATTTTCCCTTAGTGTAGCCTGATATTCTGGAACCTGTGTACACCAAAAAAAAAAAAATTTCCCTTGTTGCCACAGTAAAATTGATGTCCCCCCCCAAATTTCTTTTATTCTTTTTTTTTTTATATGTTCGCGTAGAACTTTTTTTTTTTTTTAGAAATCTCCACGTAGAACTTGTTTCTTGCAGTTTACTCGTCGACACTGTTATGTGCGACGGATAGCAAAAAGGTTTGTCCTCCGCGTAGATAGTTCGTTTTTTTTTGGGGGGGGTTCCTCGTCGCCACTTGTTATGTGCGACGGATAGCAAAAAAAAAGTATGTCCTCCGCGTAGAGAGTTCGTTTTTTTGAGTTTCCTCGTCGCTACTTGTTATGGTCCAAGTTCCTTGTACCACGGTGATGGTCCAAGGTTAGAACCAATGAAGAAATAACTCGAACACAGGTATGGAATAACAAAGATATATTAACACAGAAATATAATACAAAGAAGTAGAAGTGTTAGTAATGACTATCAGATTTGGTTAGAGTGAACTATGTTGTCTCGACAAATATCACTATTCCAATGTTCTTACAATTATCTCTCCTCTCTCTTGAGAGGCGCAGTATTTATAATGTCCGGAATAGTCCATTATTATTATTATGGGTAATTTCCCATAACACTATCTATCTATGACAATTTTAGAGGGAAAATCTGACAAAATGGATAAAGTTTTCGTGTGATGCTTTTTGTCGTTTCAGACATCATCGAACTAAGGTTTATGTTGAGGCGACTACACTACACATGCGCATGAAGGAGAGCGGGCGCTGAGAGTTTTAAATTTAATTTTTTTTAAATATATGTTTTGGGTATATAGGCTTACATTTAATTTCTTTTTGTTTTTGTTTATGTTTCCATCACTTTTGTTATTAAATATCCTACACTGTGATAATAGACCTGCCAAGAATGGTGAAATGCTGTAACTAGATATAAATTTACTGTAGATGATATTACGATTAGAGATTATATATATAATTCTTGGCAGGAAAAACCGCCGTGAGATCCGACGTGATTTTACTCGTCTCGGCTACGGAGTGTGTCGACGATCAAGCGAAGCTGAATAATGCCTTATTCGAGTAGAAGCTTCGTTTAAACAGTATATTTATTTATTTTCGTCTACGGGCTGCACATTGGAGAAATCGTACTGAAGAAAAATATTCGAACCTGCGTCCCCCTCGGCAGGAGAAACCGTCATTATACCGTTTGATAAATAAGCGGAGCGTCTACTCGAATATGCGTATGCACTGAAAATAACGTTTTAATGACTAAAAACCGATCATTGTTTTCGAAATTGGTTTGTTTATGTTGGGACATGAAACTGAGTAGATATGAAAGTTTCGAGAGGCTGAGAAAGATTTGCTTATATATAATTCAATAGGTTCACCCACATGTTTTACAAACAGAAATGAACACGATAACAAACACCTCAGCAATCAACTGGACAATTTCTCTCACCTGTGCTTCAACGATTTTATGCCTTAATATCTCCTCACTTTTTTTCTTTTATTTTTCTTTAGTATCTTTCCATTTTTTTTTGCTTTCTTTCTTTTTAATTTTCCCGCTTTTTCTTTCTTTCTTTTATTTTTATGTATTTTGCTTATCAATTTTATGTGTAAATTTGTACGTATTATGAACAAATTCTCCCCATTCTATCGTTCTTTACAGAAATGATTATTCAAGAGTTAAGATAAATCTTAGTTTTAGTTATTAACGGGGATTTTCATTTGATCATCAATCTAAAGTTATTAAAGTATACATACCCTGTTCAAGAATTTGATAATGTATTGTAAATGTCTCATAAAAATGTATTCTTTGAGACATTTTATAAAATGCTAAAATCATTCTCGTAATTTGAAGTTTAAAAAACAAACACGATTGATTATGAAGCCAATAAATTCCATTGAATGTCGCAGAACAAGTTGACAAATGATCGTTTCTTTCTTAAAGTGTTAATAAAGTTAAAATTTGATTCAACGGAATAATTAGTTTAAGTCATTAAGGTTCATCTGTTAACTTTAATTAAATAATGATCATATCTGAAGAGTGGAATGCTTACCTGTATGTAGAACAGGTGTTGTTGAGAAAATCGTTTGTGGTGTTGACCCTGGGGGAATATATGGCTGCCATAAGGAAAGTTGTTCCTATACACAAACTGCTGAAGAAAAGACCTAAGCAAAAATCGAAGAGAAAGAATTTTAGAATTAAATCTTCAAAAGAAAAAAGTATGATCAGTCTAGAAAAAGTCTTCTTAGTTCGCAGAAAATGAAACTGTTTTTTTTCTTTTACCAAAGATGTCGTCTAATAAAAACTGTGATCGTTCCTCCCATCTAAATTCTTCTTTTATGACTTTCTTCATTGTTTACTTATCGGTGACCCAACATATGCTATATTTTTATAGCATCGCTAATTCCCAATGGCTAATTTTATGTTTTAACATAAACGTCGAATGTTGTTGTGTCATAAAATTTTCGAAGGTGTTTAGAAAAAATAATTCCAATATCTATAGATTGTTAATCTGTATTCCTGATATGGAATTTCAACACGATTACTTGCCGCAGATTCGCAGTGATACCCACAGGGACGTGCAGAAGTTTGGTGCTGTTTCATAATGTCCGGTGTCAACTCCTTGATTGTATGCCCCTTAAGACTGAAGCGGGAGGGGGCTATAGGACCTAATACTGAGAAATGTGAGAAAGGAAGACATTTTAAATATGTAAAAACAGATGAAACATGAAATAAACACCTTATTCAAATTAAATATAAACTAAATTTTGATTTTACTCTTTGATTGGATGCCCTGCCAGTATGGATAGCCGAGATTGTCGCACCTTCTGCGCCCCCTCCACATTTCTGTACGCGACTGGATGCCAACGTCTTTCCAGTATTGTGTTCAGATATTGCCGACAGCCATTTTTTCATAACTATTACACGATGACAAGATAGTTAAATATGGCGGACTAAGATTACTCTGGTATAAAGATGATCTAATAAGCCACCCAGCGAGAAACGAACTTATTACCTTCAATGATTTGACTTCCAGACAAGATTGTTAAACATTAGTCTAAGCAGACATTCAACAAGGACGAAGAGAAATTTCTTATTGTAGAGTCATGGTTAACAAGCTAGTGCCAAAGTCATCATAAATTAATTCAATCCTCACTATGTACCCTGTTGCTATTACCTTGTGCCAGACTAAGTTTGATAAATACCTACTTTGAAATACATAGTTGAACTTATTAATTTTAATTTTTTTCATTAATATCCGAAGTACACTTTACCTAAGAGTCCAATAATTGATAATTTCCTTCTCCCGACCGAATCGACCAGCCACATTCCAATAATGGCAAACGTGAGGCTAAAACAGTTAACAATGACAGAGTCCCAGAGAGCACTTGACACATTTCCAACGCCAGACATTTGGATTATGATTCCACTGTAAAATCTGAGAGAGAAAAAAATGAAGAGAAAATATAACAAAAAGTAAATGAAGATAAGAGACATGTTTTTCCATCGTTTTTATCGAAAGAGACAGGAATGAAACAGATATAAACTTTGAGACTAGTCAGTTATTTATTAGTCAGCATATCGAAACAAAAACAAAGTTGTTAAGGGGTCTCCCCTTTTCACACAAATGGACTCACCCGAGGTATACAAATACTACTACCAGTGAATACCCGAAGAGTCAAGGAGTCGAGACGGAACGACAGAAGAGTAGTAGAGTTCAGTAGTAGTAGAGTAAGTCACACACAGAGACGGCGGCAAGCGTCACAGTTAGCTAGAACGTAGACTCAGTAAGGAGTCATACCGCGATACTTCAATACCTTAGAATGTATATATATTATTGCTACTAACCCGCATTCCTGGATCTACTAACCCGTATTACCAGTTTGTATTATTACGTTAATACATTTATTTTCCTTATCCATTCCTGGCGTTTGTTATTCATTGATATCGGATTCATCCCGGAATCCACAACAAAAGTAAAAATACACTTCATAGTACTTAGTATTTTTTAACAGCATTGCGAAAAGCATGACTCCAATTTCCTTTGTTTTCAGTTTGGAGAAAAGTATTTCCAAAGCTCACCTTACTCTGGGACAAGATCACAAGACTGGAATGCTAAGCTAGGAATTAATTCACTGGCCATATTCCTGTTCCGATTAAAGCTTTACGACTGACCATCCACAATATTTGCTTTCATGCCTTAACAATGGCCTGAACGTGATAGCTTTCAGTAACCTGTATTCCTTTTCACTTTCTCTCAAAGAGATTCTTGAATAGAAGCTCAAAGTATTAACCGAGAAACAGTTTATGATGGTCACGTTGGCGATCATTTGCTTATTCAATATACTCAGATTTGTTTGTTTCTAAAATCTCCGATGATCTCTAAACCAAAACATGAAAATATTGTACATTTTAATGTCTATATCTTTTAACTAATTTTCAAAGTTTTAAATTAGACACTGGTTATTGTTAAAATTCATAAAATTCAAGCTCAAAGCAATATCTGAATTAATTAAGAAAGTGTATAATAAAATATTAATTAATGTGAGTAAAACGCAGCATTAATCGGCGCAGTAAATACATATTTCAGCCGAATTCAAAATCCGTCTGTTTTACCCCCAATCATATATGTGCCTGTATTATATATCAGTTTATTATTGATTCCATCTTAAATAATTCTTTGAAGTTATAGTGTTAAGGAACCTACTTTTTATTACTGTGCATCTTTGCAAGAAAAAAAAGGTCGGTCTATTTCTAAAACTGGGATGCGCAATGTGAATTGAAGGCACTGTCGTGAAACTATCCCAAAACCTGAAGATCTACGATTGGCCATCCTTGAGGCCTGAAGGCTACAGCGTTCGTTTCAATTGCTAGTCAAAGATATCCGTGAATGGAAGTTGAAAATATTGAGAAACACTTGTCGAGGTTTCATATTTCCAACCACTTATTTAATATACTTGTGTTTGCTTTCTTTTAAAATCTCCTGTGATCGCCCAGCCAAAATGTTTGTATCTTTTCATTTAATTTTTAAATTCCGGAATTAAATGCATATTATTGTTAAATTTAATACAATTAAAACTCTGAACAATTTAACAGAGAATATTAAAAAAATATATTGCAAAATAGCAGAGTGTACAAAATGAATTTAGCATATTGGTCTTCTTGCTTTAAAATACAACTCTTTCATGACATTGTGATAATAGGCTGTAAAATTAATGACCAGGTAATATTTTATGGGGGTTATTGATTTTGGTTTGTTGGTGTTAACAGGTAATGTAAGTTTATGCCATTCCCAAGATGTTTGTTTGTTTAACAACATATCAACTCCTTATGGCTCATTTAATGCCGAAATTTAATTTTCTTGGAAGCATTAACAATTTCTTTGACGGAAAATGCATTGCTGGTAATTTTTTTTGTTTTTACAAAAATGAATTGCTGTCCATATTTTTTCCTTGCTGATAATTTTTTTATTAAAAAAATGTTTTGCTGATATCTCTACTACAAAAGATTTTACACTTTCATAGTGCTTTGAACCCCAGTTTTGGGGTAAATATTTCCCCATAACTGGGACCCTAACAGGTGCTACCACCCCGGGTCAGGGTGGACCTGGGAACAACAACAATTAAGAGGTGGTTCCAAGCTCCTCAAAACCTTCTGATCAGAGGCCTTGCTGCCGGATGTAGTTTATCGTCATACCCAACATAACTGAGAAGCCAGCTAGAGAGAATAAAAGAAACAGCGTAGTTAAGTGTTTCTTTACGTATTGTATTTATGTCGATTCATTATTAACTCCATGTTAAATAATTTTGTACAGGGACCTGACTTATTTCTGTGGATCTTTGTGTAAATGAAAGGTCGGTATATTCCGAATATGGAGTTTCCAACCTGAAATTGAAACCAAACTTTTATAACGCCGACATATAAGCAAAATTGAAAAGTCTATGTTTTGACATTGAACAGGATATAAATAGGAACTTTTGTAAATTGAAAGGATTTGTGTAAAATTAATCAATTATATCTTACATAACTGTATTCACACCCGAGAACTGCGCGAATAATTGCATTGCACAGCCGACCAACATAGCCCGCCTAACAGAGGGGGTTTTAAGCATCCTCACAAGCAAATTACCCCCACCTGCAAAAGAGAAACAAAAGAAGCCTTTGTATCATCTCATGTATCATTAAACATCATGATCTTCCAATTGAATCAGATTGATTTTACTAATTTACATTTGGCTAAGGGGGGGGGGGGATAAAGAAGATCAAGTTGAATTATAGTTGATGTATTAAACACAGAAACAGTTTCATTTGATAACACGAGAGGCATTTTAATATTTCATGCATTCATTATTAACAATGAGAAATAAATCTTTTTATTTAAAAGTAAAACATACGACTTAAGTTTTCGTATTTAATCAAAAAGGAAAGATTTGTGATACCCGCATTTATATAAACAAAGTTGGGCAGTCTCTCACGCATCGTACACAGAATGTTAGGTCACGTGTCAGATGAAGGCGCGCTTCCGAGACTGACCGAGAGTAACTGACGAAGTCAAGGATGGTATAATGTAATGTTTCATATAAAAAATTCAGATCTCGTGTTCTCATTAGCCGGAACACCCACTTCATTAAAACGAGTTTGCAATTATCCTCCCGAAAGTGGTATGTGGGGGTACTGTGCAGGGAATACAAAACAACAGATTCTTTTCTTGTACTTCTCGCCTGTGGAACTCTCTTCCGGTTATTTGCTTTCCAGCCAACTTTGATATTCAACTATTTAAATGTAATGTCAATAGTTATCTACTGTCTTCTCGATTACACTTCTATTGTTCTCGCTCCTTAATAATGTTTTTTTTTTCTTGTTCTTTTTCTTATTCTTTCACACTCAGTAACCTCTATAGTGGAGTTATTGCCTGGCTTGGGGGTGAAATGATTTTTTTAAAAAGGTCATATTCTAAGCCCCACTGACAAGGCAATTCTGTATCTTGTTACTTTTAAGCAATTATAACTTAGCATGGTCATAAATGCGCAGTATCAAGTGAAGATTGAAACTCACTATATTAGAGGAATTTTCTCCAAAACGACTTACGCTAAACCTCCCGGGGTAATCATATTAATTCAATTAATTTGTCATCGCGACAAGAAAATAAAGATTTTACCTAATTTTGCAATCGATTCCTGTATTTCATTAAAATTTGTTTCGATTTCTTGAATTTCTTCTCCAACATCTTTTGTATTTCGAATTCCGATCAATGTTTTCGTCGCTTCATCCTTACGAGATTTCTGAATAAACCAGTGTGGGGATTCCGGAAGGAAAATCAAGGCAAAGAATTGGGTACAACTGAAGAGAGCCTGGATACCCCATATGTACCTAACAAGAGACAGAAGGATTTTAATATGATACATAACTGAAGATGAACATAGAGTATTAGATTATGTTACTTTTCTATATGTTGACTAAATATTCTCAATTTTGTCACTGAGGGTCTATGATCTACAACATCACCGTCTTCATTGTGCGCCGAGACATGGCAGCTCAGCAAAACCCTCGCCTCCCATGTCTATGGCGTCGAGTCCTGAGCTCTCAGGACCACCTCAGGACCATTGTGTCCAATGAGGAGCTCCGCCGGAGGACCGGCCAGTCGAGCATCCTACGCACTGTCGCTCAGAGCCGTATTCGCTGTGTCGGTCACGTCCTGCGATGACCTGATGATCGCCCTACCAGAGTCATCTACCAGTTTCGACGCGCCATCTGCAAACTGGCGACAACCTCGCGGTTGACAGCGCAGTTGCTGGAAGGACATAGTCCGCCAGGACTTCCAGCAGATTAATCTGTTACTGGAGGATGTTCCGACGCTCTCCCATTACCGTGAAAGCTGGAGAGACAACGTGGCTCTCGTGCGAGCAACGTCTTCATGCCATCAAGGTCAATTTATTTGGGAAACCTTCGTGGAGAGTGCATCAATATATTATTTGGTAGAAATTTGGTAGATTTTGAAAATCTTTCTCGTAGACATGTGTGCTGATCTTAACATTGACTTTGTTTTGTTTGCCATAAAATTCAAGGAAGTTTTCACAATAAGAACTTGTCTTAATTAAATTCCTATTTAATTAAGACATTGATTAAAGAATTATCCGTGAAAAATATGGGATCTCCCGAGTATATTTCAGCAAGATATATTGGCAATGATGGGATGAGGAAAAGAAATAGGAAACTTTTATAAATCAAACATGTTTCGCTCAAAGAATGAGATATGGAGAAAAAGAAAGAAAGAGAAGAATTCTGGTATTTTTAATTTTTGTGTTATTTGTTTTTCATTGATTAAGCAGACTTCACGTGCATTTGTCTTGTCAAGCAGCATTCGTGTGTAAAAATGATATGTGTAAGTGTATCATGATTCTAGTTTGTCGATGTAGGATTCGGATGATAAAGTATATTCGTTTGTGTGTGTATGTGTGTGTGTGTCTTGTAGGCATTTTTATTTCTGTTTGGTGATTGTCTGCATGTTGATTTGGGGATGTCTTTACGTAACATCAGTAGTAGTAATGGAAGTAGGTAGACTCATTTTGGATTCTTTAAGTATGGATTTTATAAAAGTTGGTGATTAAATATAGTGAGTTTGACGTGTGTTTATAGATAGTAAAATATTTATCAGGATTCTCTCGAAGTATTTGCTGCGTAAAAAATTATGTTCAATTTTTTTTAATTAGGGTGGCATTTATAAAAACTAAAACAGAAATTGTGCTTCTATTTTGCCGTTCATAAAATCTGTTAGTTTTCCTCACACCACCTTCATAAAGAAAATTAAAATATGGAGCAAATAACCTTAAGTTCTATGCTAACAGTTTCCTCTATCGCGTATCTCGCTTGTGGAAATCTCTTCCGGCTTCTTACTTCCTAGTCAACTTCGACCTTCAAACATTTAAATGCAATGTCAATCGTTATTTCTACCTTCTTAATTCTTGTTATTTTATTCTTCTCTCTCCTTAATAGTAGTTTTCTTACCCCCTAACACTCAGTAACCTATTGCATATTAGTGACTTTATTGCCTTGACTGGGGGTGAAATGATTGAAACAAAATCGAACTACAATCGGATTTGGGGGAGTGAAAAACAACTCCAACTTTGGCTATAAATATCGCCTGCATTTGGCGATCATAAAAATGTAAGTTGAACTCATGCATTCATTTTATTGGTTGTTAAATGGTAACATTCTTCTGTGTCGGCTTCATGTCAAATCCAATTGAATGTCAAAATGAACAGGACAAGATTCTGAAGAACGATTGAAAAATGCTATTTCAATCAATGGTTCTGAGATTGTTATCGAATTTGTCCGAATAACAAATGCATTTCCACAAAATGCGACAGACCGAGAATTACTTGAGGCGAAAAAAATTCTTATGTACATATAAGAACGCGAAGAAAACCTGGAATTTTGTCATGGTAAAATCTGTTATAAGTTTTACTGACATATTTAATGCAGTCTCTAGTCTAGTACCATCATTAACGTAAATATTAGAGATGAACTTCTTTTATTGAAGAGAGAATTGAAAGACAAAGTGGGAAAATACATTTAACGCGTTTCGTCCTTGAAAAGGTTTTCATCAGACAAAAGCCATGTTCTTATTGATAGAATTATTTATGTGTAAATGGCAGAAGATAGAAACGTAAAAGTCGGCTATAATGATATTATACATTTAAAAATTTTTAAGTTTAAATTTAAAAAATTGAAAGACTTATATATATATATAAAAGGTCGATTTCTCGAAAGTTCTGTTCACAGATGAAAATCATGCAATACTTGATGGCCCTGATGGATGCAGCAAAGTTTGGGTCATAAATGGACGAGATCATCATCAATGATTGACACGGCAACAGGGAGGAGGAGGTATTGTGATTTAGGCTGGTATTGTTGGAGGTATCATGGTTGATCAGTGGTGAGTGCCTGACGGTACAAAAATAACCGCAGATGCTTATATAGCCTTCCTCAAAGAGCACCTGGAATCTTGACTAAAAAAGCAAAGAATCACCTTCCGAAGAACCATTGTATTTATGCAAGATAATGCTCCTTTGCATTCGGCACATAAAACTATGGAGTACCTGCAGAAATTAGGTTTCTCTGAACCTCGGAAGATGAAGTGGCTGGTCAATTCTCCAGACTTAATCCCAATTGAAAACTTGTGGAACATTCTGAAGCAATGTGTTGATGAAAATAGATGCCAGTTTAGAAACAAGGATGACATATGGCAGGAAATAGACAACATATCACATGAAATTACATCAGAGGAGATCCAGAAATTGACATGTTCGATGGACCAGCGCATTTTCCAAGTCATTTTAAAAATACAATCACAATCAAATCCTTTATCCTTGATGAACTGTTCACTTTTTTATTTCCATTTTAATTACTGTATATATCCATATAAATCTGTAAATTAAAGTGTTATTTTCTTTTTTTTTAAAGAGGTTTTTAATACACCTCACTAATAATTTGACACACTAATAATTTAAGTAAATTAGGTAAATGACCATAACTTCTGTTCCTTCATCTAAAACCTTACAAGTTTTACAGAGTAGGTGTATATACATGTTGTCATCATTCTCTGATAATTTGGTTAAATTCCAACCAGGAGCTTTTAGATAGGATGGAATAGTGTCACCTCGTTAATAATTTGAAACGCAGTGTATGTGTGTGTATATATATATATATATATATATATATATATATATATATATATATATATATATATATATATATATATATATATATTCATTAGATGTGTTTGAAAACTAAACTCATCCTAGATGGTCTCATTCAATTTCATTTTCTTTTGTTTTTGTTTTTATTGTTGGTGTTCTTTTAAATATCCCACATTACGACAATAGATCTGCCAAGAAAGATGAAATGTTATAAGAACCTGGACCCAAATTTACCTCAGTGCCTAATTTTAACTGAAGTCTACCTTTATATCTCTCCCCTGGTAGTTGTGATCATACTTATTATAAAACCCAGGTTGTGTGTGTGTGTGTGTGTGTGTGTGTGTGTGTGTGTGTGTGTGTGTGTGTCAGTTCGTTTATATATGGGATCGGATTTCCTACATTTTTCAACCGATTTCAACAAAACTTCACAGGACTACGTAAAATTACCCGGCGTTGGTTCTGACAGCGCCAAAAATTGGAAAAACACAACTGTTTCTGCACGAAATCAATTTGAAAGCACGGTAAGGGCCATTTATGCAGATTTTTCGCAGTCTTTGGACGATGTTTTGTTACCGAGCCACCAAAACAAAGCAAATGGTCCAGTTTCTGATAGCACCAACGCTTGGCTATCTAACAAGTACCAAATTGTTTGCAAGACTGTCAAAACCGCTTGACCAGGGAACCATAAACGGGTTTCCAAGGGGCAGGATTTAGCCCTTTGAACACACATTCACTGGCACAGTATGTACAGTTTTGGTTTGATTCAAATGAAATTTACGACACACTTGCGGTTTACTATCGCCTTTATGTATGTCAAATTTCAGAATTTTTCGGCAAAAATAACCGTAGCTGCACGGGGATCAATCTTTTTTGTAACTTCCTTACACACACACAGCTGCGTACAACCGAGTCCGCGTGTCGATACCGAGACTGCTGCAAGCTCATTGGTCACTTTCACAGAGCTTGACCTTGGGGCATGTCCAATCATCGCGCAGGATTTTTCACACGTTATAGCGCCCGCCTGATCGCGCGTCAGCTTATGTGTAAGTATGCTCAAGGTCAACCACCTCTATTGTTGCCCGCGTGCACGCACTTGGCTTACTTTATTCGCCTACTTCGGACACCGCAAGTTGTTGATTACGTGTTCTAGCTGCTTTTTTGTTTTATAGTTCCAACCCAACCCCCACACGTTAGCCAATTGTACTAAAAACCCATTTCCTTTTCGATTTACCCTTGGTTTACCTTTTTAAGTTTCCACTTTTTTAGTGTCGAGTTCCCCTTTACTAACATCTGAACTCATTTTACTGAGTGTTCCCCTTTTTGTGTCTACGTTAGCAGTGCACTCTTTTTCGTTTTGGATTTGTCGAAATCTCTTTTTAAGCTTTACCCTCTTTGACGTTTTTACTGTTTGGATGCCACCTAAAAGGAGGAAACCTTTGGGATGGCGCACGGCAGCTGCCTCCGCTGCTAGAACAGACTTCTTTGCGTCTTTCACGGATGGCCTCGAGCTCAGCTGCTCGTTTATCTACGGAAAGCGCCGCTGTGCGGACTGAAAGGTTGGCTTCAGCCATGTCCGCACGCCGCGCCAGGCTTTCAGTTGAAGAACGTTCACTTCAGAATTCACAGGACGCAGTCCGCGTGGCTAGGTTGAGGTCTTCACAGTCCCCAGCACAGAAAACCCATCGTCATTTGCGGGATGCCACCGCCAAAGCTTGCTCCAGGGGTTTAGAAAGCCCCGAACAAGCAACTTCACGTCGTCTTAGGAATACTAGGGCTACAGCCGCCTCTAGAGCTTCGGAACACCCCCAAGAAACCGCTCATCGTCGCTTTAGAAATGCCCTATCCACCGCGTCTGCCAGAGCCTTAGAAATCCCTGCACAGACCACTGTTCGTCGTGTTAGAAATGCCCGCTCCACTGCATCTGCTAGAGCCCTAGAAAGCCTTGCACAGACCACTGTTCGTCGCGTTAGAAATGCCCGCTCCACTGCATCTACTAGAGCCCTAGAAAGCCCTGCACAGACCACTGTTCGTTGCGTTAGAAATGCCCGCTCTACTGCATCTGCTAGTGCCCCAGAAAGCTATGCACAAACCACTGTTCGTTGCGTTAGAAATTCCCGCTCTACTGCGTCTGCCAAGGCTGCAGAAAACTCTGAAGTACGCCGTGAACGGCTCGAAAACATTAGCCAAATTCGATCTTCTTTGAATGGCGTAACTTCGCCGTCTGCATCATTTTGGTCAAATGCCGCATATAATTATGATTGCACTGTCAACTATTCCGCTAGGAGAGACGTACAAATAGGGGTCATGGATAAAGTTTGAACTTTTTGCAACGCAAAAAAGTGGGCCGGTGAGCAACCTGGGCTTTGTTGCTCTGGGGTCAAAATCAAACTCCCTTCTTTAGACGAACCTCCCCAACCGCTTAGGGACCTCCTTCTGGGTACAACTTCGGGGTCAACGCATTTTCTTGAAGCAATACGGAAGTACAACTGTTGCTTCCAGATGATGTCTTTTGGTGCGATTAGTGAGGGGGATGGATGCCTTCTTTCGAAGTGCAAGGCCAGGTTTACCACTTAATGGGATCACATTTGGCTGATCAGGGAGAGCCACTTCAGTTCCTACAAATTTACTTTCTCGCTGACTACAACGAGCAGGTTGATGCGCGTCTCGGCATTCTGCCTAGCGATATTTCCGTCGGTCCCCGTAGAGACATTCTGTTCCGTCTACAAGACATGCTTCACGAAACCAACAGTTACATCCGAAGCTTAAAGTTTGCGTTGCAAAACAACTCTTCGCCCTCTTTCAGCGTTGTCATCGATGCAGACAGACGGCCTCACGGTAAGCATGAGCGTCGCTTCAATGCTCCTGCATCTAATGAAGTCGCCGCAGTCATCCACGGTGAGGAGAATAACAGCCGTGGCATTGTCATAAGGTACCGGGGCGGTGGTCTGCGCCATATCAGTGAAACCCACCGTTCATACGACTGTCTCCAGTACCCACTTCTTTTTCCATACGGAAGCGATGGGTACCACTTCAAAATCCCAATATACCAGGCAAGCAGCGATTCCATGTCGACCTAAAAGACGGTCTTCTGTAGGGCTTACTACGCCGACATGTTTATGGTTAGGGAGTGTGAATTGCACAGGTGCCGTCAACTATTTCTTCAATTCGCTGTTGACATGGCTACAAAATGGTTAGGATTCATCAAGTTAAACCAATCCAAACTTAGAACCGACTCCTACATTCACCTTCGTGATGGTCTGCGTTCTGATGGTGACCCACGCAATCTCGGCAAACCGTGCATTTTGCCTTCCTCTTACACTGGTGTCCCTCGATACATGCATGAAAGGACACAAGACGCAATGACCCAAGTCCGTCATTACGGGAGGCCTGATTTGTTCGTCACGTTCACGTGCAATCCGAAATGGGTTGAAATCACACGCGAACTTTTTCCAGGTCAGCAGTACTCACACCGCCCTGACCAAATTGCCCGCGTTTTCCGGTTACAGCTGTGTAAGCTTATGGATTTAATCCTTAATGGGTAAGTCTTCGGACGCGTTAAGTGTCATATGTATACAGTGGAATGGCAGAAACGCGGTTTGCCTCATGCCCACATTCAGCTGTGTCTCAACGATAAGGTTGACTCAAACAAAATAGACGATTTTATTTCTGCTGAAATCCCGATCCTGCGCTGGATCCTGCGCTAATTCTGCGCTCCACGAAATCATTAAAAACAATATGATACACGGCCCCTGTGGCGCGAATTACAAAAAAAGGTCATGTTGGTCAAGCGGCCCCACTTGCGCAAAGGGTTACCCCCGTAAGTTTATCTCAGAAACGCAGACTGCGACGGATGGTTACCCACTGTACAAACGTAGAGGCCCCGCTGAGGGCGGCAGAACTGTGATAGTTAAGAGGTACACTTTGGACAATCGTTGGGTGGTGCCTTATTGCCCGCTGCTGTCCAAGACTTTTGGAGCCCACATAAACGTTGAATACTGTCACTAGGTTAAGTCAATAAAGTACATATGCAAGTATGTTAATAAAGGCAGCGATGCTGCCGTTTTCGCTATCCGGCGCGACAATTGCGTTGACGAGGTGGCCGATTACGTGGCTGGACGCTACCTCAGCAGTAGCGAGGCCTTTTGGCGAATTTTCGGATTCCCCATACACCAAAGGGCTCCAGCCATTGTGCAGCTTGCTGTTCACTTAGAAAATGGACAGAGGATGTACTTCACCGAACAAAACGCCCAGCAGGTTGCGGAAAACCCTAAAGACACAACCCTAACGAATTTCTTTAAATTATGCTCAACAGATGCTTTTGCCAAAACATACCCCAAGTCCCGTCCTACTACGTGTGGTCAAACAAACGGTAGGTTCGACGAAAGACTGGCGACCCTGTCGAGGGTTATCCCGATGTAAGGTCTAACTCTTGCCTTGGACGCGTTTATACTGTGCCCCTCAGCCAGCAGGAGTGCTTTTACCCCCGCCTTCTACTTCATGAAATTGCTGGGCCAACGAGTTTCACAGATATTCGCACTGTCAACGGCATAGAGTGCCAGTCTTATAGAGAGGCATGCTTCCGCTTGGGATTGCTTGAAGACGACTCCCAATGGGATGCAGCCATGGCGGAGGGTAAACTTCTCAGAACGCCATCACGGCTTCGAACGCTGTTCGCCATTTTACTTTTGCGATGCGAACTAAGCGATCCTCTGTCGCTCTGGCTAAAGTACAGAGAATCCATGTCAAAGGATGTGCTGTTCTCCGTTCAGCGTAACAGCCCAGGAGTTGAATGCGGTTTCACTGACTTCATATTCAACAGAGCGCTGGTGGCCCTAGAAGATGCTGTTTTCGAACTGTGAGGTGCCTCTTTACCAACTTATGGTTTGCCAGCACCGCTCAGAGACGGTTTTGACACCGTACCAACTGAGTTATTGCGGGAAACATCCTACTCCATCGAGGAGCTGAACGCATACATTACCGAAAACGAGCATACATTACCGATCAACTTTCGTCGTTCACAATTTCTTGTGAAGCTTTGCTTTGCTATGTCCATTAACAAATCACAAGGACAGACGCTTAGCATCGCAGGTCTGCATTTACATTTACGTGAGCAGTGCTTCTCTCACGGCCAACTTTACGTTGGATGCTCACGAGTTGGGTCTAAGGACAGGGTTTTCATTTACTCTCCCAACAACTGTGCTAGAAATATAACCTACACGGAGGTCCTGTAGATAACCTGCGTTTAAGCGCCATGCACACATATGCAGTCCGATTGCATGGCAATTGTTTTGTTTGTCATATTGGTTTTAACGTTAGGTCGTCGTAGTCTCCACTTGCTATTACTAAGACATCTTTGTAAAGGTTATCCAGCTCTTTTGCTGCCTTCTGACTTTCATACCTTCACCCGCCATCATCGCGTTTGTTTGTACACTATAATAACCTCACCGTATTCAGTTGCAACACAAGCTGCTAGACACATGAATACCGGCATTAGACATGGTTGCTCCACTAAAGTTCCGGTTTCATTAATAGTTGATCAGAGCACCTGCAGTTCGTACCAGTGCATACAAGCACATTCACACTTGACAAGCTTCGGAGTTCGTTTATTTGTCACAAAAGTCGAGTGCGTCTACGAAATTCAGGCTTCTGCTTCCATATACACTTTACGGCTGCCATGGGTGAAACATGTCAGGCATACGGCTGTATTGGTTTGTTTGTAGTCGTGTAAAAAAACCTAAAAACACACGCCAAGTACGGCGACCCCGGTCGGTTTTCATAAGCTCTCAACTCTGCGACTGAAGAGAAGGCACTTTTTCATTGCAATTGAGCGCTCGGTCGTACGGCGACCCCGGTCCGGTTCCATGAGCTCTCAGCGTGGTGTTGACTGCGACTGAAGAGATGACAGTTCTCCATTGCAATTACGATGCTCGGCCTTACGGCTACCCCCGTTGCGGTTTTAAGGGCTCTCAGCCGCGATGTAGATAGTGACAGATCAGAATAAAGGAAGTTATATCACAGAAAGTTTCTTACCATGACACCCCGTCACTGTTCGCTCTTCTCTCGGTTTTACGGTTTTGCTTTGTGGTCGTAGCAGCGCCGTCTTTTAGTTAGACAAGCGGTTTGTGATTGCGCACGGCACGTACTTTATGTCTATGGCTTCCTCACGACACGTTTTCCCTTCAATCCCTATGTATGTTGCAACTGAATCGTGGTTTCTTGACTACCTACCACAAGTGCTTCCAGTAATGCTTAACGGTCCAATTGGTTAAAGCAGTAACTGCTGCCAGCTTTTACTCACAGATGTCTTAGTAATGGCAAATGACTGATGCTACAACGGCTTTCCGTTACTTCCTTCGATACCATTCGAATACTTGGGCCTGCATGATGTCTGCTTAAACTTTGTGTGCATTGCGTTTAACGTTTTGTAGAAACTTAGTTCCTGTCGACTTACAAAGCACATCTTTCAAAGCAACAGAACCACACCAATTCTTACTGTTACATCCCCGGGTAACGCCGGGCTCTACTGCTAGTAACGAAATAAATCTTTTCTGACATTCTTTTGTCCTTAAGGAATGTTTGCTATTTTGAAATACTTACCTCCATCCATTCTTTTTGTCGTAGCTGAAAAGTGCGGAGATGATCGTGCCAAATAAAATCCCTATAGTCAAAAATGGTTGACTCAAACCAATCAGACGGCCACGCAGATGGCTTGGAGAACATTCTGCAACATACACAGCAGTTGCAGCGCAAGCAATTCCTGAAGAAAAAATAAAAAAAATATTTATTTTATTAAAAAATATAAAATATTCCGATGCCTGATTTTGTAAGATACACATTCTGAAACAGTTCGTAATATTTTTCATCAACATGCCAGATTTCTCTGACTGCAACTGTCAAAGAACAGTGTCGGTTCTTTTGGTCAACGAGACAATTTGGCGCTGCATTAGGGTGATATCAGAGTTTGCGATTTTACCACAAATTGTTTGTCGCCAACACAGACAGATATGTGTAAACTTGAAAAGAGCACTAAATGGAAGTGTGTGAATTTAGGAAAGAATGAGTCTGCTTCAATTCGATCACAAGAGAAAGACTGCAAATCTCTGTTGAACAAGTCTTGAAACTGTTTTAGCATCTATATGTTATTATATGTGTAGTCAGGACCGGTGCATACAAGCCCGACCCTCGACCGGGGGAGGTAAGCCTGATTGGGAGCACCGAGTAGTACTTTGTGACTCTCGCTATCTTACCATCATTTGCTTTTTCCTATCTACATTTATATACATTACAAATTAAACTAAGCGCAACTGGCTATTAAAAGATGAAAAAATTTCGCTGATTTTGACATCATTCTGGTGCCTTTTTTTCATCTAATTCCGTGAATTAATAGTTTTTCTTATGCCAAGCCTAGAAAAAAACATTATATAAAATTGACTATTTTTTATCTGTAATGTTGAATGAATTAAAATTATTCAACTTTCTAACAAATAAAATTTCAACTGGATGCTAAAATGAATATTGTTGGTTTGATGGAATGATCTATTATCACATGTCTCCAATTTATATTTATTTTCAATTTTTCTAGTTGAAGTGTTCATTTATATTGTATAGGTTACAATAAAATTTGTATTTTATATGCATGCTACCTTATGAAAATTAAGATGTATTGAATAAGGACAGTTTGTAATAGAATGTAGCAAGAATTATATAAGCGGGTTGTTTTCTGATTGTTAGAATAGATCAAATTATGACTTTATGACTTTCCTAAATAAAAACCGCCACTCTCTAAGCCTATAAATAGGCAGTAACACTGTCATCCTCTTTTTTCTACTTCGCTCAAGGACGGTAAGATGTAAGGTCGAACGAGGAAAACACTTTTTCCACTGGGAAACGCACACGCCCGCACACACAAACACACCCACCTTTCACTTCTTTTTCTCTAGGATTTTCTCCTACACCAAACTACACACACACAAACAATTCACTAGTGTTTCTTCTTTCATGCTCATTGTTTTTGAAACACGCAACAATTTCCTATTATTTATTGTTTATACCCTTGTTTTGTTAATACATACTTACCGTTTGTTTATATATATTGTTTTGTTGTTACTTTTACATTTTATTATCTGGACACACATTCGAGTTCACCATTCTTATTGATACGTGTTTCTCCAACTTAAGCACTCGACCAGCCACGTCCGCAACAGACTGACTTACTTCTACTTACAAGGGATGCATTCATAAATCAATCCCAGACAGACGTTATGTAAGCTTGTTATTTTTTTTTGTTTATTTGTAGGACCTAACTTCTACATTTCAGTGGATCAAAACCAATTACCATAAGTTGACCACGTCCTCATTGGATAACACATATTAAAATATTTCTACTGTAAATTTTCATGTGCTAGTTATAGATTTGCAGGCTCCAGATTTAAGTCTTACAATAATCGTTTCTAATTGGTCAAATATATCTCAAAGTCGAAAAAAACGCCCACGCACAAGTGTTTAAACCCAAAATACCGCCAAAATCTTAAAACGTGTTCTCGATCCTACCACGTGGTTCACGTTACTTATAAATACTTGGCGACATCTTCTCTTGATCTCTTCTTAGCGAATGTAGGGGAGGCCAAAAAATTGGCCGGGAGCGTATTGGCTACTAAAACAGTACGTCTCCAAACGGAGTACATGAGTACAAGGCGTACCTATGGACATCACGAAGAAGCGCTTTGGGGTTTTCTTCTCCCAATTCGAACAAGTTGCAGAGGTAGAAGAAGTAACGGGAAAAACAGGAATGTTTTGCAAGTCACTCAGACCCGTAAGAATTTCTCACGAGTCCCCGATATCCTAACATGCCGAGGACACAACATTTTGTTGTTGAATATCGTTTTTCATATTGTTGGGTCTGCAGGACCGCGGAGCACGTATTTCAAGTGTGTCCTGGGAAGAAGCCGTCGCAATCTACAGCACCAACAACACCAGCAGGAGAAGCAGCTAAAGAAACAGTAGATAAAGAAAAATCTAACCAAGGCCCCAGTAGCTCCAATAAATGGACAAACATGGTGAAAAGCGCAACACCTCTGCTGGCCCCACATCTCTACCTCCTCAGCGGGATATCCCACCAAAAAAGGGCGTCTCACCTAAGAATCAAGTGGCGAAAGAACAAAATGCGCCACAGGGAGAGCAGCAAAAGCAGCCTACCAAAGATCAAAGGCAGCAGCAGCAGATGGCGTCGCAGGTGGACCAGCGGGCAGAGCAGCTGCAAAAACACCAGCAACAGTCGGAGTAGCCGCAGCAAAACCGGTCGGAACAGAAGCAGTAGAAGGAGTCAACTACTGTAGAACAGGTTGCAGGCCAGCATCAGGTGAAGGAACAAGCTCTGTTACTTCTAGAGTTGGATTTATGCATGGAGGTGGAGGAAATGCCTCCACCTCGGTCTTCTTCATTGAAAAGAGGGAGGGACGAGGAAGACCAAGAGGACTCAAAAGGCATAAAGAAAGATAGAAAGGCCGGGCGCAGTATAGCAGAGAAGGACTTTATTATAGCTAAGACTCAATACACCCCTACTTCGACATCCAGAGATGATACATGACTTTTGCTAGATAAGGCAAGGAGCCTCCCTTCCTTCCCTTCTAGGGCTCCGTCTCCTTCTCCCTTCCCCTCCACTAGCCCTGGTCAAGAAAAAGAGGAGAAAAAAAAGAAAAAGATTTACCAAGGAGGAAAACTGTGTATTGTCGACAAGCAGGCCCTCGAGGGGGACCTTTCTTCCCAGAAGAAGGCTTACTTGAGGCCGTTGTGCAATAAAACTAACTTTCCCGACGGACGTTGGCGGTATTGTCTCTAACGGTCCAATTACGACCGATATCGAAACTGGTAGCATGGGACAATCTGTCGGGGTCCCGACTCCCATAGATTTCTGTCCAGTCTGCGTTTAAGGGTTGCCTAAAAAGAACTTAAAAGATGTCTATTAAGCTAGCTAGCTTGAATGCGAGGAGCCTGAGGAATCGGAGTAAGACTGCCTGCCTGCTTAGTGATCTCGGGTCCTTTGGTGTGGATGTGGCCGCGATCCAGGAAACACACTTTTCTAAGTCGATGCTTGTGTGCTGTCTGGCAACTTTGTTGTTTATTCAGCATACGGGGATTGGCAGGTCAGTGGTGTTTCCTTATTAGTTAAACGTTCACTGGATACGAGGGTAGAGCTTGTCCATGTGGGCGCGGGGGGCCGGTTGGTCGTGGCTGATATTGCCGTGAACAGTGGTTCGTTTCGGGTCGTTACGGTTTATACGCCCAACGACCATGGTGATCGTGTCGACTTTTCCGTCAGTTGGGGCCGTTTCTGCTCGATTCGTCGCGCTTAGTCTTAATGGAAGACTGGAATGCCGTCCTTTACCCTAAGATAGACAGGGGCAGGGAGCTAGGGAAAAGGCATCGGGTGATCGTAGGTTGGTTGATCTGATCGGCGAGTTTGGGTTCGTCGATAGATACCGCGTCGATCATCCGGGGCGGGAGATGTGGACGTGGGCTCTTAAGTGGTCGTCTCTCCAGGTAGCCAGCTACCTTGACGGGATGTTAATGAGAAGGGTCAAACTAGATTTACTAGATTGTCCCACATTCCACCGGTTAGACTATTCGGATCATAGACTAGTCTGCGCCCGGATAGTGTTAAGTGACTAGGCCTAGAATGGCTGGACACTGGAAGTTCAATCTGTCCTTACAGGCGGGACTTTCAGCAACAGCTGACTAGATTAGTGTAGCGAGAATTAGTGGTGCTGTTATTGGGAATAAGTGGTGGGAGAGGCTTAAGAACAGGATTAGGCCCTTCACTACTGAATATAGCCAATGACTCGCTCTAGATGAGGCTAAAAAGGTGAAGGCTCTAGAGGATAGTCTGTCCCGGGCGGTGGCTGGGGTGGGGGATTCCCTAGAGATAGCCGTAGCTAGGCAGGCCCTGAAGCGTGAGGCTAGCAAGCGCTACCAAGGTCAGGTAGTTAGACATAGGTTAAACATGATGTCTAACGAGGCTGTGAATATGGGCGCAGAATTGCGCAAGGAAGAGATCCGCCGAGGTTTCAATCGATACATTCGCAAGGTTATTACCCCGGAGAAGCGTTCTCTGGGGTCGACCGAAGACCTGTACGAGGCGTTTCGGCGGCATTTCGAGAGCCATTTTACTCAGGAAAATGGTCTCAGTGGCGACGAGTTTCACAGCTATTTGGCTGACTTTCCTCGGCTTTCGCCGACTGAAGCGACTAGCTGCGAGGGTGAGATCACAGAGGGCGAAGTTCACTTGTCATTGACAAGGGTCGGCACTGGCAAGTCTCCGGGACTTGATGATCTGCCCTACAAAATGTACTTGAGACTGTTGCATATCTTTGTCCAGATTTTGACCATGGTGTTCAACAACTGGTTCCAGCATGGGTCCATCCCCGGCTGGATTTCCAGGGGTGTGGTCACGCTGTTGAAAAAGGGCAAGGGTGTTGGGAGGGATCTGCTAAACACCGAGTTAAAGATTTTGTCTAAGATTTTCGGAGTGTTTGCAGTCATTTGTCGCGAGCTTGTTGGGATCCGAGCAGACTTGTGCTGTGAGGGGACGAACAATTCAAAACAACCTGCATCTGATCCGCACGATTGTAGAGGGTGTAAAAGCCGACAAGAGAGTCGCGCTGATCAATTTGGATCAGTCCAAGGCATTCGACAGGTGGACCATCAGTGTATCGCTCCCCCAGTGCTATGGTACAAGTGAAGATGTATCCATTTTTGTGTCGTGCCGTAGTGACATTAAGTTGGTGCAGAATGCGCTTGAACGGTACGAGGTGACGGGGGCCAAGATCAACCGTAACAAGTCTTCCGGCTTGCGGTTGGGTGTCTGGAAGGGGGTCGCGCTTCCGTGGGGTGGTCGCAAACATTCGGTCTGTAAAGAAGCCTGTTATCAGCGTCCGTGTCATGTGGGTCTGGGATTACCACGCCTCTAGATTAGCTTTCCTACGCCGCGTTTTGATGGTGGACACGATTTTGGCGCGGAGTGTTAGAAACGCCTTCCCATTTCTTGGGGTAAGCGCCGTAGGGGTCGTGGCATGTTGTCAATTTTCCTCTGCGAGTGTCTGTCGACCTTGAAGGTCTTTCCTCGGTCCAGTGACTTTTCTCGACCTCGGAGACTATTGTATCGCGAATTATTGGAGGGGGTCGCGAAGCATCCTCTGTGTGACCGGCTCGGCTTGTCGACATCAGTGTTGCGCTCTTGGGCGCCTGCTGCGAATTATCTCAACAACCATGAGTTTTCGCTTAGCTGGCGATTGATTCGGAACGTGTTACCTCTCAATGACGTACTTTTCAGATGGCGCGAGGTGTGACCTTGGCTTTGAAGAAAACGGCTTTGCACGCCTTCTACCATTCTCCTCAGATCTTCTTCTGGGATTATGCCGATGAGTTGACAACTCGTATTGCTCCCGAGCAGCTCGTGTCCATTGATCTCAGGTACATGTTGTGATAAAGTGTCGCCCCCATTCTCCGGGGTAAAATGAATGGTATTTTTACGTTGCTAGCCGTGGCTAGATTGGTGGTGTGGGCGTCGCGAAAGGAGGGAATCTTGGAAGATGAACGTTATTCGCATCAGGATCTGATTGTTTTCTTTAAGCTTCAGCTTAGGGTAAAAATCAGATTTGATAGAAAGCGTTTGATTTCGACAGATTTCAGCGAAAGGTGGGTGACTGAGGCGAGCCTGGTACGTGTGGACGGGGCTAGCTTTGATTTTCTCTTTTAAGTTCCCTTGATGCAACGGGGTGGTTTTCTGTGAACCCTCCCCCGGTTATATTTTCTTACTTAATGTGACTAAATGTTGTTCCCAGCCTGTTTCTCGGCATTCGCTTTTGTTATGGCCCACGTTGAGATTCCCAACCTCCCCAGTTTGTTTTTGTCCCCCATTTTTCATTTCGACAGGGTCAGCCTTTGATTTTCCCCATTCCGTCATTTATTTTTATCCTTCCCATTCCATTAGTGAGCGTGCTTCTTGATTCTGTCTATACTCTTATTATTTTGAGGGCTGAACGGCTCCGACTAACATTCTTTTGTTTTATCTTTGGTTTACTTTTTGAGTTTGTTGTCTGGGTTCATCTCCCCTCCACCATCATTTCATGTTTAATGAAATTTTTATATATTTTTATAACGAAACTTTATGAACATCATAAATTCTTACGTACGTCCATACGTACGGACATTCACTTCTACAACGACAGGGGCAGAAACTCTTAACGTAACATTTTGAGTCACACCCGCACACGTTTTTCGCACTATTTTCAAACTGATTCTCTTATAAGTAACTCTACATCTGATTAAAATCTACAAACTCACTCACCTTTTAATACACTTCACAGTTTATGAGCAAGAAAATTTTCGTTACTCAAAATTGCAAGGTCAAGTAAATTTCAGCATTTCAAACACAACTGAATTTCTGTTTTGTACAATTGCTGTTATGCATAAATTCCATTTGCTTGTGCAACTTCTCTTGTTGAATGTGTTTCTTCTTGTTATTTATTATTTCTTGACACATGAAAGTAAAAACAGTAGAGATTGAATTGCGGCCGTTCGATCCTCTACATAGGCATTGCTTTACCCAGTAAAACTGACTTGTAACATTAACAATCGTAAAATCAGTGATTGAGTTGTTAAAGGCTTTAATTTAGCTACCTCTACGGATTTACTAAAAATAAATAAATAAATAAAAACGCATTTTAATACGTTGGCTGTCAGAGGTCAATTACGAAATCTGACTTCAAGCACGAACTTTATAATGGCTAAGAGAGGCAATAAAAATGATGAGTTTATTTATAGCTTCAAGTGAAGTCTTAACATTGTTTTTTTTTTCACATTAAAAATGCGAATAAAGTCGTTGTTGGCGCTCGCAGATGAAAATATATTAAAAAATGCCAATAAAAACTAAAAACAACGAATCTCTCAAAAATTCAACATTTGTCTTGTCTCAAAGGAAATTAGTAAATTTATGGGTTAATTAATTGGATTTTGTAAAAGTAATGCTTACTTTTTGCATAAAGCGAAAACAACGTTTTATATTTGCTCACGGTGGCCCGTACAATGTCAGTAGACTTAGGCTGTCACCACTGACTTTTAGCGGGTAAAAATTTAAATAAATACGGATTATAGCGATTGCTATGTTTTCCACGCCCACATTTTATTCATCTGCGATTAGCTAATAAATCAATACTACCTTTATATAGGACAATTTAGCCATCGCAGTCGTTTTCTTTGAATTCTTCAACTTTGAGCTTGCTTGCCTGTTTCGTTAGTACGAATGTAATGATTGGTTAATTTTTAACAAATCACATATTTTTAATGCAAGATTAACTTTTCCCGCGCTTCTCTGGGAGCCTATCCTTTTCCTTAAAAGAGGCGACTTTTTCACAAGTCGCCAGTAAGATCCAGTAAAATTCGCCTATCTACACAAATCTACGATCTTTCTCACAACATTGCAAACGCACACACAGACACAGAATTTTGTAATATAAACCTACATTTCTCTCTGTGACTTAGCTAAGCTCAATCAACCAGGACTCTGTTAATTTCTCTGACACAACACACTTTTTGATCAATTGTATTCTTGTGTTACCTATTCTAACAAACAGACCTTGTTCTAATATTGGTTCCTGAACATTTTCTCTCAAGAGAACTTTCTTCGAGCAATCAATTATAAATCAAAATACAGTTAAAGGGGGGCAATTTATTTCCCTTAATCTATACATTGAATACAATTTTATTGCATGTTTTGTCCTTGTATGTAAATTTCAATATATACTTTTTTATTCACATTTGGAGATTTGTTGTTTACTTGAATCCTGTACGTTGAAAGTATAAAAATATAAATAGTATTGGTGCATCTACCCACCGGTCCATTACAGGATCACCAATGGCACCAAATTGAAGAAAAATGTATTTAGTTTTAAAATTAATCTTAAATCTTTCATCTTATATAACAGTAGTTTAAAATTATAACTTTTTATTCTATACGCTTTTACGAAACTTAAAAGAATTAATTTTATTTTTTATACCATATCAGAAGTATAAAAAAAGAAATGAATTAAAATCTAGTGAAATCATACTTTTGGGTTTAATTCATTGCTTTTATTTTAAAAAATTAATTTCCTACATGTTTGATGTAAGAAAATATCTAATTTCACCCAATGAGGTCTGTTAATTATCCTGATTTTGAAATTTATTAAACTAAAGTAAATGCACTACAGAAAAACAATCTAACAGTTGTAAAAATAAAAAATAAAATGAAATTATTTAAAAAAAATATTCACACACGAAAATAGCATTGTAAACTTTACATTTTTCGTTTCTTCAAACATGTTTTTCTTTAATTAAAAACAAAATAAAACAAAAAACAAATAGCAACGGGATGCATTTCAAAATTGCATTGAAAATGACAAGTAATTAGAAATGACAAAAAATAAATAATCAATGGAATTTTTTCCCTGTCAAATCTGAAAGAAAATAATATTTAATTAAATAACGCAAGCGCCTACTTTGAACAAAAAATTATTTTTTCAGTTTAACTGAATTATTTTCGTTATGGTTCGAGACGAGTTTTCAGAATACTCAGATTTGATTTTGCATATTTTTTTACTGTAATAACATCTCCAGAAAGTTTTCTTTGACTTTTTAGCATCCCGCTACCACTTTTTTTTTTTATCAATATCGATTTTTGTGCAAATCTGTACAAAAAGCGGGTCACAGAGCTTATCCAGCTTCATACATATTTTCAGAAAACCTCAACTTCTGATTGGTCACTTAATATTTAAATCATATTCTCAACTACGTCCGAATAACATCGACCTAGTTCCTGACCTGACGAAAATACATTTTCCGCCAAAAATCAGAAATGCTTTTCGGAGCCTGTCACGTGACTAGAAAACATATAAATAGAATGTACGAGAGAACCTCGCCAGTGAGAATTTACAAACGACTTGCATTTGCTAAACTAGTTCACGACGCTTGTATCATTACTGCAGTGAAGTACAAAGTTAGAATTTTAAGTTCTTCAACATGAAATAACTTCACTGTGTAGTGTAATTCAAGCTAAAACATTCAACTAAACCACTCACTCACCAATTTCTTTTGGAACTTACTAAGTAAAAACTATTCAATCACACTATTGAATCTTACGAAACTTAATTACAAACAACCATTACGAATATATTACATTTACGAAAAAATAAAATTGAAGAAGAAATAAAGTGGAGAAAAAATAAATTTTTTTCTAGAGAGAGATAGTGTCTCCTGTGCGTTAGTGTGAAGGGTGATGTCAAAGACCAAAATTTAAATGAAAAATTAAATTCTCAATCAAATTTAAATTTTACCCGTATACGATCTTACAGTAATATATTTAAATTACAATTTAATACACTAAATAACACACAGGACTAAACTCCCGAATTCTTTCTCGGCTTCTTCAAAGGAAATCAACAACAAACCCACTCAATGAAGCAGACGATCTTATAAACAACTATAACGTTAGTGTTCACAGATTAAATATTTTTATTTCAACAAATCATAATTACATGCATATTGGTCCATATGCTAAGTGGGTAACAAACAAAATAAAAACAAAAGGATTTTTACTTACAAAACAATGTTGTCAGCAAGCAGACAACGCAAACATCTTTCAACTTTTTCTTTACAACAAACAATATTGTTAAAGCATTTTCTTTTTTTTTTTAGAATCAATTCAATTTCTTTTGTGTTTCTTCTTTTTTCAAATATTTTCTTTTCTTTCTTTGAAACTCTTTTTCGATTTCTCTGGAGCTGAAAGGGTAAATTGAAAAACACAATCCTAACCTAGTCTAGGATCTTAAAATCTTATTCCATGAAGAATATCTTCCAAAATATTTTAAAACTTTAGCTTTGGAATTCTTTTAAATCTTATTTTAACGTGAATAGGGGCATAATTCCCCGCATCGATTGACTCTTTCAAACAAATAGAAACGTTGATTCTCCGAATCAACAAACAAATAAATCAAATGAAATAATTCCCCTTCTAGGGAATAAAACTACTTCTTTTAGCTTCGGAATTCTACCGAAGCTAACCAAATCTTTTCTTCTAAATTTCACAAATCTTAGCTACGGAATTCTACCGAAGCTCACGAAATCTTTTCTTCAAAGATTCTCAAATATAAACAAATCTTAGCTACGGAATTCTACCGAAGCCAGTTAAATTCTTCTCTTCTGAAATTCCACATATTTAAGCAAAACTTAGCTACGGAATTCTACCGAAGCTGAACAAATCTTCTCTTCAAAGTTTTTCAAATATAAACACATCTTAGCTACGGATTTCTACCGAAGCCAATTAAATTTTCCAACAAAGCCCTTCGATGCGAAAACTCACTCCCCTGTTCCCATCCATAAATAAAATCAGTAATATAGCTATTAAAAGCTAAATAAATATTAATCTTTAAAGGCAAATAATTCGATACTGTAATTCGAATTATTTAAGGTAACATTAATATACGTGGCAAACTAGAGTAGTTCACCACGGAGCCAGAATAAACACGTCTTTATCGTCCGAGGATAAAATTCTGACTGAAGACAAAATCTTCTGATACAAAGGACTCGCTTTCAGCTTCCAAATTCCATGACAAAGCGCGGCAACAAATTTACCGACTGTCTTGTCCATAGGCGCCACCGACTCAAAACATCAAAAGAACATATCTCCCCACCGAATCATTGAAAGATCTCTTCTCACACTTACAAATTTCTTCCAATAAAAATTTCCAAAAAACACTCAAAACATCAATCTCACCACCGAAGTCAGTGAACGATGTCTTCTCACACTTATGTTAAATTTCTGTCAATAAAAATTTCCAAAACATTTAAAATCAACGAAAACTAATTAAACATTACGGAACATTCACTTCTTCAACTCTTTTGAAGCTAAAAGTTTATCAACATATTTTCAGCGTGACAGAATTCTTTCAATTCTCTCATAGTGAACATTTTGAGCGGAAGTTCATTCAACTTTTTATGAGCGCAAATAAAAAAATATTTTCATTAGCAAAGACTTTAATTCCAGTCGAAGGGAAGCAACTCCTATTAATTATGTATATCATTTAACATACATAAAAATAAAATATAAATATTATTCTTGTTATAAAAAGTTATTGTTTTCTTTCTCTTGTTGCTTTTCGTTTGCTTAATGTATTTTCGTCAGGTCAGGAACTGTTATTCGAGCGTAGTTGAGAATATGATTTTAATATTAACTAACCAATGAGAAGTTATGAAAATATCAAGGCTCTGTGATTCACTTTTTGCACAGATTTGCACAAAAATTGACATTGATAAAAAAAAAAGTGGTAGCAGAATGCTAAAATCTCATACCAAATTTCAGCCTGCAACACCTTCTTATCGAAGAATATTCTTTCCATTGAAACTTACTATTATTTCATAAACTGAAATCTTTTTTCTGTGAGTTCAGATAAAAAATATATCTTCCTTAAAGTATTAGCTAATTCAAATAACAGTTAAAGGGAAATAACTCCTGCTGTATTATTTCAACACTTACTACATAAAAATCATACATTTGATTGCATTGCCTTTGGATTTTACAGTTAAATGAAGATTGTTGTTATAACAGCAGTTTTTGTGTTGTTTCTCTTGTTTGCTTTTCGTTTGCTTACACATTTATAAAGTAAAAATGTACGGATTGATTTAGGCCGTCAATGCCGCTATAGTTCTCGAGAGCTCCTCCCTGCGGCTGCTCGGTCTCACGCTGTCCGCTGATCTGAGATGGAACAAATATATCGAGTCAATTGCTTCATCCACCGCAAGGAAAGTGGCCCCCTGTGCCGAGCCAGGAAATTTTTCTCCCCGGAATCGATCCTCCAAATCTATAAATCAACCATTCGCCCTTGCATGGAGTATTGCTGCCATATATGGTCTGGAGCCCCTACTGTTTGCCTCAGGGTTCTTGATAAGATCCAGAGACGGATATGCAATGTAATTGGCCCTGATCTGTCATCTTGTCTGCAGTCGCTCTCTCACAGACGCGCCGTTGCCTCGCTCTGTCTTTTTTACAAATACTTTCACGGTAATTGCTCCGAGGAGCTGCTTTCGCTGGTCCCTAGGCCTCATGAATTTAAGCGTCCTACGAGGCTGGCATCCCGTTCCCGCCCCTTCACCGTTGAAACTTTTAGATGTAGACGTCTCTTCTACTCCAATAGCTTCATGTCTCGCACATCTCACCTGTGGAACTCCCTTCCTTATTCCTGTTTCCCTGACAAATATAATCTCCAACTATTTAAGTGTAACGTCAATCGACATCTCCAGTTGCCTTGATCTATCCACTTCCCTTCTCTACATCCTTTCACCTTTCATTCCTATCTGCTCTCGCACCAAATCTTCTGTAACCCCCTTGCCGTGATCGATCCACTATCTTTCTCCACATCCTCTCCTTTACCACTCCTATCTGCTCTTCCTCCAAACCTTCTGTAACCCCTTGCGTGCTAGTGGCTTCCAGCCTCGCTTGGAGTGAAAAGCTTAAAAAAAAGAAGAAAAAAAAAAAGAAGAAAAAAACGTTTCATCAGATGGATAACGAAAAATGTGTTGCGTATGTATTTGTGTGCTTGGGAAAAATAATATAAGATTTAATTATTTTAAACACACACAAATGCATACACACACAACACATTTTTCGTTATCCATTTGATGAAGCCATGATAGGCGAAATGCATTATCAGATATTATTTTTGAAACATACTTTCATGAACGTTTTTCCAAATGTCAATAACTTAGAACTCTGTCGGGCTTACATGCCCAACTTTATTACGTAGTAGTAGTCTTCTAATAAAAATAACCGATTCAGTATACAATTCACTCATTAATAAATAAGTGATGAAAATTATGCTTAAATCGGATAATTGTTTGATTTTTGACATTTAAAAAAAAATGATTTTGTTTCCATTTCGGAAAAAAACGCGTCATTTTGATGGTACCTACTTTTATAAATTTGTGTAAGGCTAAAGTTTGTTTATGTGTGCCCACCTTGCACCAGTAGACCAAAACATCGTATTTGCATAGAAAGATTTTATATTTCCCTCGTCAAAATTCTGTGGAAAAATATAAAAACATCAGTGTCCATCTTTAAAGAAAGGATAAAATAAATATAATTTTCTATGGGTTTTAAAAATATTTTTATTGAAAGGTACATACTTTAAAAGCTATTAAAATGTTGATAGAATTCTATAATTTTAGATCCGGCAATGTTAGTTACGATCTTATTTCCTGTAGCGTTTGCAGTTAGCGATTGTTGTTGTCTGACTACAAATTAGTCAAACGGAGCCGAACAAATATTACGAAATTATTTAAATAGACCAAAATAATCTGTTTGATTGCATTTTCTTAAAACTGTACTGGATTAATTTAAAAAGTGTAAAAATAGTTAATTTGCTAAATTAATTTTTATTATTATTATTAATAATAAAAACATTAAAAACTTATTAAAATATTTCTCTCATGGTCTTGCTAAAATGTGGCTTATACAGAATTTTTAGAAGCAAGAAACCTATGACAACTCACTTTTCTCTGTTTGGAGAATGGGTATTTTATTTGGCATGTATTTTAAAAATATATATATATAATCGATAATCTCTATATATACGACTTGAAAAATGTTACTGTCTTTCAACCTCAACTATTTATAGAAGGTAATAGATTTCACTTTTGCAAAAAAGGAAGCTAAGGTATTACAAATAAATTAATGCTTCGCGAATATGCACATATACGTGAGGCTTGTTTGATTAAATGTCCATCATTTGAAACAATAAAGAAAAAGAAATCATAGAAGAATAAACAACAGGAGGGAAAGGCAGACAGTAAAAAAAGGAAAAAGAGAGGAAAGAGATGAAGTTAAAATAATTATTCAGTTATTTCTCTAAGTTATTGATCCTCTCGGCGAACAAGCCGTTAATATGAATGTATGAATATGTATACATATGAAGAAATATATGTGCCAACACACACACACACACACACACACACACACACACACACACACACACACACACACACACACACACACACACAGTGTAACCCGGATATAAGAGAGATTTTTCTGGTCCCAAATTAGAGCCTGTGTTAATAAAACAAAATAGACCAAACCCGGGTATAAGAGAAACCCGGATATAAGAGACTTATTGTCAGGTCCCGACAACTCTCTTATATCCGGGTTACACTGTATATATATATGACCAGTGTAACAGAATAAAATCTGGAATAATTATAGGATGTTGACATTAATAACAACAACAATAGCAATAAACTAGATAAAAACAGACACATAATACTACCTACTAAGTCGATAACATCCACTATTGAAAACAATTTATATAATCTTAACAATATCAAAATAATTACAACCACATCCAAAACTATCATGGATATAATCAGAAGCAAAAATATTTATAAAAATTCTGATGCAGGTTCATATAAAACAAACTGTTCCTTAAATTGGGGAAACTTACAGAAATTTAAAAAAAGACATATCTATAGGATTTTACACACAACAATTTATCAAATGCATTTAGACATACATAGAAATAAATTCAACCACAAGTTCAATCTAAAGAATGCTACACTTATTTAAAGAGAAAGTAACTTAGAAAATTCTTCAGAGTGTCGATATCGAATTTTATTAAAATACAAATCTGCGCCTTAGGTTTTTTTTTAAATATCTCCTTTCCGAAACAAATACTCTTTTCCCAAACCAACATACATGATTATAAAAAATAAAAGAAAAGAGTTGAATTCAAATCTTGTTATTTAAAATATATAAATTAATACCAAACTAAAATAGTATAAATAATAATTACTTTATAAAAGAAAATTCAACAATATTTACCCACTTTCGTTTATTAGATATTAAATTATAGCATGCTCCATAATTTACCTTGACTTTCAGTTAGCCTGGTGTATATTCATTGGCGTTCTTAAATTTAAAATTTTGAAAAGCTAACGACATAAAATCCTTACATTTGCCTTGATGAAGTTCAACCGAGGACGAAACTAACGTCGATTTTTTTGTTCTTTTTCACTTTGACTCGTTACAGCCAAGCCAGAGAAGGGATGATTTGTTCCTGTATAATTCAACTTACAAAACAAGCTTTTTAACAACTCAGTTAAATATTCATATTCATATATATATATATATATATATATATATATATATATATATATATATATATATATATATATATATATATATATATATATATATATGTGTGTGTGTGTGTATGTATAAAACGACACTCATTTATGAACTTTCAGGAAGCAAATTGCTCGACTTAGTTAATAGTTTATGTAACACTTTTACGTATAAATTGCAATTAAGTTCAGTTAGAGAAAGAAAAGACATTTCAATAAGAAGAATATGAAATGTGTTACTGTTACCTTATATTTTCCATCGGCAGTAGAGAAAAATTACTGAAGTCTAAGAAAAATGGGTCCATTGGTGCACAGAGAACGATCAAGTAATGGCCTACACCTTCCTGGAAAATCTGTCCCGGCTTTCCCGCATCTAAGGGTTGAGGTTAAAAAATTGTGTTGAGGTTTAAAAAATTGCGACAAAACGCAAGTAAAAACAGCAAGATTAAAGCGGACAAACTCTCTCTTTTAGGCGCGGACGAATAAAGAAGAAACTCCTGCTCAGTGTGTAACAATAAAAGAAGAAAGTGTTTATTTACATATACAGAGAAATGGTTAAAGGGATAAAGACAATTAGGAGTGAAAGAAAGGGAGAAGAGAAAATGTTCATAAAAGAAAAAAGGCCTGCTCAAAATATTTCTCTGGGCGCCTAAAAAGCTCTTTAATGGAGTAGAATTTTGTTAAGGTTTAGAAACACTCACAGTTCTTGTAGAGTAGGAAAATTGTTGGTAGATATAGGAATCTTGCAGTTGAGTGAGTTCGTAGGTCGACGAGAGACGTCCAGAGGGCACGACAAAAGGAGTGGTGAAGGGATGCAGCTTTCAATTGGTTTTTAGTAGTGGGCTGACGGTCTGTCTCTCCAGCCCGACAGGAATTTCTTCTTTGGTTGAAAGTGGTTTTGAAGTTGACTGGGACTCCCTATCGTCGACCTTACAGACGGTGGGCTGAAGTCTCACTGCCAAATAGGCAAAGATTCTCCAAATTTATGGAGATTTGTTAGGCTCAGAAGAATTGGGGACTTTTCCCTCCAAAATTGTTAAACAAATTTCCTGGCCAGAATTTCATTGGTCAGAAAATATATTCTTATCTGTGATAAGAATCGGGCCTCTGAGAGCCGGTTTTGAAAGTAATGAAAACTGGTTGCAGTGAACAAGCTTTGATGCTTCTCCCAGACTTTATGGCACCATGGAAAGAATAATGGTGGTGGAATTCCGTTTTATATTTTCCAGCTGTCTCGTTAGCCAGAAAATATATTCTTATCTCTGATAAGAATCAAGGCTTTGAGAGCCAGTTTTGCAGTTTTGAAAGTAAAAAGAAGTTGGAATGAGGATAGAAAAAATAGCGAGAATGTGAACTTGTAAAATATTGTTCTCAAATTAAATTCCAACAACCTACTTTTAAGAGTATGGACAGGAAAAAGCTCACGTGGTAACGCTAAGAAGCAGATAGATTAGCTAACAGCCAGTAAAATATTTAGAAATGCAGTAAGATATTGAAAAATATACCTAAGCGTGGAATCGATCACCTCTCAATCAATCAAAAATAAAATTACGGAAATTAAAGATAAAGCAGCATACGCCAGAACGACTCAGTTTGGAGAAAAATATATATTGATGTGGTTAATGACAAATATTTATACGTCCAGCAGCTGCAACCTGTCCATAAAAGATTGGTCAAAAAGTACCATGCACTCGCCAATGTTGTTCGCCTCGTGATAACGCGAGGCCGCATAAAGCAAGAATTGCACAGGAAAACATTTTTAGAACTTAGCCTGTTCTACTCTACCCGTCACATTCACCTGACCTTGCACCAACCATACCTTAGTTTTTGGAGAACAGTGGCAGCGTACACAATGGATTAAAGAAAATATGTTCTCATGATAAAGCAAGGCTACATACAACAAGAATAACAGAGGAAAATATTTTGGGAACTCAGCCTGTTTTACTTAAGTTTCAACCGAATTTGTAACAATCGATTATTACATTTTTTTAATTGTTGTTTGAGAAACCATTCTCTAATGAAAACCAGATTCAAGAGTTCGTCGAAAACATTGTCAAATCAAAATCTGTGGAATTTTATCAAAAAGTATCGAAGATTGATTTGTTTTTACAGCTCATCAACCCTTTGCATGAATACTGTAAGAATATTTTGGGAATAATAATGATTTACTATAAAATTCCTACTATTTAGCCCATAGCTGTGGGAGAAGCCGTTGATTCATACCTTTCCCAATGGCGTGAGTGAATTAAGGAAAACCGACGGGAAAAGGAACACAGTTCTTCGATTTCTAATTCCGAGCCGATATTGATTACACCACTCGCACCTGGTACACGCAAGCGGTCACTCATCTAGGTATTGAACAGGATCGACATTGCTTAACCAAACGATGAATGATAGGGAAAGGAGAAAAGGAAACAATGGGCGGTGTGGAGAACAGCAGCAGGGCATAGGTGGAGGAAGTGATATATTGTGAGAGAGACAAACAAAAGGTTCAAGGGAAACGAAAGAAGGAAAGAAATAAGGAAAACAAAGAAACGAAATGAATCATGGTCACATATTGACATAAAAATAAATGACTGACTTCAGTTGCTAACATATATCCTCTCTTTTATTTACATTTATTTTTGTACATTTAATTTCGTCTATTTTTAGATGTAATTTACTATTATATTAATTTGCTATCATAAGTGAATTCCTACTTGTTGTTTATGTTTCGATTTTACAAAACAAATTGATTTAAAATTTAAATTCTTCAAAGATTTCTGCTTTTAATTAATTTACTAATAATCAATAAAAAAGTTACAACTTTGAATTTATCGAGTTTTCATAAAATTAAGTAACAGATGTAAAAAAAAACGTATTTTTACCAAGACTTTCTAAGAAAGATATTTTCTAAAATAATTTCATTCATTTGTGAATAAGTTATGAAAGTTTCATTAAAATCCGACAATTTGTTTTTTGCAAGAATTTCCAAATCAACGTATCTTTCACTGCAAAGAAGAGAATAAAATTTGCTGTGTTAGTCCAAGAAAAATGAGATTTTTAATCAAAATTTCCAATATTCTAAAAAGGATGAAAAAATTAACTAAAATAATAAAAAAAACACTTTGGTATTTCCTCTTAATAAAGATTTTGACGATAAAACTTTTCGTGAAGTTTGGGGAATTTTATCATAACCCATTTTTTTGGCAAGTTAGGGAAGATACCTCTTGTTATTTCTTTTAACTTTTAAAGGATGGATGTGTATTTATGCATGTATTTACAATTACGTGGATTATATGTGTGTGTGTATGATGCCATTATGTTTCATAGTTAAGAAGATATATACAAGAAAAAAATGAAGAAAAATAATATGTGAAAGTACAAGAAAACGAAAAATAATGTTGTCTGTATTAATCAGTATTTTTCTCTTGATAATTTCTGTGAAAATTAATTAATGTATATTTTATATTACACTGAAATTATTTTTTAAACAATTCCTTCCTTTTCCTTATCAATTTCTGTTAAATTTCGTGGGAGTTTTTAAAGTTAAAAAAGAAAAAAAAAAGGAATGTACTTACCAATTCCGCATCCGATTAATAAACGCCCGATTAGTAAAGACGCTCGATTATAAGCAGAGCCAGAGACGACACACCCAAGTATATAACAAATACAACTACACATTAGACATTTTTTTCGACCGAATCTGTCGCTGATATAAGCCCCAATTAAACTAGCGACAGCGGCACTTGGCATCGATCCAGCTGTAATCAACTGATTCCATACTCGTGTCAGATGAAGATATTCGATGTCTTGGACGAGAAGAATGGCCCCCGATGAACAGCCCATGTCATAACCTTGATTGATGAGTGATAATTGAGCAATGAAAGTCAATATATACACCAACCACGGCATTTTCGACGAGTTTCCATCATTTTCTTTCGTTGTTACTGGTTTAGTTTCTGAATTAGCATCCATTATCCAATCCTAAATTGTGTAATGGATGAAGGCTTCCTGCAAACAATGTAAATCTTTGAAACTACACTGACACAGGATAAATTTATAACTTTAAATGAAAATGCTATCCATTTCATGACCGATTTGATTAATTAACGTAATTAAATTCGTAAACAAATAAGTGGAACAGAGCAGGTAACGTTATTGTAGGCGTTTATAATATCGTTGAATTGTGGCAGTATCCAGGTGTCAGTAGTGACTTGGCGTGTACGTAACATTTGTTGGGAGATAAAACAGAATAACACAATAGGAACGATGTTGCTGGTATATCGAATATTTGCTTTATTCTGCCATGAATTGGTAGAAGAGACGAAGTGAGCTGCATACACACACGCACGCACACATATATGTAAGTATATATATATATATATATATATATATTACGCGAATCATTCATACGAAAAGCAGATAATGAGGTTAATGATATGGCAAGAATCACTCTCGCAAACAATTTTGAATAATAAAATACATTAACCTCGAATCCGTTAATGAATGCTATGATCCTTGTTTATAAATTCCGGGTTTTTTTATAACTACATTCAACATCATCACTTGATAAGACACCAGAAGTGTTGAAACAAAATGGCTATTTTTGTATTGATTTTATAACATATTTATGTTATAATATTTAAATAAATAATTATATAATTATATATATATATATATATATATATATAAAACAATGAAACAAAAATCGATAGAAAGTTCAATGATATCGGATAAATTAGACATCTAGATATATCGGGCATCAAAAATTTAAGGCTGAGCGTCTTTGTATTGTTAACGTTTTAATTGGTAAGTGTAAACGGCTTTAGTTGCATTTCTCACATTCTTTTGTTCACTGGGCGGCCATTTTGTCTCGATTTATATTTAGTCTACTATTCGGTGTGCATACTTGCATTTATATCATAATGAACTTTCCAGCCGACCTTAACATATATATATATATATATATTTGTCATCCACAGACAGACTGTTTCGCTGTTTCACAGCTTATCAGTGTGGCTAGACGTCCGGTTGCCTCTAGCTAGGATCGAAACCCGACTGAATTGGCGTCGGTCGGAACTTTTATCACTAAGCCGTCGGCTCATGGCACGGATGAAGGTGAATTTTAGCGTGTTTATTTTTAGATTTAGATAAACGCCTTCCCATTTCTTGGGGTAAGCGCCTTAGGGGTCGTGGCATGTTGTCAATTTTCCTCTGCGAGTGTCTGTGGGCCTTGAAGGTCTTTCCTCAGTCCAGTGACCTTTCTAGACCTCGGAGACTATTGTATCGTGAATTATTGGAGGGGGTCGCGAAGCATCCTCTGTGTGACCGGCTCGGCTTGTCGGCATCAGAGTTGCGCTCATGTCCATTGATCTCAGGTACACTTGTGATAATGTGTCGCCCTCATTCTCGGGGTAAAACGAATGGTATTTTTACGTTGCTAGCCGTGGCTAGATTGGTGGTGTGGGCGTCGCGAAAGGAGGGAATCTTGGAAGATGAACGTTATTCGCATCAGGATCTGATTGTTTTCTTTAAGCTTCAGCTTAGGGTAAAAATCAGATTTGATAGAAAGCGTTTGATTTCGACAGATTTCAGCGAAAGGTGGGTGACTGAGGCGAGCCTGGTACGTGTGGGCCGAGGCTAGCTTTGATTTTCTCTTTTAAGTTCCCTTGATGCAACGGGGTGGTTTCCTGTGAACCCTCCCCCGGTTATATTTTCTTACTTAATGTGACTATGTGTTGTTCCCAGCCTGTTTCTCGGCATTCGCTTTTGTTATGGCCCACGTTGAGATTCCCAACCTCCCCAGTTTGTTTTTGTCCCCCATTTTTCATTTCGACAGGGTCAGCCTTTGATTTTCCCCATTCCGTCATTTATTTTTATCCTTCCCATTCCATTAGTGAGCGTGCTTCTTGATTCTGTCTATACTCTTATTATTTTGAGGGCTGAACGGCTCCGACTAACATTCTTTTGTTTTATCTTTGGTTTACTTTTTGAGTTTGTTGTCTGGGTTCATCTCCCCTCCACCATCATTTCATGTTTAATGAATTTTTTATATATTTTTATAACGAAACTTTATGAACATCATAAATTCTTACGTACGTCCATACGTACGGACATTCACTTCTACAACGACAGAGGCAGAAACTCTTAACGTAACATTTTGAGTCACACCCGCACACGTTTTTCGCACTATTTTCAAACTGATTCTCTTATAAGTAACTCTACATCTGATTAAAATCTACAAACTCACTCACCTTTTAATACACTTCACAGTTTATGAGCAAGAAAATTTTCCTTACTCAAAATTGCAAGGACAAGTAAATTTCAGCATTTCAAACACAACTGAATTTCTGTTTTGTACAATTGCTGTTATGCATAAATTCCATTTGCTTGTGCAACTTCTCTTGTTGAATGTGTTTATTATTTCTTGACACATGAAAGTAAAAACAGTAGAGATTGAATTGCGGCCGTTCGATCCTCTACATAGGCATTGCTTTACCCACACCAATTTCTTTTTTTCGGTTAAGCTTACTTCAACCCAGAAGAAATATAGTACTTTTTCTCGCGAATTGCTTGCTATGTATCTTTCTATAAAACATTTTAGATATATTTTGGAAGGTCGGAACTTCACTGTTTTCACCGATCACAAACCTTTAGTTTTTGCCCTCCATACAAAATAAGATAGATATAATCCACGCAGTTATAGACAGCTGGATTTCATATCGCAATTTACTACCGATATACGGCACATAGCAGGCAACGACAACATTGTCGCCGATACGCTATCGCGAGCTTCCTTTACACAGTACCACTGAAGAAAAGCTGGATATTGAAATTTTAGCAGACGAACAAGTAAGGGACGTCACTCTATTTAACTCATTGCAAGATTCGTCATTGAAAATTGAATAAAAACCCTTGCCTTTCAGTGCAAAGTTGATCACCTGTGACACAGGAACTTCCAATCCCAGACCTTTGGTACCAGTCAGCATGCGAAGGAAGATTTTCAATCATTTTCACTCATTTTCACACCCCAGTCGCAAAGCTACGACAAAAATGATTTCCGAACGCTTTGTCTGGCCTAACATGAAGAGCGACATTAAAAGCTGGACTCGGTGTTGTATTACTTGCCAACGTACTAAAATCCATCGTCATACCAAGTCACTGGCTGGTAATTTCAACACGCCAGACGGCCGTTTCCGTCATCTACGCATCGACTTGGTGGGTCCATTACCGGAAGCCCACGGACATCAATACATTCTCACTATAATCGACAGATTTTCTAGATGGCCAGTTGCAATTCCTCTCCAGTCTACGGCCGCTGAATCTGTTGCCAAGGCTATACTGAAAAACTGGATCTCGTTTTTTGGATGCCCATCAGTGATAACAACAGATCGCGGCCCACAATTTCAGTTAACACTTTTTAAGGAATTCATAAATCTTCTTGGAGCGAGAAATATATCTACCACAGCATATCACCCTTGTGCTAATGGCCTTGTTGAACGTTTTCACCGCCAGCTAAAGGCCGCATGAACTAGCTCCAATGCTAATAACCAATTATCCTGGATGGACAATTTACCCCTGGTAATGCTTTCACTCCGGTCACAAGTTAAGGAAGACCTTCAATGTTCACCAGCTGACCTTGTTTTTGGACAACCATTGGTTTTACCAGGACAATTTCTGTCTGATAGCTCAGCCTCAGACCCTTCTTCATCTTTTATCCAATATCTACAGAGTAGGATGTCTACTTTAGCCTTTACGCCTACTCGGTTTCAAACTAAGGATATCTTCGTTCCTACCTTTTTGAACAAGTGCTACTTTGTCTTTATTCGACAAGATGCAGTTAGAAAGCCACTCACCCCGAGTTACTCAGGTCCGTTTCGCGTCCTTGCTCGGCATAATAAATTCTGTACCGTTCAACTTCCTAGTGGACGATCCAACATTTCGATTGATCGCCTTAAGCCAGCTTACATAGAACGGAGTACTGAACCCAACCAAACATCGCAATCACCGACATCACCGAGCAATATACAACAGCAACCCGAAACACCTGCACATCAATATACAAAGAAAGGAAGAGAGGTCCATTGGCCTCGAAAATTCAAAAGTTACATGACATATTGAAAAAAACTGTTTTCATCACCTTTTTCCAATCGGGGGTGGTGGTGGTGGTGGTGATTGTAGTGATTACTATTATGTTTGCCACGCCTACATTTTTCTCAACTGTGATTGGTCAAATAATAAATACTAACTATCACAGGACAATTTACTGATCGCATTCACCACACTGAATTTTTCCTACTGTTAATTCACAAACATGCTTTTGTTATAAAATCACCGATTGGGTAATTTTTCATCCAATCAGATATTTTTTGTGTTCTATCGAAATTTCTCCCGCCGTTGTCCTGGGAGCCTACCGATAGTAATATAAACCAGGATTCATTCCAAAAATAGACAATAGAAGCAGAACTCAGTAAAACTCAGCAACTCACACGCGTCTACACAGACTATTCACTCTACTCACTGCGCACACACAGAACTTAAATATCATTCACCATCAGTTCTATGTAACAAGCCAAGTTGCAACAGCTCTGTTAGTTATATATAATCCACAACTGAATTACTACATGTTCTTCTGAAAACATCATCCTATCTAATACAGAACTTTGAACATTCTTATTCAGAAAACTTCTTTTAATACATTTAATCTTTCAGCTAACAGACAAAGGAAAACTACTTCTTCTTTCCTATTGTTTCACACATTACAAAAATGTTTTGTATTTGTTGATTTTAATATATATTTTATCGTTAAAACAAAAATAGGTTTTCCATTGATTTTCCTTAATTCAAAAATATATAATTGTTAAATGCTATTCAACACGCAGCCACATCAATCTTTTCAACACAACCAGCATTTACAACTTAATATTTAAATTCCTGACCTGACGAAAATACATTTTCCGCCAAAAATCAGAAATGCTTTTCGGAGCCTGTCACGTGACTAGAAAACATATAAATAGAATGTACGAGAGAACCTCGCCAGTGAGAATTTACAAACGACTTGCATTTGCTAAACTAGTTCACGACGCTTGTATCATTACTGCAGTGAAGTACAAAGTTAGAATTTTAAGTTCTTCAACATGAAATAACTTCACTGTGTAGTGTAATCCAAGCTAAAACATTCAACTAAACCACTCACTCACCAATTTCTTTTGGAACTTACTAAGTAAAAAAAAACTATTCAATCACACTATTGAATCTTACGAAACTTAATTACAAACAAGTTCAAACAACCATTACGAATATATTACATTACGAACATTTACAATCAACGAAAACTAATTAAACATTACGGAACATTCACTCCTACAATTCTTCTGAAGCTAAAAGTTTATCAACATATTTTCAGCGTTACAGAATTCTTTCAATTCTCTCACAGTGAACATTCTGAGCGGAAGTTCATTCAACTTTTTATGAGCGCAAATAAAAAATATTTCATTAGTAAAGACTTTAATTCCAGTCGAAGGGAAGTAACTCCTATTAATTATGTATATCATTTGATTTGACATACATAAAAATAAAATACAAATATTATTCTTGTTATAAAAAGTTATTTTCTTGTTTTCTTTCTCTTGTTGCTTTTCGTTTGCTTACATATTCGTAAAAAAAAAGTACGGGTTAATTTAGACCGTCAATACCGCTACAAGTTCAAAGAAACTTGTTGATTGAGGGAAAATCGTGGACTAGTTTAGCAAATGCTAGTTGTTCGTAAATTCTCGCGATATTTATTATGTGAAAATACATAATTATGGCACAAGGCCGAAAAAGGGGAGGGCGTGAGGCTGGTCACCACTAACTATCTTCTTACCTAGCTAATCCGACTCACGACTCATGAGTGATGGCTGATGTGCGGTTCAAAATTTCAATCACCTAAGCAGGCCAGAGAGTACAATGGTTGAAATGTTGAAATGAGGATAACAGTCTGAACAATGTAAATAGTTACAATACATCAATGTGTGTATGTGTGTGTGTGTGTGTGTGTGTGCGTGTGTGTGTGCGTGCGTGCGTGCGTGCGTGTGTAAACTTCAGATATATCTAAAAGGACTATATAAATAAATAACTCATAATAATAATTACAACCACATCCAAAACTATCATGAATATAATCAGAAGCAAAAATATTTATAAAAGTTCTGAAGCAGGTTCATATAAAACAAACTGTTTCTTACATTGGGGAAACTTACAGAAATTAAAAAAAAGACATATCTATGAACACAAAAAGGATCTGACACACAACAATTTATCAAATGCATTTAGACATACATAGAAATAAATTCAACCACAAGTTCAATCTAAAGAATGTTAAACTTATTTAAAGAGAAAGTAACTTAGAAAATTCTTGAGTGTCGCTATCGAATTTTATTAAAATACAAGTCTGCACCTTAGGTTTTTTTTTTTTTGATATCTCCTTTCCGAAACAAATACTCTTTTCCCAAACCAACATACATGATTATAAAAAAATAAAAGAAAAGAGTTGAATTCAAATCTTGTTATTTAAAATATATAAATTAATACCAAACTAAAATAGTATAAATAATAATTACTTTATGAAAGAAAATTCAACAATATTTACCCACTTTCGTTTATTAGATATTAAATTATATCATTTAGCATGCTCCATAATTTACCGTGACTTTCAGTTAGCCTGGTGTATATTCATTGGCGTTCTTAAATTTAAAATTTTGAAAAGCTAATAACATAAAATCCTTACATTTGCCTTGATGAAGTTCAACCGAGGACGAAACTAACGTCGATTTTTTTGTTCTTTTTCACTTTGACTCGTTACAGCCAAGCCAGAGAAGGGATGATTTTTTCCTGTATAATTCAACTTACAAAACAAGCTTTTTAACAACTCAGTTAAATATTCATATATATATATAAAACGTCACTCATTTATGAACTTTCAGGAAGCAAATTGCCCGACTTAGTTAACAGTTTATGTAACACTTTTACGTATAAATTGCAATTAAGTTCAGTTAGAGAAAGAAAAGACATTTCAATAAGAAGAATATGAAATGTGTTACTGTTAACTTATATTTTCCATCGGCAGTAGAGAAAAATTACCGAAGTCTAAGAAAAATGGGTCCATTGGTGCACAGCGAACGATCAAGTAATGGCCTACACCTTCCTGGAAAATCTGTCCCGGCTTTCCCGCATCTAAGGGTTGAGGTTAAAAAATTGTGTTGAGGTTTAAAAAATTGCGACAAAACGCAAGTAAAAAACAGCAAGATTAAAGCGGACAAACTCTCTCTTTTAGGCGCGGACGAATAAAGAAAAAACTCCTGCTCAGTGTGTAACAATAAAAGAAGAAAGTGTTTATTTACATATACAAAAAAATGGTTAAAGGGATAAAGACAATTAGGAGTGAAAGAAAGGGAGAAGAGAAAATGTTCATAAAAGAAAAAAGGCCTGCTCAAAATATTTCTCTGGGCGCCTAAAAAGCTCTTTAAGCGAGTAGAATTTTGTTAAGGTTTAGAAACACTCACAGTTCTTGTAGAGTTGGAAAATTGTTGGTAGATATAGGAATCTTGCAGTTGAGTGAGTTTGTGGACTCGTCCAACATCCTTACCTTTCCAACCTAAATAAAGCACAGTCCACATCGTACGCCTACGTACTAAAAAAACCTCAACCAATAAAAACTGAACAAAGCGAAACAAACAATCTCATTGGTTCATCACTGAAGTTCACGTGCAGAATGAAGATCGCGCCAAAACCAAGTGATCCACTTTTTCAAACCCAAAACAATATAAAAACAAACGTAGACAACCCCAGTCAGTCAGTCTCACGAATTCGCAGAGTTAGTTACAATATACTCCACGCCACTACGAACCACAATTTTGCCGCGCACGAAGACACCTCGCTGACTCACATCCGAGACCATCAATCAACTCTGTGAACACTTTTCTCAACTTTGCTTATATACAGTGAATATAATTCATTACTAAAAGATAAGTAAACATCAAATACGTTTAAGGGTAGACCACTCTAAAAAAATCTCTTATTACATAAACACAAGACAGTGAACTAACGAACAATATCAACAAAGAGACATTCACGAATCAAACAATTACACACACATTTTGTACACACGACACACACTGATTACCCAATCTGTATATTGTTAAAATGTATATAAATGTTGCATTGTTTTTTTCTAAATTGCATATGTCTCGTCTTTTTAATTGCATCTGAAAGTTTGTTTATTTATTTGTTCGGGATGCAGTAAGACGCGCAACCAACTGAAATTTCCTTCTGATTCTTTCTTAAATAATTAACAATCCTGCACGTCCCCAACAAGTTCGTAGGTCGACGAGAGACGTCCAGAGGGCACGACAAAAGGAGTGGTGAAGGGATGCAGCTTTCAATTGGTTTTTAGTAGTGGGCTGACGGTCTGTCTCTCCAGCCCGACAGGAATTTCTTCTTTGGTTGAAAGTGGTTTTGAAGTTGACTGGGACTCCCTATCGTCGACCTTACAGACGGTGGGCTGAAGTCTCACTGCCAAATAGGCAAAGATTCTCCAAATTTATGGAGATTTGTTAGGCTCAGAAGAATTGGGGACTTTTCCCTCCAAAATTGTTAAACAAATTTCCTGGACAGAATTTCATTGGTCAGAAAATATATTCTTATCTGTGATAAGAATCAGGCCTCTGAGAGCCGGTTTTGAAAGTAATGAAAGCAGGTTGCAGTGAACAAGCTTTGATGCTTCCCCCAGACTTTATGGCACCATGGAAAGAATAATGGTGGTGGAATTCCGTTTTATATTTTCCAGCTGTCTCGTTAGCCAGAAAATATATTCTTATCTCTGATAAGAATCAAGGCTTTGAGAGCCAGTTTTGCAGTTTTGAAAGTAAAAAGAAGTTGGAGTGAGGATAGAAAAAATAGCGAGAATGTGAACTTGTAAAATATTGTTCTCAAATTAAATTCCAACAACCTACTTTCAAGAGTATGGGCAGGAAAAAGCTCACGTGGTAACGCTAAGAAGCAGATAGATTAGCTAACAGCCAGTAAAATATTTAGAAATGCAGTACGACATTGAAAAATATACCTAAGCGTGGGATCGATCACCTCTCAATCAATCAAAAATAAAATTACGGAAATTAAAGATAAAGCAGCATACGCCAGAACGACTCAGTTTGGAGAAAAATATATATTGATGTGGTTAATGACAAATATTTATACGTCCAGCAGCTGCAACCTGTCCATAAAAGATTGGTCAAAAAGTACCATGCACTCGCCAATGTTGTTCGCCTCGTGATAACGCGAGGCCGCATAAAGCAAGAATTGCTCAGGAAAACATTTTTAGAACTTAGCCTGTTCTGCTCTACTCGTCACATTCACCTGACCTTGCACCAACCATACCTTAGTTTTTGGAGAACAGTGGCAGCGCACACAGTGGATTAAAGAAAATATGTTCTCATGATAAAGCAAGGCTACATACAACAAGAATAACAGAGGAAAATGTTTTGGAAACTCAGCCTGTTTTACTTACGTTTCATCCGAATTTGTAACAATCGATTATTACATTTTTTTAAATTGTCGTTTGAGAAACCTTTCTCTAATGAAAACCAGATTCAAGAGTTCGTCGAAAACATTGTCAATCAAAATCTGTGGAAATTTAATTTGACACAACCTAATAAATGTGAGATACCAAAGAAGATGTATAAAAATGCTTAATATCGAAATTGCGACTCGTCATGGCCCAAAATATTTTCTGAATAGCCTAAGTGTGTACTGTATTGAAATTATTTCGGAGTCGCTAACTGGTTGCCCTGTGATTGGATGAAAAACAACCAATCACAGGCTACCTTTTTAGATTTTCACCAACCCCCACCAGAGCGGTTTTTACGAACTCTCTTCCTCTTTTGCTCGTTGGGACCCTCAGAGACAACACGTTCCCCGTCTGCACTCTCCATCATCTAAACACCATGACACGTGTAAGGATTTTGACAGCAACTGAAGCTCAGAAGTCAAGGCTCTATTTCTTCAACCCTCGTGCGTTTCAGCCCCAAGGTTGCAGTGTGTTAAATTCAGTGGAATACAAGCCGGTAAATTTGAATTTAAAAATTTCCTGGTTCAATTTGAAAACTGTGTGGACGCTGTACACTCAAAAAAAGCCAAGCTGTAGCTTTTAAATAATTTTTTTAAAACTGGCTATGCGTCTCAGTTAGTGTCTCATCTTTCGTTAGAAGATGAAAACCTTGAAATGGCCAACAATTTGTTGAGAAAGGAATTTTTGGATATTCCTCTCATTATTGATGAAATTTTTAAACAATTGCTGGGCAGTACCCCTAAATATGACCCAGAGTTTGTCAACATAAAAAGTTTTTTGTCAGAAATGAAAGCTGACTTATCCGAATTAAAAACCTGGTATAATTTGGATTTTTTTAAAGAAAACACTCCAGGCTATGAACTAATCAGCTATATAATTTTTTCAAAATTACCCTCAAATCTTCAAAAAGAATTAATCCGGAAAGTTGACAGTAACTACCCAAAAATCAATCAGATTTTTGATAGTTACAACGAGGTTATAAAAACCTTAATTAAAACAGGTTTTTAAAAAAATCCTAATTCCCACCAAGACAATTTCAAGTCGCGGGAAGAGAATTAAACTAAGAACAAAGCAATGAAAAATGTTCCAACATTGGAAAATTTTGCAATAAAATCTAGCAAAATTACTAGACATTGTAGATTTTGCAACATCAACGGGCACACCATGAACCATTGTTCAAAATATTCCTCCCTTAAATCGAGACGTTCTAGGTGTAGGGAGATGGGCTTGTGCTCTTTTTGTACAAGTGCTAGTCATAGAACGGAAGACTGCTATGGCAAAGCAAATAAATTACCTCGAAAATGTGCAAATTGCAAATCCCGAGGCCACGTTACCCCCCTTTGTGATGAAGCAGATAAGAGTGGAAGCAGTTCATCTGCTTCCACGCACGTGTGTACCAACACTGGCACACAGGGGCAGCCTTATATTTTACCGATAGTGGCAATTACTGTTTCTAAAGGGAAACGTAAATACAAATTAAACTGCCTCTTTGATACAGGTAGTCAAAGGATGTATTTCTCTAAGCAAGTTATTGAAAAATTAGGGCGCTATAGATCTTTCCTCACTCCAGTGGAATACGACGTAAAAAACCTTTTTAGGGTCTAAAAAGAAAAAATTAAACCAAGTTGTAGTGGGGATTCAAGTAAATAAGGGTAATTCCTTGCCCCTGTCTGTTCTTATCGATGATGAATTCGATATGAACTTAAGATTCGATAACTTTAAATCTGTTAAGAATAATTTACTTAAATTAAATTACAAACTAGCTTTTTTGCACGGAAAAAATGATATTAGGGTTCACGATCTTTTAGGCATCGATGTAATTCAATTTATGAAGAACATCAAAATCGTGGATTGCATGAAGGTCTCTGCTTTGGAGTTTCCTACAGGCATTTCCCCGTTAGGCAACTGCCAACATTTTTTATATGAAAATCAAAGTACCCCTAAAAAAGTACAGAGTAAAGATTTTCAACACAATTATCATGCCATAGTGTCTAAATATTCTACATGCTCAGACACTAGAGTGAATTTTGTAATGAATCCTATAAAAAGTTACCCTGACCCCTTTGCTGAAATTTTTGACGGAAGTCAAGAAGAAAAGAAATCCATATCTGTAAAATTCAGATATGTTCCTACTGACCAGAACCCTGCCGACTTACTCACAAGGGGAGTAACCTTTGAAAAGTTTCAACAGAATCTAAGCCGTTGGACCTTAGGACCTGGATGGCTCAGCAAAAATCCCATAGAATGGCCATCAAGCGAACTTCAGTGCATAAGTTCAAAAAATAAATCCATTGTACAGACTACGTCATTAAATTACACTGTAGCTAACGTTGAACCTCAACCGGTGATACCCTTTGATAAATACTCGGATTTTAATAGATTGATTAATATTATACTCCCAATATATTTAAAATCCGAAATAAACTAAAACATGTGGATCTGGATCCTAGTAGTTGTGCTAAAATTTACTTACTTAAGGTAATGCAGCAGCGGAGCTTTCCTACAGAACTTGCTTTCCTTCAATCTCCTCAAGGTAAAAAAGTACCTGAATTATTACAAAATTTAAACTTATTCATAGATGAAAGGGGGATAATCAGGACTAAGGGTAGAATAGGTAAAATCACTACTTATGATTATGAAGTTATCAATCCTGTCTTATTGGCTAAGGATCATGATCTGACTGAACTTATGATTGTGGAATATCACAAAAGATGTAAACATCTGTGAATTCAGTCAACCTTAAACAAAATCCGCCTTTCAGGGTTTTGGATACCCAGGGCGAGACAAGCCGCCAAAAAAGTAATTTCTAGGTGCGTCTTGTGCCAAAAATGTAATAACCTTGCTTTCAAGTATCCTAAGGTTACCAATCTTACACCGAGTAAATCTCGTTAAACTCAATATTAGAGCTGTACACATAGAGTTGGTTAAAGACATGAGCACCCACTCATTTGTTCTGGCTCTGATTAGATTTACTAATATATATGGAATCCCATCTCATATTTACAGCGATAATGCCAGATCCTTTATAGCTGGTTGCAATCTTATAGAGGAAGTTTTTGTCTCCTCTGAATTCAATGAACACTTCCAAGTGTATAATATTAAGCACATCAGAATACCTCTGCTGCTTGGGTTGGGAGTACATGGGAACGTATGATCAGGACTATTAAATCATGTTTGTATAAAACAATTGGGCGTTCCCGAATTAGATATTTTGATCTCCTTACTGTAATTTCGGATGTTCAGAGTGCTATAAACCAAAGACCTCTCACTTATAGATGTTCTTCGGATTCAGACCTCGAAATAATATCTCATAATTGTTTTCTTCGTCCTAACGCTAATTTGGGACTTGTACTGAAATTGGATGATCAGGATGTTTGGAAATCTGACCCCACTTCAAGATTAAATGTGGTAAAATCCATTGAAGCTCGTGATTCGATGTTGACTAGATTCCGCAAGCTTTGGTATCAAGATTATCTGCTGAGCTTGAGGGAACAGTGTAAAGATTTGCAAGAGGTCAATTTTCACAATCGAATCAATGTTGATGATGTGGTTTTTGTTAAGAATCCTGACAAGAATCCCATTTTGGCTGCTGGGAAGAGTTTTGGAGTTAATTGTCGGTGACGACAAAAAGATTCGTTCTGTAAAAGTCAAGAGAGGTGACGGCTCTGTTCAGATCCATTCTATCAAACTGCTGTATCCTCTAGGACTATCATTAAGTCATGCCCACCATCCTAAAATCATTCCGGACTCGAAGGGAGTGTGTGATAGGAAAATTGATGTTGCAAAATCAAAGGTCTCTAATGATGTACCAGATACTAAGAGTGCATCTGTTGCAATAAAACAACGCCCTAAAAGGACTAAAAATTTAAAAGGTAGTAAAAACTCTCCCAATAATCCCTATGTATACTATTAAATTCAGTTCTATTTAAAACTTATAGTCTTCACATACCTTAGCTTATAGGGTACATGTTGCTGAACAAAGAAAACAAAGTGTTAATGATAGTGTACTATATGATTGAAAGGATGAAATTTCTATAGTCCTATTAGTACACCAAAATGAGAATTTCTTTACATACAAAATAAAATACAACACTCACTTTCAAAGTTTGGAGTTCTTTGTGAAAATAAATCTCCACTCCCTCTACATTCTGATTTGAAGTTCTTAAAAAAAAATCAAATTTCCTGTGAACACTCATCTTTGGCTATATCTGCCTTAAAAAAAAAGAAAGAAAAATCATCTTTTCTGTGAAATTTTCATCTTTGGCTATTTTTGCCTTTAAAAAAAAAAGAAAAATCAACTTTTCTGTGAGCTTTTTATCCTTTGGCTATTTTTGCCTTTAAAAAAAAAGAAGAAAAATCAACCTTTCTGTAAGCTTTTCATCCTTGGCTATTTTTGCCTTAAAAACAAAACAACCTGCAACTGTGGGAAAAATTATGTTGCAATGGTTTCATATTGCAATTTTGTTTTGGGGGAGAATATTGAAATTATTACGGAGTCGCTAACTGGGTGCCCTGTGATTAGATGAAAAACAACCAATCACAGGCTACCTTTTTAGATTTTCACCAAACCCCACCAGAGCGGTTTTTACGAACTCTCTTCCTCTTTTGCTCGTTGGCACCCTCAGAGACAACACGTTCCCCGTCTGCACTCTCCGTCATCTAAACACCATGACACGTGTAAGGATTTTGACAGCAACTGAAGCTCAGAAGTCAAGGCTCTATTTCTTCAACCCAGCCAAAACGACACAGGAAATGTAAAACTGTTAAAAGGAAGCATCTTTCAGATAAGTTCCGCAAACCCGACTGTTTGCAAGAAACTTTCCTCTCTTTTCCTACAATACAAGTTATTTTCAAGCATTTTCATCTATGTTTGTGTTGCTTTCTTCTTGCCCGCGTCACTATATTTTCGTTACCAAATATAATTGGGAAAATCACAATAACTTTTAAAAAATATGGAAGCAAGAGGAGAAAATAATTTGATGTGATTAGCAGCCCCCCAAAAGAAAAAAGGAAAATAAAATAATAATAACGTTAGCGGAGTTTGTTATAAATTTAGAGCCGTTGAATGCTCAATGAGAGTTGAACTCACTGAAGGGTGCGTTTGGTTTGGAAGACAAACACTACAGTGATTGGCTGATTGATTGATATGAAAAGGTCGAAATTCGAGGAGAAAGAGATGGAGAACCAAACGATGAATGATAGGGAAAGGAGAAAAGGAAACAATGGGCGATGTGGAGAACAGCAGCAGGGCATAGGTGGAGGAAGTGATATATTGTGAGAGAGACAAACAAAAGGTTCAAGGGAAATGAAAGAAGGAAAGAAATAAGGAAAACAAAGAAACGAAATGAATCATGGTCACATATTGACATAAAAATAAATGACTGACTTCAGTTGCTAACATATATCCTCTCTTTTATTTACATTTATTTTTGTACATTTAATTTCGTCTATTTTTAGATGTAATTTACTATTATATTAATTTGCTATCATAAGTGAATTCCTACTTGTTGTTTATGTTTCGGTTTTACAAAACAAATTGATTTAAAATTTAAATTCTTCAAAGATTTCTGCTTTTAATTAATTTACTAATAATCAATAAAAAAGTTACAACTTTGAATTTATCGAGTTTTCATAAAATTAAGTAACAGATGTAAAAAAAAACGTATTTTTACTAAGACTTTCTAAGAAAGATATTTTCTAAAATAATTTCATTATGAAATAATGAATAAGTTATGAAAGTTTCATTAAAATCCTACAATTTGTTTTTTGCAAGAATTTCCAAATCAACGTATCTTTCACTGCAAAGAAGAGAATAAAATTTGCTGTGTTAGTCCAAGAAAAATGAGATTTTTAATCAAAATTTCCAATATTCTAAAAAGGATTAAAAAATTAACTAAAATAATTAAAAAAAAAACACTTTGGTATTTCCTCTTAATAAAGATTTTGACGATAAAACTTTTCGTGAAGTTTGGGGAATTTTATCATAACCCATTTTTTTGGCAAGTTAGGGAAGATACCTCTTGTTATTTCTTTTAACTTTTAAAGGATGGATGTGTATTTATGCATGTATTTACAATTACGTGGATTATATGTGTGTGTGTATGATGCCATTATGTTTCATAGTTAAGAAGATATATACAAGAAAAAAATGAAGAAAAATAATATGTGAAAGTACAAGAAAACGAAAAATAATGTTGTCTGTATTAATCAGTATTTTTCTCTTGATAATTTCTGTGAAAATTAATTAATGTATATTTTATATTACACTGAAATTATTTTTTAAACAATTCCTTCCTTTTCCTTATCAATTTCTGTTAAATTTCGTGGGAGTTTTTAAAGTTAAAAAAGAAAAAAAAAAGGAATGTACTTACCAATTCCGCATCCGATTAATAAACGCCCGATTAGTAAAGACGCTCGATTATAAGCAGAGCCAGAGACGACACACCCAAGTATATAACAAATACAACTACACATTAGACATTTTTTTCGACCGAATCTGTCGCTGATATAAGCCCCAATTAAACTAGCGACAGCGGCACTTGGCATCGATCCAGCTGTAATCAACTGATTCCATACTCGTGTCAGATGAAGATATTCGATGTCTTTAAAAAGACGAATGACCCCTGATGAAGAGCCCATGTCATGACCCTGATTGATGAGTGATAATTGAGCAATGAAAGTCAATATATACACCAACCACGGCATTTTCGACGAGTTTCCATCATTTTCTTTCGTTGTTACTGGTTTAGTTTCTGAATTAGCATCCATTATCCAATCCTAAATTGTGTAATGGATGAAGGCTTCCTGCAAACAATGTAACTCTTTGAAACTACACTGACACAGGATAAATTTATAACTTTAAATGAAAATGCTATCCATTTCATGACCGATTTGATTAATTAACGTAATTAAATTCGTAAACAAATAAGTGGAACAGAGCAGGTAACGTTATTGTAGGCGTTTATAATATCGTTGAATTGTGGCAGTATCCAGGTGTCAGTAGTGACTTGGTGTGTACGTAACATTTGTTGGGAGATAAAACAGAATAACACAATAGGAACGATGTTGCTGGTATATCGAACGTTTGCTTTATTCTGCCATAAATTGGTAGAAGAGACGAAGTGAGCTGCATACACACACGCACGCACATATATATATATATATATATATATATATATATATATATATATATATATATATATATATATATATTACGCGAATCATTCATACGAAAAGCAGATAATGAAGTTAATGATATGGCAAGAATCATTCTCGCAAACAAGTTTTAATAATAAAATACATTAACCTCGAATCAGTCAATGAATTGTATGATCCTTGTTTATAAATTCAGGTTTTTTTAAAAAAAAGACCTGATAAAACCGGAATTTATAAACAAGGATCATACCATTCATTAACGGATTCGAGGTTAATGTATTTTATTATTAAAAATTGTTTGCGATATATATATATATATATATATATATATATATATATATATATTCGCGTAATATATATATATATATATATATATATATATATATATATGATACATATATATATATATATATATATATATATATATATATATGATACATATATATATATATATATATATATGATACATATATAAATATATATATATATATGATACATATATATATATATGATACATATATATATATATATATGATATATATATATATGATACATATATATATATATATATGATACATATATATATATATATATATATATAGTGTAACCCGGATATAAGAGAGTTGTCGGGACCAGAGAAAATCTCTCTTATATCCGGGTTACACTGTATATATATATATATATATATATATATATATATATATGATACAGCTATAAAATTTGTCACTTAGCTAATTGATGTTATATTCAGCACCTCTACTCCAAAGTTAGATAGACGAACCTTTGTGTAATTGTTCATTCCACTCGTCAGGAGGTTTCACTAAATGTCTGTCAATTTTCTCGTTTTCGTTATTTTTGTATTAAGTTGGAAAAAAGCACTTTTTTTTATTGATGTTAGGTTGATTTTTCTTTGTGTGCGCGCATGTGCATGAGGGGGTGTATGTTTGGTTGATATCTTCCTTCGGAGTTCAGTACCTCACCTAATGGGAGCAGGATTCTCAGCAAGCTGAAGACAGTGGCATTTAATTTTCATAACTTCCATCTCGGAGTTCAATACAAAAATGTATTAAAAGTGTAATAATTCTGAAATACTCTACCAATTAACGTCCAGGCTCATATAACATATTTCCTTTTTTCCACAAAACAACTGCTTTTAAAATGCGGAAGAAACATAAAAACAAGCAATACGGATGAAAATAAAGATGAAACAAAAATCGATAGAAAGTTCAATGATATCGGATAAATTAGACATCTAGATATATCGGGCATCAAACATTTAAGGCTGAGCGTCTTTGTATTGTTAACGTTTTAATTGGTAAGTGTAAACGGCTTTAGTTGCATTTCTCACATTCTTTTGTTCACTGGGCGGCCATTTTGTCTCGATTTATATTTAGTCTACTATTCGGTGTGCATACTTGCATTTATATCATAATCAACCTATGAACTTTCCAGCCGACCTTAACACACACACACACACACACACACACACACACACACACACACACACACACACACATATATATTTACGATATTACAGAAAAACATTTAAGGATCGCTACACAATATATATTGGGTAGTGATCCTTACATGTTTTTGTTGTAATATCCTAAAATAAATAATATTGCTCTACTCTGTATTGAGCCCTCTTTTAAATTAAATATTACGAACGTTGGAAGTGTACTCTATTCATTCTCATCGTACCTGGATATATTAACATAATAAAAAATCTGCAACACTTCGCCTCACCAAGGGAATGTCATCTGCAACAAACCCTGGTGTCTGGTCTGCAATCACATTAACACTCACAACATCTATACCCCCTGGTCCTCACGTAGTATTCAGACCACCTGCTCTAAGCCGTGACAGTTCCAATCTTGTATATTTACTTTTCTGCCACAATTGCCAGAAGGGGAATTATGTGGGAGAAACTGGAACAGACTTCTGTTTCCGGTTCAATAACCACAAGAAAACCAGAAAAGCATTAGGGACAACAACAACAACTTACCGATCTCCGTACACTTCAGCCAGTCTGATCATAACATCGATGATGTCGGGTGCGTGCTTCTGGTGTCTGGTTTCGTTAGCCGGTAGTAGAGACGCAGATAAGAGTTGAAATATATCCTAAAAATAAATTCCCAAATAAAAGGACTAAACAGAGATTTGAGTTTACTCAGAGAGTATAATTTCCACAAGGAAACTCATTATCAGCAACACCACTCCTCGGATGAGTAGGTTCTCCACCCACATTTTAACTCCAAATTTCAACAGCCATCACCAACATACTAAATTCACAACATCCATTTCCTACCTTTTTTTTAAGCGTTTCGCCCCCAAGCAAGGCGAGAAGCCACTAGCACGCAAGGGGTTACAGAGAGTTGGAACGGGAGCAAAGAGGAGTGATGGAGGAAAGGATGAAGAGAAGGATAGGGGATAGATCAAGGCATCTGGAGACGTCGATTAACATTACATTTGAATAGTTGGAGATTATAGCTTTCAAGAAAACAGGAAAAGTGAAGGGAGTTCCACAGGCGAGAGGTGCGAGACATGAAGCTATTGGAGTAGAAGAGACGGCTACATTTAACAGTTCCCACAGTGAAAGTCTAGCTGAATGCTTAAATTCATGAATCTGGAAACCAGCGAAAGCTGCTCATCGGAGCAGTTACCGTGAAAGTATTTGTAAAAAAGAGAGAGGGAGACGACAAATCAGGGCCAATTACATTGCATATCCGTCCCTGGATCTTATCGAGGGCCCCGAGACAAACAGAAGGGGCTCCAGACCATATATGGCAGCAATACTCCATGCAAGAGCGAATGGTTGATTTGTAGATTTGAAGGATCGACTCCGGCGAGAAAATTTTCCTGGCGCGGCACAGGGAGCCAACTTTCCTTGCGGAGGGGCGAAGCTATCGACTCAATGTAATTGTTCCATCGTAGGTCAGCAGATAATGTGAAACCAAGCAGTCGCAAAGAGGTGCTCTTGTGGAGTTGAGCGTCAGACATTCTAATGAGGGGGATGGTTCTCTGTTGTGAGTAATAGAGAGCAGTTTTGTTTTTGAGACATTAAATTTAACCAGCCAATTCCTGCCCAAGTTCACAACCGATTGGAGGTCCTTTTCGAGACGAACGCCCAGGTTAGTTTTGTCTGCGACACTAGATTTGTTTTTGAGGCAGGAGTAAATAGTAGTGTCGTCCGCATAGATGCCTACTTGGGAACCTATGACATCCGGAAGATCGTTAATGAAGATAAGGAACATAGGGCCTAGGATAGAGCCTTGGGGAACACCTGCGTTCGTGGGATAGGAGCTGGAGAAGAATCAATTGAGAACGACCTTCAATACACGGTTTGACAGGAATTATTGTATTAAGTCAAACAATCGACCTGAAATTCCATAACCCTGATGCTTGCGAAGAAGGCCGGCATGCCAAACCCTGTCAAACGGTTTGGAGATATCTAGATCCACGGCACGAGCTTCTCCGTTATTATGAAGTGCTTGGTAAACAATTTCAGTTATGGCCGTAAGCACATCAGCTGTAGATCGGGCAAAGCGGAAACCATATTGCTTGTCGGAGAGCAGATGGGATGTAAGGAGCTTAACCACTTCGGCGTTGATTAAAGCTTTGAAGACTTTGCCGAAGATGGGTAGGAGACTGATAGGACGGTAATTAGAAGGGTCAGAAGGGTCACCAGAGTTCTTAAAGACAGAAACAATGGATGAGGACTTCCAACAGGCTGGCAAACTGTTGAGGGATCTCCCCTATTCACACAAATGGACTCACCATCTGGTCTTTCACCAGCGGAAGTGATGTTTGCCCGGAGAATACGGTCTGTGTTTGATAAGTTATTGCTGAACAAGAACAAAAAACAGCATACACCTATAGTACCCAAGAGATCATTTAAACCAGGAGAACGGGTTTACTTTAGGATGTTCAGGAACAATATGGCCTACTGGGAACCTGGCACAATAATTAACAGACTAGGAAATGTGATGTACACAGTACAAGACGAAAAGTTTACCCACAAAAGACATATTGACCAAATACAAAAAAGACGGGTTCAGGAGCCAAGCTCGTCACCTACAGAAAATGACGATTCAATGGATGCAATCTTTGACGCTTTTGAGATTCAAAGACCACAGGAAGAGACAGAAATTAGAAGGTCAAACAGAAAGAGAAAATTTACCGAACCTCTGATTATCGACCATAAGAGGAAAAAATAATAACTCCTCCCAAAAGGGATCTAAGGAGGGGGGTGTTGAGGGATCTCCACTTTTTACACAAATGGACTCACCCAGGGTATAACATATACTACCGCCAGTGAATACTCGAAGAGTAGTAGTAGATAGACAGAGTCACACGCAGGAGGGTAGCACAAGAGTCACAGTAACGAGCACGTTAGACGCAGTAAGAAGTCATACAGTGATACGTCGATACCAAAGACTATATATATATTTTCCTACTAACCCGCATTCCTGGAACTACTAACCTGTATTACTAGTTTGTATTATTACGTTAATACATTTATTTCCTATATTCATTCTTGGCGTTTGTTATTATTTGGCACTGGATTTCATCCCGGAATCCACAACAAAAACAAGATTCATTGAGGCAGAAGTTATATAATTTGGAGAGGGCAGGAGCCAGTTCAGGCGCACATTTCTTCAGGACAATGGCTGATATCCCGTCTCCACCACTAGCCTTGTGGGGGGTCTAATTTAGAGATAATGCCCAATATCGATGACGGGTTATGTGCAACTCGCTCAATAGAGCCTCAGTTCTAAGGGAGAAATCGGGTGTGGGTACACCGGAAGAGTCGAGCGTTGAATTGAATGAGAATTTCCGAGCAAAGCATTCAGCCTTGTTAGCAGAAGAGGTCAGAACCTTAAACTGGTTTAACAAAGGAGGTATAGAGGGTTTGCTATTGTTAAGTACGTTCTTGCAGAGACGCCAATCCTTGGGGCCGCATTTTGCGAGATGCAATACGTTCTTTCATTCGAGCAGCAAATAGTGACTTTGCTTCATTGAGGACACGCTTACACTCATTACGGGCAGAGACAAAGAGACGTCTATTACAGTCAGACATGTCGCTACGATGTAGGTGGAAGAAGTGTTTCCTATGGGCAATGGCAGCTGAGCAAGCAGCGGAGAACCATGGGGAGGAGCGCGATTTGACCATATATTTCCTTGAGGGGATGAAAACCTCGATTCCAGCTTTAACCCAGGAGGAGAATTCGGAAGCACATTCTTGAACAGGAGCGTAAAGACAACATCCCAGTGGCCAGCGCGAAGGAAGTCCCGGAACGAGTCCTAGTCTGCTCGTTGATAGGAGAACAAGGTTCTAGTGGTAGGAGGTTCTTTGCAGGGGGTGGAGTTGAAGGAGATGTTGACAGACACGGCAGCTGCTATATTATGAAGTTCTACCACCTATGATTTCCCCCACTACTCACTATCCAGTAAAGGAAGTATTGCCATGTACACTGAGGGCTACTTCCGAACCACCCTCTCCTATAACATCTTGGGTCCCACAGCTATAGTTCCTTTACATACAAGCTTAGGAAAGTTAGTGTAGATACATATTATTCTTGTATTACGTATTCACCTGTGTGGCGGAGATTCATAAGTTTGTGTGGTAGCTTGGTTATATTTATACACTTCTATGTGCACTTGCGTCTTCTTAATTACAATAGTGAATTCCCCCAACGATATAAGTTAACTGTTATAAAAAAACTTAATCTAATGCACACAGATGATATCTTATTCCAGAACCATATTCTATAAAGAATTACATAACATTAAACACTTGTTAATAATGGATTCCCTAATTCTGTTATTGATCAACAAATTAAAATGTATTACAATAAAATTAATAATACCTCTAATAAAATTGATAATGATAATATCAAAATAAACATAACACTATTAACTTATACTATTGTAACCAAATGCATAATAATTACAAACATAATCAAAACAACACTCAAAAGCATAATAGGTAGAAATGTTAAACCTATTAATAATAATAAACAAGTTAAGCTCATCATATATTATATAACATTCCGTGCATTGAATATTGATGCCATATTTGTTCTGGTGCTCCTACTAAGAGATTCTTAACAAAATTCAAAGAGTCGCCCTTATAATTGATCCTGACCTTCTCATGGCAATTGTTCTGATGAGCTTTCCCCCTTGGTGTCTTGATTGCATTTAAGGTTGCTGCTACTAGACTGACAACTAACTAGAAGCAACCGTACGTTTTGTTCTAATAGTTCCTTTTCTTATATTTCTCGCCTGTGAAACTCACTTCTTCATTCCCTGTCACCTATAATCTTCAAAAATTTAAATGCAACGTCAATCACCATGAATTTTGTTCATTTATTGCCCTTTCTCGTCACAAAAGTTGTCTCATTTTCTTTCACTCCTAGTAACCCCTTGCATCCTAGTGGCATTATCGCCATGCTCGATGAGGAATGTTTAAAAAAAGCCTTTTTTGAAGTTTTCTGATGATGATCCAATAAATTCAAGAAATCCTCTCGAAATGTTTTATGCAGTGGGACAACATGGACACTGACTCACAACACATTTATGGCCAGCTGTCTCGTAACTATTCCAATTAGCTGCCGCAATTCGCCCCCGCTCTATAAACTTTATTGTCTAATTTCTCTACCTTTTTCCAAAATGAAAACCAGAAAAATCAAACCAGTGAAAATAAAAAGGATGAGGAAATGATTGATCGCCTTTTTTCTTCTATGTACCGTGTACATTCAGAACGTAGGAGATCATGGCTCTACACAACGTCCCTGATTTCCTTTACCAAATCTATCATTAATTTTGTTTCTGTTGAAAAAAGAAATGCATTTTGACACCATAAGGTTGCAGAATCGGCATTCCGTGTGGACTTTTAAGCTAGTTCCTGCGGAGGACTAATTGGGCTTCCGACTCAAAATTAAAAGGACCTCTCATCTGATCCAGCTTAGAAAACAGCAATGAAAACTTTGAAGAATTCTTCAATTCACTCCATGGAACTTCAAAACCTCACTTTACCTTTGATTCGGGTTATAAGGTTATCTAAACAGAAATCAACAGTACATTTTTATTATAAAATGACCAACAATACATTTTTATAGAAAAATGACAATCAATGCAACACTAAAAAATATGAAAATACACTTTTATAGCAAAATTACCAACAATACATTTTATTGATCTAAAAACATACCTTTTACCATGAAAGTAGAAAATTATGTATAAAATTTCTGTAGTTGAAAGCATACAATTACGTCCAAAATATTTAGATTCCAGCATTAAATAACCCATAGAGGTGTTGATATGCTGCTAAACAAAATCAACCAACCAATCATAATAATGTTTTCTGTTTCTCATATTCTCTCACACTCGGTAACCTCTTGCATCTTAGTGGCTTTATTGCCTTGCTTGGTCTGAAATGATTAAAAATAAAAGAAAACCTGTTATAACACTTCCTAGATAGTTAAATTGCTATACTTGCTTTATTTTGGTCCGTGCCTCTTATTCCTTAATAATAGTATAACAAACCCGACTGGAATTGGAGCTTGCCTTTCCTATTTCCAATACCAAGCCGTTATCGATTACACCACCCGCACATCCAAGCTTAATCACTTGGTATTCCCGAGCGGTCACCCATCTAGGTACTGACCAGGCTCGACATTGCTTAACTTCGGTGGTCGGACGAGAACCGGTGCCATAACATGATATGGCCGTAAAACCGGGTATAATCTGGAAGGTCATAAGTCGCACTTGATACATTTGCTTTTTAAAATCCCGCTTGATAGTTTCGTAAATGTTGCTTATGGCCATTGTCCATGCACAGGTAAAGAAGAAGACAAAATTGCAGAGGCTGACACGACTTGACATCAGGGAAGATTGATGCGGCACAATCTTCCAAGCTACCCAGGGCATACATTCATTTACTTGTAAAATCTGTATATCATTTATGATGTACGTATCCGGAAAAATTTTAAAAATAAATTCACAGGAAATAAAAAGATAGAAAAGAAAGAATGTTAATTTAAGGGCTGACATAAGCTACCTATTCATTCTAACATCTATAATATGCTGATAATGTAATTGTTATTATGCTGGTTGAGCAATATACATTGTCTTTGCTCATTATTGACTATTGTCCTCATCTTTGTCGCCACATTTATTACAACGTTTCGGCCAACTTCATGTGGTTGGAATGTCAAACTGAACCCTTTATTTCGCTCACTGGGGTAGACTGTTCTAGTTCCATGTTTAATGGATGTCAGTTATCAGTTATCTCCTGTTAATTTTTCCCTCTGAAAGTTCTCCACCTCCATAACCGGGTATTGAACTCACACTCTTTGGGTCCTGTCAGTGGATCTAACCAACGCCTTTATCCACTGTGCCATGTGTCCTTGAGGACATCTGTGTATTAATTTCTGAGTATTATAAACCTAATGTCTTCAGCAACCATTTTTAATAGTGCTCATATTGCAATTTTTGCTGTTATTATCGCTTTTCTCTGGCACTCCTTATTACTGGTTCCCATATTGTATTTATTTCTATGCTTGGTCGGCTCAGCAGATTTTTGTAGCCTAGCATATGTACTGATTCCTTAAGTTTACGAATTTTCCAATGGTGTTCCTTGTCTATGATCTCAACCTGATCCCACAGAGGGCGGTGATCTCCCTTCTCTCCCCATATGTGGTCAGCCACGCCTGATTTTTCCACTTCCCCTCTCATGTTACAGTTTTTTGTTGTTCTTGAAGCCTTATCTTGAGTGGGGCGGCCTGTCTCTCCTTTATATTTCTTTCTGCAGCTGCACGGGATAGCGTACACACAGTCTTTAGTCATGTTCTCTATGGGGGTATTACTCGGGAGAGATATCTACGAAGTGTTGTCAAGCTTTTGAAGGTTGTCCTGATGTTATATGGACTGCAGATCCTTTGTATTTTCTCTGATAACCCCTTCACATAAAGCAGACAGACTGTTTTCTGAGTGTTGTTGTCCTCCTCTTGTACCCACCTATCCCAGTTTATTGGGGCTGCTGCCATGTACCCAGGGTAGTTGTTACATTGTAGGGTACTACTTATACTGACCAATTCTTTATCTAATGTCTCTGGGTCGCCACTTATGACTTTTGCTCAGTGTTGTAAGCAGTGGATGATTCCTCTCTTTACGCTGTATGGATGATGGGAGTTGAAATTGAGGTACTGTCTGGTGAATGTCGGTTTATGGTATACGGATGTCTTGAACCCATGCTCTGTTCGAGATATTAGAACATCCAGGAATGGGAGTGTGTTGTTACTCACTTTTTTTATTGTGAACTGTATCGAAGGTCTTATTGAATTCACATGGTCCAGTAGAATCTGAACATCTTCCTGGTGTGGCCAGAGTATGAAAGTATCATCTTCATACCTTAACCATAGTGTTGACTTTAGAGATATAGATTCTAATGCCATTTCGTCAAAGTATTCCTTGTATATATTCACCATTGTTGGTGATAATGGCGAGCCCATTGCTATATATCATTGGAAATTATTACAAGTAAATACTTCTTTCTTTCTTCTTCTTGTTGTATACATGTTATAGTTTCACTGTTTGGTACAAATGTAAATATTTATATGTAATCTTGCATATGACTTAGTAGTATAAAACTCTCTTTAAGAATGAAGCATGTTTGTTATTCATTTTCTTTCAGTTATTGTGTCTTGTCCATGTATTAAGGTGTTACTATATCATGGAAGATAATGTCCATAATGAGGAAAATTAAAATAAATGGTATAGATGAGTAAATTAGAAATTTTCCCTAAATGAGACTTTCAAAAAGAATGGACACTTTGAAATGATAATTTTTAACAGCATCAAGTAGCCCCCAAAATACAGATTGAAAATTTATGCTCGAAGTGTTTTTAAAGCTGTTACAGCAGTATTTGTTACTGATCTTTGAGTCATGAGTCTTGATAAAAAAAAAACCTTTCATATGGATCTTTGGGACATGAATCTTGCAAAAGCTGTCTTTAAAAGTATGAATGCTGTTGTATGATATTCTGTTCTTGAAAATGGATTTTGCAAGAAGTGGTTATCATAAGAAAGAAAGAAGTACTTTCACTCAAATCAAACCACAATTTAGCCCTGTATGTTATCTACAAGTTCCGACTCTGAAAGGAAAAAAAAGCCAAATGGCAATGTATTGATATTTTGGAAGAAGAAACCAATGCATTGTTGCTGCCAGGCCACATAGCTAGAAACTGCTATCCAGCATTGTTAGAAAATGATGTAATAGAATTGTAGTATGCAGTTCAGGAAATATCAGAGGTTTGCATCAAATGTCCATCAGGAACCTTGATCTAAGAAGAGTTGATCTGAAATGACCCCAGTATGTACTGGGCCCACCCTAAGAGATACCAAAGCAGGTTTTGTACTTTGTGTCACCTCAGAATGTCAAATGACCTTAGAATTCTGAGGATTAACCTGGAAGGTACCCTCAACGTAACCATGTGCAGAATCAGGCGTCAAAAGATGTTAGTCATTGTACTGGCATAAAACAGGAAGTGAACTCAACTGAATTAAAAGAAGTTATATAAATGCTCACCTCATAAAGGGAGAGACAGAATACCATACATTCTTGCAAGAAGATTGAATGTTCAAAGAAAAACCTGAAACCATATATCCCTGATTCAGTTGACATTAATTTGATAGCATTCAGAAGTGAATATATAATTATTTTATATAAAGTTAGTCTCATAAAGTGAGTAATGTCATCAGACATTACTAACATTATATAATATAGGCAAGGGCCATATAATATAATATATATATATAATATAGGCAAGGTTCCTATGTCATATTTCTCACTGCAGGTCATGCCAGAATAGTCTTTGTACTCAATGTCATATCAGACCATTAAAGAAGGCAGACGCATGGTTAACCTGAAACGGCAGCCTAGCCATCAAGTGAAGACCCACATGATCAGCCTAGCTGTGAGATATGCTTGAGCACTTATACAAAATGGATATGGAATTAGGATTCTGGCAAATCATCATACATCCTGATGCTAAATTTGAAACTGATTTTTATGCCATATGGGGGATGCTGAAAAATTCTCAGCCCAACCAAGAAAGGTAAACTTCACAAAATTCTGATATTTGATCATCTTGTTAAATTATGGGAAGCAGGTCAGGTTGAGAACTTTTCTCACTTTCTGGCCTAGAGTAATATTCATAATCTCCGAGGATAAAAACATGCAGGATTTTCTTTCATTCAGCCTCTCACTAAATTATTAGTCATGGTCTCAGGCATTTTAAAAACTGATAGAATTATATTCTAGACAGATTTCAAGAAACACATCATTCAATGTTTGAAAAATCATTTTATTGATAAAATATATAAAATACATATTAATAACAATATCAGTGTTAGTGAGTGCAACATTGAAAATATATAAAGGTAAGTTGAAGTATATGAAAAATAAAGACGTTTATATATTTACATAGAAAAAAGACACATATATGATTGATATATTTGCTATCATAGAATAGGAGTGAATAGCCTCTCTCTAGTTTTATATATCTTCTTTAACATATGGAAGGCAAAAGAAAAAAAGATCTCATGGCTTGGTGTGAGGTAGATAGTGGTAAATTTCCCTACAGTCATTCAAATGGTCAATTTCAATGTGTTACCCTAAAGAGTAAACAAAAAAAAAAATGAAATGTCAAAAATTTCTCTTTGATGATTATTCTATGGTTTCTTGTAATTAAATATAATGCCCCTTCAGGCCATGAGCAATCATGGCTCTCCACAACTTCCTCTCCTTTTGAGTTAATGAATATACTGAACAAAATAGTCATTTTCCCATAAAGTAAATATTAAAACTCTTTGATGATTATTCAATGTTTTCTTATTATTATTGTCATGTCAATTCAGAACATGAGTGATTAAAGCTCTCCACAACTTCCTGCATTTTTGTAGCTCAAAGTAATGTCTATCTTTTTATTATCCCTCCCACCACTGTCCTGCTATCAATTTTCACAAAATCACTTGGCAGGTTTTTAATTGTTTCCTTTTTCTCTTCTTGCCTGCCCTCTGAGTGTCAAAAACACCAAGCCTTCTTTCCTCATTATGTGTCCCAAAAATTTCAACTGTCTCTTTCTAGTTCTAAGTGTTCTTTTTGCTTCTATTTCCCTTAAAACTTCCTTGTTCTTCACATGCCCTGTCTATAGTATTCTCAGCATCCATCTGTAGAACTACATCCATTGAAATCAAAGTGAAATTTTCAAAATAGGAATCGATCTTCAGTCACCATCTTTGTAGAAATTTATCAATGTTTCAGTGTTCAGAAATAGTAGTTTTATTATAATTGAATTAAGTAAATAGTAAAACTGTCAAATTGGTGAAAAAAATGTATGAAGTATTGTAAAGGCTTGGATTAGATTAAAATGTTTAATGGCCTGGTTCAATCCTGTTCTCAAATATACAACCTCTCAATTCAATAGCAGTCAATACATTTGAGTACTTACAAAATCTGTATGAAACAAACAGAATATTTTTCCATCCAAGACTTATTTTTATCATTGGAGTATATGTAAAATGGAAGAGATTTAAAACAGCTCTTGAATATATTCTTGATTAATAAATATAAAATTGTGGTTCATTTATTAATAGTTCAATGCATGTATAATAATCATCATATACAAAAAAGATCAAATAAAATTTGCCTGGTGGTTGAAATAGTTGCATTTCCCTTCTGGTACAATGGGCGGTTTTCAATTATAGCTAAAAATTAAAATTTCAAATACTGATTTTTAAGGAAGGCAGGGTATCAACACAGGTAAGATTGGCATAAGACAATCTTCATAAAATTATTTCCAGATGACCTTGTACCTGACAAAGTTAAGCTTAGTAAATAAAAAAAAGAAAAGAAAAAAGTAATAGAAAAAATGATGAAAAAATATTTTGGTTGATTTTATTTTGTGTAAATTTGTAACTTTGTTCATTAAATATTATGTCTGTTAGTATTGGACATTTTTCATAGAGACACAAAGAAAAATATATGCACTGCATGCACATCTGCATATACGCAGGCATATATGCACATGCAATCTGCACAAATATGTATATGCATACAGGTACACAGACATGTTCATGAAACTTAATTTTATTGGGCACAAAACTATAACAGTGATGACCAAAAATGAATAAATCTGATGCTAATCCGCAATGGTAAAACATTATTCCGAAAATTAAAACCACTGCCTACAGCATTGATTGATTGATTCATTCATTTTTTATAATTTTTATTGCAGTTTATTTAAAATTAGGAAATATTTTTAGATTGTAAAGTTTTTTGTTGAGATAATAAGGATTTACTGCTACAAATATTATTGCCCACTAATGTAATAACAACAAAAAAAACATTTAAAATCCTAGTTTTTACCCAGACTCGAACACTACACTGACCTCTGGAACTGAAAGGAAATATGTAATTATTTCAACAATGCAGAAGAGCAGATCAAATCACAAGAAAAAAATGTTGTTGTCACAAAAACATTCCATCTACATTAATAGGATTAATTTGGACTTGTTTTTAGAGAAGATCCTCAGAATAGAATAACTGGATGAAAATGGGTTCTTTCTCTTTCACTCCATATTTCTCTATTTTCTCTCTCAACCTGTCTGCCTGCAATTGCCGGTTGTCTGTTTGAAGATCCTATCATTTTCAACTAAATTGCATTGATTTGATAATCTTAGGAGATAAACTTAACTTGCTTAACACAAGGTCAAATAAAGGGAAATGGTGTAGAGCCAATCTTCCAACTGGATAATGTCTGTTTACACTGAAACTTAACAGCTTTTACTCGGGCCTTTTAACACCAACCAGCTATGTTAGTGGGAATTATGCAACTACCTCAGCCATGAAATTAGGTTGTGAGAATTGTTAGTTGTGTCTGAGTATTAGAAAAGCATAACAAATATGGCCTCAAAGAAATTAACTGAAGTTAATCGACAGCCATAGAGAAATATAATGAACAACAATGGTGCAGTGATTTCTGGCAAAAATACAAGAACCATTCTTTTTTTCAAGTGATTAAAATAGAAAATGTTAGATTCCCAAATCTTAAAAAGAAAGAAAACATTGTGAAGGGAAGTTTCAACATCAAACATTTTGTTTCTTTGCTAAGAATAACATTTCAATTTCTTCCAATGTCTTGTTCTTTGTCTCAAACAGAAAGAAGCAACAAAAGACTGAGCCAATCAGGGCCATGGAAGCCATCAAGTAGAAAACACCTGCAAAATGAAAAGAAAGTAAGATGAAAATTTCAGATAAAATTATTTTTAGAGTGCATGGTCAAAGCTTAGTAGAAATAAGAAGATTGTGTTGCACAAATTGCCCAAAAGGAAAACTGATATTCAAGGTTCACCTATTGTCTGATTCACACTCAGCCCTGATATTTTGAACAGGCATAAAGGTTTATCCCTTGTTTCTTATTTAGGATTGGGTCTCTTGTTCCGTATAAAGTCACTTTCAACTTGATACTTCTAACTCTGAAATTTTATTTACTATTAATTTTTTTTCCTTATTAGGGGTAGATAGGTTTACCTATCATCTGGTTCACATACCTCCCTGTCTTTTGAACAGGAGTAGAGGTTTATCCTTTTCCTGTTTAGGATTGGATTCTCAGTTCCTTCTGAAATCTTTTTCATTCTCTTTCACTTCCAGTGGCTCTTTGCATCTTAGTGACATTATTGCCTTGCTTGCAGTGAAATGATTAAAAAGCATCCTGGTATTTCTCCAATTCCAATACAGCCCATGAGAATCAGTGGGAAATATGTAATTATCTCACCTGTTCCGAAAAGGCCATAAATGATGGTATTTAGCAACAACAGACGTAAGATGGATAGTTCATGTTTTGTCTTCAAGACACTAGTAATATGAGGCTTATCCTCAGATAATACTGTAATAGATTTTGCACTTAGTGTCCTTCAGAGAAGCCAGGTGAATGGTTGAACTGAAAGGAAGATCTCCTAGCTGAGAGTAGAGATCTACAATTCACCCAGCATCAGTGGTGATATCAATAGATTCACAGGATTGGCCTATCTGCGGTTAGGATATGTGAGAAAAAATAATGAGAGGCAGACATATGAATACCCACCTCAGAGAGGGACACAGTCTGTCTTTACATCCAGATGAGAATGCAGAGTGCACATTTGGAGAAAGCCCCAGGAACACCCACACACCCACAAGGCTGAAAATGATTGATAAAGTCTGGAGTTGAATAAAATTGCAATGACACTGAGAGATTAAGCCTTGTGTTTTCATGAACTGGTGTCACAATAAAATTACGTGGGGGGTAAAATTACGTGGGGGTAAAATCATGTCACACAGAAATCAGTAACAATATATTTGCCAACATCCACTTTAGGAGACTTAATAAGAAAAGGCATTTGTCATTCTTACCATAATTTTGAATGAGTTCAACAAATGACAGAAACGAGACTGCAATAATCAAGTTACAAAACCAACCAGTCATGGCTCCCATTCCACTACCCATGCTGCGTGCCCACAGAGGATAAATCTCAGCATTTACTGTCCATGGAAGGGGACCCATACCTTAGGAAAGAGAAAGTAAAAAATATTTATGAAGGGATAATGTTACATTCAAAAGGAAATTACTGGCAATTTTAGGTAAATTCACAAAAGTCGGCCAGATTTGAAACTTAATTCACTTTGGGATCCAAAGAAGAATCTGCAATGACTCCTGACCTGGCATCTCAGCTTCAATCCCTTCCCCACCACCATAACAGCTTCCCTGTAACTTTTCTATTAAAATTTTCATGGTTGTTGTTGTTCTGATGAGTACCTCAACTTCATGAATTTAAGTACAGTCCTAGATTGGCAGTTAGGGCTCTTCAGTTTATCGTTGATTTGCTAAATGTAACTGTAAGTTCTATTCTAATAGTTTCTTCACTTGCACTACTCGCTTGTGGAACTCACTTCCAGCTTCTTACTTTCTTGTTGACTACAATGTTTTAAAATTTAAATGTAATGTCAGTTGTCATCTCCTTCTTGAATGCTGTTGTTTTATTGTCCTTTCTTCTAAATAACATTTTTCTCAGATTCTTTCACTCTTAATAACCATTCACATGTTAGTGGCTTTATTGTCTTTATAACACATATATATTTTCACATTGTGAAATGATAAAAAGAAAAAGAACAGTAATAAGACAATAGATTGTTTTGCTTGCCTAACAGCTATAGTCATTAACTATGTCGCTCTTGTGAGGTCTTACATTTCAAATAAATTTACAGTTCTCATTAGATTTTTACTTTTAATAAAAATAATGAAATTTAGAATCTGCATCTCATAAAGAGATTCTTGATATGAAGTAATATTTAAGTCTTTTTGGGAAATTTGCTTTCTTTGTAAAACAGCTGAGTGGAACAATCAGAGCAGTTTTCTGACAAATGTAGGCAAGAAGAACCTCCACTGATTATTCCCAAGATATATATCTACTTTATTGGATACGACAAAAGCATTTCTATAGCAGGTGAAAACTTGCCTTAAAAATTGATACATTTTACAGTGTGGGCAAAAAGTTTGGGCACAGATTCTGATTTAATAATTAGTAAGTCTAACGTCATTTTGGGTTTAACTCCTTCAAAGCTAGGATGCTCTAACTATTGAATCCATTAGTGTATGGTGTCCAATGTTTTAGAGACAGGGTTACCTAAAATTTTAAATCTACCAGCTTTTTTTTTCAATCATTTCACACCAAACAAGGCAACAGAGCCCCTAAAATGCAAGTGGTTACTGAGAAAACATCTCCAAGATTATCATCAGCCAGCCATGTAGATTAGGCAAAAACAGCTACAATTTTAAGGAAGCTTTATGCTGTAATAAGTTCATCATTACTATTATTATTATTGAATATACTGGGTGTAACAGCAAAATTGTCCAATTGCTAGATTAAGCTTTGAAACATTGTAACTTAGAAATGATTAAAGATATCTTACTGGAATTTTCTGAGGTTTTTATAATACTATTGGACTCTACTTTGAGCAATAAGAATGTATAAGCTTAACAGAAGAATTGTGATGAAATTAATCATAAATGAAAATGACATGTTCATCATTAATTAAACATAGCTAAGAATTGGAAGCTCATGAAGTATTGAAATAAAGTTCAAATATATATATATATATATATATATATATATATATATATATATATATATATATATATATATATATGTATTGTTTCAGGATCATTTTCCAAATTATTCAAGCTGATCTTCACAAACCTCTGAAACCTTCTAACTTTCTGTGCCTCAAAGGTTTCACATACGATTTCATTTTCAAGTCTTTTTTCACTGATTTTTGGACAAACATAGCTGAATCTCCTCTCTCATGTGCCAAATGTCTTATGGAGTGAGTTGGATCTTTTCTAATTGATCTCTTTAGCTCTAAGTTGAAATGATGATCCCTCTTCCTGTTGTGACATCCTGATCCATTTCTCCTATCTACTGTTCCCTCTTTTTTAAACTTATTCACTGTTCTTTGAATGGTTTTTGAATGTATTTGAAGATGGAAGCCAGAGTACGATTGTTGGTACCATTACTGAAGGCCTGAATGACTTTTTCCTCTCACCATTGCTCAGCTGAAGAGACAGTAAGGCTGACACAAAACGGTTTTAACCTGAATATATAGCTGAATAACTCAAAGGGTTCTTCAGGAATTCTTATGACAAATGGTATCAAGATGGATAAATATCTTATTTTGAAAACGTCTGGAAAAAAGAAACTCAATTAGTTTAGTATTTTTTTTAAGTATTAAACATTTTGTGGGATGAACAATTTTGCTGTTACACCCAGTATGATAAAACCTTTCAGGAAGAGAAAGTCCCTTTAGCCTGAAGTGACTTTGTAAATTAATTTTGAGAAAGGCATGCAGCAAGTGTATAAAATATATATACATATATGACTTCTCCAAGCTCTGTCACTTGTTCTTGGGTTAGATCACCAATAAACTCAGAGGCTATATCATTTGTTCAGTTTTACGCATCAGAATATTTCTTTTCAATAACATCTCTACATATAAGAAAAAATTGGATGTACTAATCTTATAACAGTTATCAGTAAATAAAAGGAAGCTGTGGAAAGCCATGATCACCTACATGTAGAAAAGACATGATATTTAAAAAAAAAATGAGAAATATATTTCAAAAAATATTTTTCTTGTGTTATATATTTGAAGTTATTTTTCCTGGACAGTGCCAGGTATCTTTACTAGTCTTTGGATGTTCTGCAAATTACATTTACATGAGACATTTATTTCTTATTTTTCTTTGCTATTTGTTAAAGTTTTCCTCTTAGTTTGAAGTTAAAAAAAAACTTACAAAGCCAATACATTACATTCAGTATTTACATTATTCAGACTATTGTCCTCATCTTTGTCGCCATTTTTGTCACAACGTTTCGGCCGTTGTACGCTCCGGCCTTCTTCAGGTGGTTGGAATTTCGAACCGAACCCTTTATTTCGATCACTGGGGTAGACTGTTCTAGTTCCACGAGCCATGTTTGATGGATGTCAGTTATCAGTTATCTCCTGGTAATTTTTCCCTCTGAAAGTTCTCCACTGCCTGAACCGGGTATTGAACTCACACTCTTTGGGTCTGTTACTGGATCTAACCAACGCCTTTATCCACCGTACCATGTGTCCTTGAGGACATCTGGGTATGAATTTCTGAGTATTATAAACCTAATTTTTCAGCAACCATTTTTTACCAGTACTCATATTGCAATTTTGCTGTTATCATTGCATGTTCTTTACCAGATCTCATATTGCAACTTTTTGTTATCATTGCTGTTCTCTGGCACTCCTTATTACTGGTTCCCATATTGTATTTATTTCTATGCTTGGCCGACTCAGGAGATTTTTGTGGCCTAGCATATGTGCTGATTCCTTAAGTTTACGAATTTTCCAATGGTGTTCCCTGTCTATGATCTCAACCTGATCCCACGTTGTGACAAAAATGGCGACAAAGATGAGGACAATAGTCCGAATAATGTAAATACTGTACATAATACCTCATCTCAGAAATATAGACAGACATTACATTCAATATTACAAATCAAGATGACAATGTAGGGCTCATGAATTGCAGATCAAATATTTTATTACTGAAAATCAGATTTCAAATTTGTGTAAGATGTCTGTGGGATATGTGTGTGTGCGAAGTGCTGTGAGGGGAATGACTGAAGATTTCCAAAGATCAATTGATGAGATACGAAGAGAAATTCAACTGTAATATAACAGATAAGGTAAGAATTAAAAAAAGTAAACTAAAATGACATCAAGCATACAAGAAAAGAATTCACTTACCTGTAGCATAGAACATGAGGAAAAGGGCGAGCCCGGTAATTGCTACCCACGAGAAAGATACAGGACAATAATCATGGGCCCATTTCATGGAATATTTCGAAAGATTTAATGAAGAGTTACACGCCCCTACTTTGGATAACAGTTGGGCAGTATTGTTGACTGGGAGACAAGCACTGTTGATGATGTCACTTGTATCTTTGTAACAAAAGCCACAATGTACATCACTGACGCAGTCATTACATTGACTGGAACAAAAACGATAATTTAAACAAATTTATTTAACACTGAAAAGAAGAAAAAATTGAAAAACTCATATTAAGAAAGCTTTTTCACCCAAGCACCCTTTTTCACCATAAGTTAGAATGTCATTATGCAACCCCCAACTTTCCAAGATTGTCCAACTCAGGCACATTCCAAATATGTTTATAGTCTTTCCCATATTAGTACATACATTTACATTATTTTTATAGAAGAGATTTACAAATTTAATAACAGTAGAAAATGTTGATGGATTTTTAAACTTGAATCCATGTACAGTAATTTGTTTTAATTCATAACTAATTATTGCAGTATACCTACCTTTGTAGTATATGACCTCCACCTCAGATAATGACAAAATAGAATTTGCACTCAGTGCACATGAGAGAAACCAGGTTCATTCGCAGGTTAACCTGAGAGATGGTAGATCCATATTTCACCCAATCAGTGGCTTTCCCTCAACATATAAACATATGGTTGGTCCAGCCAGGCCTAACATGCGCACATGTGGCAAAAACAGATGACAGATATATAAACACCCAGCACAGAGAAGAGTTTCAAACATCCTTGTGGGTATGTAGAGTTCAGATTTGGAGAAGGTTCCAAAATCATACACCCATTGGCTGACAATGATTGACAAAGTCTAAAGTTGAATAAAATATATTGTTACATATGAGAGATTTAGTTTTGTGTCCTCATTACTAAAGCATAACGATAATGTTAAACCTTCTTCCAGAATCTATACTGATACGCAGTCTTCTGTTTTTGTATCTGTGCTATGACTATGCTTAAACGACAAGACCCATTAACTTAATTATTGGCAGAGAGACTGACAAAACATGTATTTGCAAGAAAGGTCATGTGAAATTGACATCAGAGGTCATTTGAGGTCACTAGAAGTCATCGAAGATCACAGGTAAATGAGATCATTTTTAGCAAAATGGCATGAAACTGTTATAAAATTCAAAATTTGAGATCATTGGGTGTCTTGAGAGGTAGAATTATTCTGTAGCCTTTATGATTTGTATTGCAGCCAAACAATTATATTCTAAGAGTAACTTCAGCAGAAAAATGATCTTAAAATACAGAACATGTCCGTAATTCTCAGCGCAAAGCATTCTTGCTCCAAAGAATGATGCACTTAAAAAAATAAACTCAAAACTGCAACAGATTCCTAAGTTCAGCCTTACATTTTTCACGATATCTTTACTTCCACACTTTTTTCTTGGTTTTCCTTCTTTTGTTAAAACATCACTTTCAAATTCATTTTTTACTAATTACGTATAAAATAGTCCTATCCTGTCAGCATTTACAAGAATAAAGATATATCTTAGTTGTCAACATCAACAGAATTTTCAAGGATACATCAAGTTGAAATGATTAAAATATATATTTCCTGGTTCAAGAATCTTCAGATATATTTTGAACTACATTTCCAAGTTTAAAAAACAAACACGATTCCTTATAAAGCCAATAAATTGCATTGAATGTCGTAGAACAAATTGACAAATGATCGTTTCTTTCTTAAAGTGTTAATAAAGTTAAAATTTGATTCAACGGAATAATTAGTCTAAGTCATTAAGGTTCATCTGTTAACTTTAATTAAATAATGATCATATCTGAAGAGTGGAATGCTTACCTGTATGTAGAACAGGTGTTGTTGAGAAAATCGTTTGTGCTGTTGACCCTGGGGGAATATATGGCTGCCATAAGGAAAGTTGTTCCGATACACAAACTGCTGAAGAAAAGACCTACAAAACGTAACAGAAAATAAAGATTCTTTTCAAAGTATTTATTCATGTTTTTGCATCATCATTTTATCATTTTCAAAATTTTCCCTTAGTTTTCTAGAAAACTATGATTTCATGTCATCTGTGGAAACTAATTTCCATTTTAGGGAACCATTTGTAATTACCACAATTAACCACAAGTCATAGGCAGCAGTCAAGAATAAATTAATTTTTGAATAGCAGTAGCAGCATACACATTGTTTGTTTTATTGATTCATTTTCTACAGCTTATCAACCCTTTTCAGGTTATTTAAAGCCTGAAAATATTTTTAGATTGTAAAACTTCTTGGTGGGGTGGAGATAATAATGATTTAGTCTTAATAATTAACCCATAGCTGGGGGGAGAAGAAGCTTATAGTACCTGGTATTCCCAAATGGCCACCCATCTGAATACTGAGTAGGCCTGATGTTGCTTAACTTTGGTGATCATATGGGAACTGGTGTTTCAACCTGTTGTGGCTGCAAGCCTATGTGCAGGGGATTAAAGAATAAATGTCTTAAACCCCACCCCTAATGGATGGATTGAAAGGGCATTTATGCTACATAATGTGATGGGGGTGGTTCAAGAAGGGGAATAATGCTAGGGAGGCCTCTAGAAAAAAATGTTGTGTTTATGGTCAATGAGTCATAACTGACTGGCAAGTATGAAATTGGTCTGCAAAATTTCGTTGTGGAGAAACGTCATTGAAAGATGAACCCAGCGTGATGAAGCGTTCATTGGACTTTGGTGATAAATTTCTAAAGTCATTAGACAAAAGCAATCTGTAAGAAAGTAGTCAAGAATTACTAGAGCTGTCAAACACATTACAATCTATCATATGCCAACGTTTAGAAAAGAAAGTCAGCAGGCTGGGTGTTTTGGTCCCATCTGCTCTCAGAGTAAAGAACAAAGCACATTCCTTATCCAGAGAGACGAGTCTCTTGTCGCAACAGGGGAATAACCCGTTTCTGAAATATATCAAAAGAGGTCGAGAAAAATAGGTTAAACACAACAACGCCCAATGTGCTGTGCATTGACAAGGATATATCTCCACAAATGACACCGGATCTGAGATCCATGCAAGAAAGGCAATGCTGTGTGTATGGTGGCATTATTGTGATATTATTCATTCAGAGTTATTAAAAATGCAATGTAACATTAAATGCACATTTATACATCCAGCAGCTGTAACATATGCCTAAAAGTTTGGTCAAAAAGCACATTTATCAACAGAAAAAAAGATATTCTCCTCCATAACAACACAAAGCAAGATTAACAGAGAAAAAAAGATTTTGGGACTGTTAGTTCTACTCAACCTACCATTCAGTATCTGTCTATATTTCTGAGATGGGGTATTATGTACATTGTTTACATTATTTGGACTATTGTCCTCATCTTTGTCGCCATATTTATTACAACATTTCGGCCGTTGTATGCTCAATACCTGGTTAAGGCAGTGGAGAACTTTCAGAGGCAAATTAACAGGAGACAACTGATAACCTGGCATGTAGAACTAGAACAGTCTACTCCAGTGAGTGAAATAAAGGGTTCAGTTCGACATTCCAACCACCTGAAGAAGGCTGGAGCATACAACAGCTGAAACGTTGTAATAAATTTGGTGACAAAGATGAGGACAATAGTCCAAGTAATGTAAATAATCAACCCACCATATTCCTCTAACCTTCAACCAACCAATTATTATCTTTTTTGATTGCTGAAAAATGCTTTGATGGGGAAAACTTTCTCTAATAAAACCAATTCAAGAGTTTAACAAAATATTTTTCATGTCAAAGCCTGAGGAATTTTTCTGAAAGTTATTGAATAGATAATTGCAAATAATGGCAAATATATATATATATATATATGTATATATATATATATATATATATATATATATATATATATATATATATATTCAAGCAGGGTTGGTTAAATAATTTAGTTGTACTATGTCTATTTATTTTAGTTTTAACCCTTTCAAGTCCACAAATTCATTTCTTGGTGGGCTGTAGAAAATTGATTCAGAAACATTCCAAAATTTTCTTACAAATAATTTTTATTTTCCCAAGTACTTTCAATCTCATTGGAGAGCATCTTCAGGGGATTGAAAAACATGTGCATGTGTATACATTAGCTCCATAAATTCAAAATATTTTTTCACTGTTGATTTACAGCATTCCAAATTTGAATATGTAAGGGCAGTAACTTTTGTAGTTTTTTATTTTAATATTTAAAAAAATGAAAAAGATTTTTAGTTTTAATATTTTAATTTAGTATTTTATATATGTAGTAGTAGTAAAAAAAAAGAAAAAATAGACTGTCAACTTAAAGTAGCAACAAACGTCTGCAATAGATTTCTTCCGTCTCTCGACCGCAACACTTGTAGCCAAATCACAGTTAAAACGATAGTCCGATGTAACAGTCCAACAAACAACGTAGAAAAGACAAAATGGGGTCACACATCCAACCTTCACTTCTCGCCAGCAAAAACACGTGTTCGGCCCAAGCTCAAAAAATCTTCTCCTTTTATAAGCGAAAAACAACGGCTTCTGTTCACCGAGAGAATTTTCTGATTGGTCATGCCATTCAGGGGAGGGAAGAACATTAGCATAGATTCTTGTCATTGAAGTAGATTTTTGCTAACTACTTTTTGGTAATTTTTCTTTGGCAGATCGCACACAAAACACAAATTTTTTTCGGGGTAACTGATTATCGCTTTCACTACAATGTAAACAAACATTTAGGAACTTTGTTGCTATAGTTATAGTTGACTTTATTTATTTTTGGCTTTATTTTTGTAGGGCTTCCAGAATTTTAAGTTTTTTGCTTATTACCATTTTGATGAAGTACTAATCTATTTTCAACTAATATATATATATATATATATATATATATATATATATATATATATATATATATATATATATATATATACATACACAAACACATACAGAGGATGTTTCAAAAGTCTGCATCATATTACAACACTGTATATCTGAATAACTATTGAGGATATGAGCCTTCAGCTTCTTCAGGAGTTTGAGAGTCCCTAAGTCTTTGCATATTCTCAGCATTGGACGCTATCCTGGTTGCCATTTGATCGGGTTTTCATTTGCGTGAGTCTTTCTTTTCCTCACTGCAGCCTTGACTTTTTTTTAATTGCAATTTGGTCCTTTGTTGACGGAGATTTCTTTTTGTGAGGCATACTGTTGCTTTATGCGATAGGCAGCAATAAACTACAGAAGAACTCAAAATAGATCACTGCATTTAAGCATTGCATCAATATTTAGGCTTACCTTTTAATCAGCCTGATCCCATAAAATGTTGGCCTATGACCTCTAGGAGTAAAGTTGCAAAAATTGTGACACACTGACACATGCATTTGTTTATATAGAAGATGAATGCTGAGCAAAGTTAATTGAGCAAAATCACAAGATGAAATTGAAATGTCAGAGGTGTACAGAAGTGACAATGTCAACCATGCAAGCTGATAGCAAAGTCTATTCATTCGATCAGGAGATTTCTTGAGAGGTGCGGGGGGGGAATAAAATAGAAATTTAACAGTAGCTGTTGCCAGTGAGGTCAAAGAAGTGTGTACCATGAATCTTTCAACTATAACAAAACAAATGTAATCTGAACAAAAATGATTTACATGGCCAACTACCACATAAGAAGCCACAACCGAAATTGAGACAGAAACAAGCGCATTTCGAATTTGAGCAGAAGATTTCAGGTTAAAATTTCAACTTTTGAAAAGGCATACTGTAGTCAGATGACACAAAAATTAACCTGTTTCTTTCAGATGGCATCTAATGAGTTTGGTGTCATCATGACAAGTTAAACATGCGAAAGCGTTATCAATAGTCAGCATGGTGGTGGAAATATGATCTAGGATTGGTGAGCTGTATTTTATGAACAGAATCATGAATGATAAAAGTTACTTCAGTATATTGTGAGAAAATAGGTTGCCTTCATTCAAATGCTTGGAAAGAAGAGCTGTTTTTCAGCACCACAATCATTGAAAACCCTCTACTAAAAACAAAAAAGGGGTGGGTACACTCTTCTCATTCTGCTGTCCATGTCTAGAGCAGTCATGTGCAAATTGCGGCCTGCAAGCCTCATACAGCCCATTTGGCTTTATGAATGGCACACTTAATTTCATGAAGACAATAATATTTCTTAAAATCTAGTTTGTTTCATTTCGTTCCCAATTGTTCACTCTTGTACATAAAGAATGATTAAGTGCAATGTTTCTTGAAGTTTTAAACTTTCATTAAAGGTAATATTTTTATCATTTTAAACCATTTTAAATGATTTTCACTAAGGAAAATTAGATGTATAAATACATTTTGCTTTACATAATAATTTATTTAAAAAATACATTTTGCTTTACATAATAATTTTTTATTTAAAAAAAATTTTTTTTGTATTTTTAAATGAATAAATTAAAACTGAATCACCTGAAGCGTCCTGTGCTAATCACACTGTCAGATGCTTACATACAAGTTTATCTGTAGTGAAAATGAACGAGTCGCAAAAAATGACCTTGAATCATTTTAAAAGTGTGGCCCTATCTGATGCATCTTAGCATATGGGAAATAGGAGATATGTTTTAATTTGATTTCATTAAAAACAAAAATAGACATTACCTAAGAGTCCAATAATTGCTAATTTCCTTCTCCCAACTGAGTCAACAAACCACACTCCAATAATGGAAAATGCAAGAGTAACACTGTTGACAATGACAGAGTTCCAAATTGCATTTGTTACATTTCCAATCCCAGACATTTGGATTATGGTTCCACTGTAATATCTGAGAGAAAAAAAACAGAAAATGGTAAAAAACAAAGAATGGTCAACAAAGACAAGAGACTTACCGTCTATTTCCATATAAAAGATGACCTTTAAATATAAACCCTTAAAAATTGGAGATCATCTTATATTACGATTCTAAAAAGGAAACCTTAAATTCTGGATGATGCGTGTCAGTAGACTAACCTCAACCTCAGTGTGATAACCAATAACATACATAAAAAGATTCACATTATCAAATAAACTGGTAATAAAAGTAATAAAACCATTTCTACCTTACATATTATTAGCATAACTTCATAATAAATTGGCTATTCAAAAAATAGTTCCATATACTAGTTATAGGATAAATTCATGAAAATTTGCTACATTTTTGGATCTCGTCTTATCTAAAGGTCGAATTATACACAGAAATATACAGTATTTCTTTCATGGTTATTATCAAAAGAGGCAGGAATAAATTAGTTATGGGTTCTGGGGTTGTTGACAGTGACTTAGTACACTGGCATGCAAAAGCTTTTGGCAAAATGATTATACACATATTTATTTGATTAAGAACCTCTTTTGATAGCCACAAATGTAGCATAATACCATGTCAGGTACAAAAACAAGAATGAAGTCAGCACAAGAGTATATATATATATATATATATCAATAAAACATTGGTTGTGGGTGGGTGGAGGTCAACCCACAGAGAGAGTATGGGCATTCCACTCAAAGCCTTTATCAACTGATCTGTTTGAATCCTCAAATCACAAAATGGACATAGGGATCAGTTATGAATTAAAAGCAATCAAATAGTATCTGTCTATATTTCTGAGATGAGCTTTGTAATTATTTACACTATTTACATTGTTTGGACTATTCAGTGGATGAAATAAAGGGCTCAGTTCGAAATTCCAATCACCTGAAGAAGGCTGGAGTGTATAACAGCCGAAACATTGTGAATATGACAACGAAGATGACAACAACCTGAACAATGTAAATAGTGTAAATAATCAAATAGTAGTTTTGTATCACTGTACAAAGGAAATAGTCAAACTATTTGAGAAATACAAACTTCAATCTGGATTTGAAACTGAATATTGTCAGACTGTCATATAAACCAGATAGAAAATAAACTATTTACTCAATTTACACATTTGTTGTTATCAATGATTACAACAAAAGCAATAACAATATACAATAGTCTGTGTGTATATAGTGTAAATGATGATAGCTCCTCATGCTCATCAATAGGAGTGGATAGGTTTGCCTATTGTCCGGTTCACACTCCTCCCCAGTCTTTTGAACAGTAGTAGAGGTTTAGTCCTTGTCCCCTGTTTAGGATTGGGTTCCCAGTTCCTTCTAAAGTCTTCTGATTCTTTTTCACTCCAAGCAGCCTCTTGTGTCTTAGTGACATTATCAACTTGCTTCAGATGAATTGATTTAAAAAAAAACAAAAAACAAAAAACAAATCACAGAAATTCAGAAATTCTGTACGTTTAGTGGGTAACCGATAGCAAATTGGTCCTGAACTGATGTGATACACCAATGGAGGTAGTTATAAAAACTTGATAAAAAAGTGGCATGATATTCCTATACAGATGTAGAAACCTAAAGCTAGTTCCACCAGTCTTATCAGTGGAGGCATCTGTCAGTTCCAGGAGAGCACAAAAGAGCGGGATACGCCCTTTTGAAGGAAATGAATTGCTGGAGGAAACATCAGCTGGAACATGAAATATCTGAACAAACCGGGACATTACTTAGCAGCGTTAACAACAACAAAGATGAAGACAATAGTTTGCGTGTCAATAGTGTAAATAAGGATAACTTTTTATCCGAGAAATTCAGACTGAAAATGAACTGTTTTCCGGTATAGTGTTGAACAATGAATGTAGTTAGAAACACTTGTAAATTAATGAATTCACCATAAAATAATCGATATCTTACATAACTGTTTTCACACCAGAAAACTGAGCGAATAAGTGTAATCCACAGCCCACCATTAAGGCTCGCCTTACTGAGTAGCTTTTAAACATCCTCACAAACAAATTGCCTCCACCTACAAAAGATCAGAAAAGAAATCATTTACATCATATGTGACAATAAACATTATGATCAACCATTATGATCAGATTGATTTTACTGATTTACATTTGGTTAAGAGAAAAACAATTTCAACTGAAGAAGATCTGGATCAATTACAGTCGGTGCATTACGCATTGAAACAATTTCATTTGATACACGTGATGCATTATAATATTTTGTGCATTCATTATTAACAATGAGACTTGAATTATTTAGAAATAAAATGTATACATTTCAAGTTTTTCTTTAGATCAAAAAGATAAAGATACATCACAACATTTTTACATAATACCAGAATAAATAATTTCAATAATTTTTCAAATGTATTACCATTTTTGTATTCAATTTCTGTATGTAATTCAAGAATTAATAAGTGAAAGATACATGTAACATAGAGAAATTCCAGTAGATTTATCTGTAGTTCTTCATCAAAACTTCTAGGGAAGAGATTCCTATCCAAATTCAGAACCTTCTCACTCCTGTTGGAGGAATGACTTCCTGATTGACAATGTCTTCAGAGATGTAGCTGGACTCACCACACTTGGCCAGTTACATGCTGCTGAGGCTATTTAACTCAGAGTTACAGTTTTGAATTCATTGTCCTTCTGCTAGACTAGTTGCCATACAAGGCTATGAGACCCAATCTGTCCTGCTATTTACCCATAGCTGGGGGTAAGATAAAATGTTTATATAATATTGTATGACATTAAACATTACGATCTTCCAATTGAATCAGATTTATTTTGCTGATTCACATATGGTTAAGAGAAACGGTTCAATTACAGTTGATGTATTAAACACAAAAACAATTTCATTTGAGACACAAGAGGCATTTTAATATTTCATGCATTCATTAACTGTCAGGCACTAATCTTTTCAATCAAATATTAATTCTAAAGTGGATTGGGTCAAAGGTTTTCTCAGGATCTCAAAGAAAAATAAGCTTGTCACCATTTGTTTAAGACAATTAGACCAAGAGAAAATGTTCAAATTAATTAGAGCCACTCCTTCAATGATTTTTCAAATGTTATCTTTTGGGAAATGCATGATTCTTGATTCTCACCAGGTGTCATGAGAAGAGTGCCATTGAGTCAGATTAAGATAATGACAACTTTAAACTTTCACTGATACCCGACCAAAACTTATCCTTTTATGAAATTAACTTGACATGTAACAAGAAAATAAAGACTTCACCTGAATTTTCAATCGATTCCTGTACTTCTTTGAAATTACTTTCAATTTCTTGCATTTCTTCTTCGACATTTTTTGTCTTTCGAAATCTGATCAATGATTTCCTTGCTTCTTCTTTGCGAGATTTCTGTATAAACCAGTGTGGGGATTCCGGCAGAAAAATCAAAGCCACAAATTGGATACAACTGAAGATAGCTTGGACACCCCATATGTACCTGACAACAACAGGAAGATAGAAGCAATTTAATATGACCAAAGGGTACCCTTAGTCACTGGACAAGAAAGTACTGCATAACATGTTACTTTTGTCTGGTACGTCAACTTTTTTTTTTCATATCACCCCAAGCAAGGCCGGAGGCCACTATCACGCAAGGTGTTAAAGAGGGGGTTGGAGGAAGAGCAGATAGGAGTGGCAAGGGAGGGGAGGGGGGAAAGAGAAAGACAGTGGGTCGATCAAGGCAAGGGGGCCACAAAAGATCCGGAGCGAGAGCAGATGGGAATGAGAAATGAAAGGATGTGGAGAAGGGAAGTGTATAGATGTCGATTGACGCTACAACTTAAACCGTTGGAGATTGTATTTGTCAGGGAAACAGTAATAGGGAAGGGAGTTCCATAGGCGAGATGTGTGAGACATGAAGCTATTGGAGTAGAAGAGACGTCTACATCTAACAGTTTCCACGGTGTAGTAGTGGGAGCGGGATCCCAGCCTGGTGGGGCGTTTAAATTCACGAGGCCTGGGGACAAGCGAACGCAACTCCTCAGAGCAATTACCGTGGAAGTACTTGTAAAACAGGCAGAGCGAGGCAACATCGCGTCTGTGAGAGAGCGACTGCAAACGAGATGACAGATCAGGGCCAATCACGTTGCCTATCCGTCTCTGGATCTTATCAAGAACCCCGAGGCAAACAGCAGGGGCCCCAGACCATATATGGCAGCAATACTCCATGCAAGGGCGAATGGTCGATTTATAGATTTGAAGGATCGATTCTGGGGAGAAAAGTTTCCTGGCTCGGCACAGTGAACCAACTTTCTTAGCGGTGGCTGATGCAACTGACTCGATGTATTTGTTCCATCTCAGATCAGCAGACAGCGTGAGACCGAGCAGCCGCAGGGAGGAGCTCTCGAGAAGTTGGTCATCAGACATACTAATGGGATGCAGGGATGGATCCTTGTGGTGGTTGATAGAGAGCAGTTTTGTTTTAGAGGCGTTAAAGTTAACCATCCATTTCTCACCCCAGATCACAACCGATTGGAGGTCCTTTTCAATTTGAGCTGCCAGGTTAGCTTTGACCGCCTCACTAGATTTGTGTTTGAGGCAGGAGTAAATAGTGGTGTCGTCAGCGTAGATGCCGACTTGGGAGTCTATGGCGTCAGGAAGGTCGTTTATAAATATGAGGAACAGAGTAGGGCCTAGGATGGAGCCTTGAGGAACACCTGCGTTAGCGGGATAGGATCTGGAGATGAAACCACAAAGAACAACCTTCAAATCCCGGTTTGACAGGAATGATTGTATTAGGTCAAACAATTGACCTGTGATACCATAAGCCCGGAGATTGCGGAGAGGTTATGGTATCACTAATAATTTTCCAGTTGTGTTGTTGAATGTTTCAAACCAATGCAAGAAATCATGAGAAAACAGATTTAGAAACTTAATGATTATTTCAGCTGATATCCGAGGCACCAAGGATGCCCTGCTACAAAGAAATCAAAGATGTATTGGAAACGTCATGGTGCTATTAAAACAGGAACTTAAATACAGGGTGTGGCAAAGTTACTTCCCACATATACCTGCCAGAAATACCTCCATTATGTGGGAGATATTTCTGGGAGGTATTTCTGCCACACCCTGTATTTTGGCAATATACATTTCACTGCCTTACCAATATTAATAAACGTAATTATATGCTTACACAACTTAACAACTAAAAATTACCATAAATTGCAGCATATGAATTTGCATTGATAAGTATTGTCTAATTAATGGGCTTGCTGGAATAAGAATCATTATTGGATTGGATAAGTTGGAAATCTGTTGTGCTGTCATTCTTGCTTTGAGTTTATTCTGAAATAAAAAGTGTAGAAAATTGCAGATTTACCTAAGTATCACAACCCGACCTTAGGGTGCGAAAACGGGTAAAAATATAGTGAAATTCCCTTCAATTTCAACTTGCGATATCTCATTTATTTTTGGGGTTATCTTGATAAAATTTTGACGCAAACAAAATTTAATCTTTTCTCTTTAAAGATACAATTCTTTGTGTTATTAATAGTTTTTTTTGCAGGTCACTTCAAGTTAGGTCACTATTTTCGGTGACAGCCGCTTTATTTTTTATGTGAAAAAAAGCGGGTGATTTTCAAATTTTGGGCGTGCGATATTGTGTGTCTTTAGTCTTTAAAAATAGTCCCATTTTAAAGAAAAAGGGTCACTCGTCAATGTGGTGTGCTTAAAATAGTTTTTCAAGTTGTCTTTCATAAAAAAATCCAAGTTGAAAACTTTAATGAATGAAATATCAAAGAAATTCAATAGTCAATAAAAAAAATGAAAATGTACAATTTAAAAAATGATTATCAATTTCTTGTTTATTTATTTAATAATTCCCGGGACCTATTGGTTCTAACAGGAATTATTATTAACTTACATTGTTCAGACTGTTATCTTCATTTTTATTGCCAAGGACTAAACACTAAATAAAGGGTTCAGTTCAAAATTTGAATGTATATCACCTGAAGAAGACCACGGTGTACAATGGCCAAAAAGTTGTGAATATGTTAATAAAGATGAGGACAACAGTCTGAACATTGTAAATAGTGTAAATAGTTACACTACCTTGTAGACTCGTCCATTTACCTTATCACCCCTAGCAACAGGAACATTCCATTTTACACGCCTACGTGAATCAACTTAACCAATCAAAAACCTTATTGTGCTAAGCAGCGAATTCTATTGGCTCGCAACGTGATAATTCAAAAACTTCACGCAAGGAAGGTAAATTGCGCCAAAACTTACTTGAGCCGATTCTGACATCTAAAACCTTATATAAGGAAGATTTCCAACTGACCAAATCAGTCAGTCCAGTGAACACAGAGAAGCGCTAATCTAATCCACGTAACTTGCGATTATAATTTTCCCGCGCGAAAAACCACAACTGACTCACCCACAAACTCAACTCAAAGATTACTCTGTGAATACAAAGAACTTCAAACTTGCAAGACTTTACTTATCTAAAGTGAATTATTAACACTCACTACAATTTAAGTAAATACTATTATCAAACATATTACATACCTACGGTTAAGGGTAGACTACTTCTGATGACTCAATTCTAAACATTACAAAAACACTAATTATGATTTCTTATAGACTATAATACAAATACACCAAGACACCAAAAAGCAAACAAAATCGTCGTCCACTAACAAACATAAGACATACAATACCTTGCAATAACATTTTGTAAATAATATTTGAATTGTATATAAATGCATTTGTTTCTTTGAATTGCATACATGTTTTGCCTTGTTTTATATTGCGAATTATTTATTGTTGTGGATGCATGAAAAGATCACGCAACCGGACGAAAAATCCTTCTGATATATTCTAACACTCAAGTAAAATTCTGCGCATCCCCAACAACCTCATCTCAGAAATATAGACAGACAATTGCAGATTTCTTGACAAATGTTATTGTCTATTGCTCAACCAGTGTCCATAAACATTAGTGATAAAATAATACATCTCCAGGGTTTATTCTTTAAGAAAGCTTATCTGGAAGTAATGTTTACCTTTTCTGCCTGTGTCTTTTTGAATCCATACTCTTGCTTGCAGACTGGTGAATGCATTTTTAGTTATGAAGGATTTATGATGTCGATGTTCTTAAACATTCATCCACAACAAATTAAGAGATAAAAGGAATGTTGAAAACAAATCATGCAAGAAAATTCAGAGTGAAGACAAACATAATTAAAAGTGTAACAATAACATTGATTTATATACAATTATTGACATATACAGTTGGGTTGAATATTTTTGTATAAATGAGGATGGTTGAATTAGATTGTGTAGAGTATTTTTGTGAAGTTTCAGCATATGTGAAGGTGTTATTGAGATTTGTTCGTAAAATTAAACTAAGTATTTGGTTATGTACAAAAATGTCCTTTGTGCGAGTTCAGTCAATAGTCTGTGTGCGTAAGTCTGTTTAAGTTATTGTCCAAAACTGGTAGGAGTTGTGTACCTTTAGTTGTTTGGGTGTTTGATTGATTGTTTACGAATACTTATTTAGTAGTGAGTAAATATCACTTTTTAAGTATTGTAAGTAATTGCTAAAAGTTTGCTCAGTCAGAGAAGTTTGCGCAGTGAAAGTGTAGTTGGTCAAGGTTTTGACTTGCGTGGATTAGTTTGGCATCTCTCCAGGCGTTAATGTCTGACTGTTTGATTCAGATTCCTCTATTTATAGAGTTTTGTCAAGAAAATAGACTCCAGAGCGCTGGGCATTAAAAAAACATTTTCGCGTGAACTTCTTACAGTTCTAAGAGTCTGAGCCAATGAGAAGTCTTGCTTGCTGAAACTAGAGTGTTGATTGGTTGATAGGTGATTTTTGGTGTAAAGTGGAGGGGTGAGAGGTTAGTATGGATTATTCCGTCAATGCATTCAACTAAAAGAGGATTAAAAAAAAACACATAGATATGAACTTTAACACATTGCTGATGTGGAAAACAAAAACAATTAGTCAAAAAAAAAAAAAGAAAAAATTACTAATATCTGACAAGAGGCTTACACAGGAGCGTCTTTTTAAAATTTTTGAATTTCATGTAACTACACAACATTCTGCATTTTTTATCATCACTTGCCTTGATAAAGTGAAATGCTGAAACACATTCATTATATATATATATATATATATATATATATATATATATATATATATATATATATATATATATATATATTTAGCATTCTGCTACTACTTTCATTCAACATGAATCTTTGTACAAACTAAACAACAAAGTGGATCACAGAGCCTTGATATTTCCTGATTGGTTAATTAATGCCAATATCATGCTTTCATCTACGTCCGCACGGTTAAAATTAATTTACCGCCAATCTGGTTATGTGTTCTCGAGCCAGTTACGGGACATACAACATTATACTTAGACATATCTTGATTCCTCTCTTTTCTTCTCAGAACGACAACAATGTAGTTCAGTGAAGAGTCTGCATCTGCCCTTCTCTGAGAAGACGCTATGACACACATATACACACACATATGTATGAATATTGCACATCTCTTAACTCATCCTATTCACTCCTTCAACTACAAGGACACAGAAACTTATTAACTTCTAACAGTGAGATTTTCTTCAGCAACAAACATGCCATTTGAGAGAATATAACTTTCGACTCATATCAATTTTTACCAGTGAGAAATTTTATGTCAAATCTTTTGGAGCTAAAAGTTTCTTATCAACATAATCTCAGCTTCCCAGAACACACTCACTCAATTCATCTCAACCAATGTCATTCCTCTACAGTGAATGAATTTGAGCGGCAAGATACTTCAATATATTTAAGCTGATTTCAACTCAAAAGTGTTAAACTAAAAATTACATTTTTAGTGCCAAATATAACTTGTCATTATTCAAGTGAAGATTATATTTTCTCTCAATTAACAAGTTTGTAAATGCTGGTTGTGTTGAAAAGATTGATGTGGCTGCGTGTTGAATAGCATTTAACAATTATACATTTTTGAATTAAGGAAAAACAATGGAAAACCGATTTTTGTTTCAATGATAAAATATATATTAAAATCAACAAATACAAAACATTTTTTGTAATGTGTGAAACAATAAGAAAAAAAAAGTAGTTTCCCTTTATCTGTTAGCTGAAAGATTAAATGTAGTAAAACAAGTTTTCTGAATATGAAAATAATCTAAACGTTTGTGGAGATGTTAGTTTTGTTCATGCAGCCAAACTAAAAATATCCTTCTAATCAAAAATATATTCAAACTAATCACTCTGCAACACATATACATTATATATGATAAAAATATAGTTTTAAGGTATGCTATATTTGTGATTTATCAGGGATAGAGCATATGTAAATATAAATATAAAAATGAAGACTGACAGCATGAAATAGATTGTCGCCACTCGGTGTTGACCTCAGTGGCCACTATATATATATATATATATATATATATATATATATATATATATATATATATATATATATATATACCCTGAGTATTATGCTGAATCCAAGCAAATGAAATGATGTGTAGTTATGCCCTGATGTAGTGTCCAGCACTTGTTGTTTGAGCATTGTTTGCCTTGTGTTTCATTTTCTAGCTGTGTTCTGTACACTGTTCTTTTTCTTTGAATTTTAGAATGGAAATACATTTAAAAATAGTTTTCCTTTATAAAGTAAATAATAAAAACTTTTATCAAATAATTAGATTATTTTTGGTAGATTCTAAAAGATGGAGTCAGTGTTCACTGCCCATAATGATTTTCATAGAATTATAAGCAATCTAAAGATGATTTAATATACATAGAAAGATGTTTGCAGGCTACATGCAAATTCTATGCCATTTTATATAAGAGATGTATGTTTAGTATGTGCCTTACTTCAGATAGATCTTGTACTCAATGTCAATCAGACAAGGCAGGTGCATCATCAGTTTGACATGAGAGATAACCTAATAGCTGGCAGATGCAAATCTACACTTGCACTAGATGCCAGTGACTGCCTCCAATACGTAACCACATGGTTGACCTTGCAGCGACTAAAATGTGCACATGTGGGACAAACCATATGACAAGTAGATATATAAGCACCGACTTGAGAGGGAAGAAGGAATGCATCATTCTCATTCAAAGAAAGTATGAGAGATTTAGTTTTGCATTTATATTAGTCAATACACCAGCAATATTACAGTTTTGGGATCTGCAGAGTGTTCTGAGGTCAATACTCTGTGGATATCCAGGTTGAACTGTACTTACCTCCATCCATTCACCTTGTCATAACTGAAGAGTGCAGCGGTGATTGTGCCAAATAAAATTCCTACAGTTAAAAACGGTTGACACATGCTGACCAAACGGCCACGCATATGGCTTGGAGAACATTCCGCAATATATACGGCAGTTGTAGCACAAGCAAATCCTGAAAAATAAAAGAAACTTTTTGTAGAAAGATAAATAGTAATATAGTCTTATTTTTTAAATACCCCTTCTGAGATAATTTGTAACTACTTTTGTACTAAATTTTGTTCTTACTTCTTACCTCACCATGCAAACACATGGTTGACCTTGCTGCATCTAGAATGTGCAGATGTGGGACAAACTATATGACAATTAGATATATAAACACCCACCCAAGTAGAAAGAGGTCTCTTACATCCCCCACAAGAATTAGTTAGTTTGGATGGAACTGCATGTTAGTCACTTGAAAAAAATAGAATAAAACTTATAAATACAGTAATTAACACAATACAATTTGCAGACTACAGACGTCAGTACTACAACAGCAGGTGTATGCAATTAGCATTTATTGTTATAGAATGTGTAGACTAAGAAAAAATGGCAAATCGTACTGTACTAGTAAAAAGATTGACAACTTGAATTGAGTGGGTGTGGAATCCTAACAATGACCGATTGTTTTTAAGTTTTGAGAAAAGATTGAAAACATGAAAATGGGCAGTACAACTGCAGCAGTAGAGTAGCCACAAGCTCTGGTGCTCACCCAAGCCTTTCCCTTGCAGATGTCATTTGTGTGATGTCGTTCCAGTATGGAGACAAGCTAACACATGCCAATGGCAGGTAGCTAGCCAATCTATTGACATCCAATTATTTCTATTTTCCTCTGCTTCTGGCTTCCTCCAAGAAATGATGTCTACTATGCCCTCCCCTTGTTAATTGATTGCTTGATTAATTTGTTTTTATGGCTTATCAACCTTTTATGTGTTATTTAAAGCCAGAAATATCTTTAGAGTGTAAGAATTTTTTGTAAATAATAATGATTTACTGATGCAAGTCATACTAATAAACCCATAGCTGGGAAGAGAATATATGAATCCATACCTTTCCCAAGGTTATTTGTGCATAAGTGAATATAATGAATTGGAACTTGGCTCTCCGATTTCCAATTCCGATACACTACCCACACATCCAAATTTACAGGACCTGGTACTCCCAAGAGGTCACTCACCTCTGACTAGGCTTGACATAGCTTCAGAGATTGTCTGAGAATTGGTGTTTCAACATAATATGGCTGTAAGCTTTGTTATGAAGCATGTAAAAAAATAAATCGGAAGAAAAATTGTCTGTTGTTGATTCAGTGTGTGATGCAGTGTTGGGGAATTGCCGATAGACTACTAGAATCTAGAGACAATGTAAAATACGTATTTCAATTTTCTTTTTTTGAGCGGAGGGCAATTTAATAATTGAAAGGGTTTTATTAATTGGACCAAATAGTAGACTACTATACCCACAATAGCATTTAGTAATAGCGGTAAAGATACATAAGATACTGATAAAACAAATATGTCTGGATACTGGGACGAGAGCTCTTTCTTAGTTACAGTTTTGGTTTTGTTTAGTTTGTTTTACAAAACATCAACCATTTCCAGATTATTATGTTGCAAATACTGTAATTTTGATAAATGATATATATGTAGATAAAGACCTGGTTTGCATGAGATGTAAACAAAGGTAAACATATGTCCAGTTTGCATAAGAATCAAAAAGGTAAACATAGATATAGTAAACAGATAACCCCTTTTGTGAGGTACTTCTCTAAAGGATATATTCTTGAGTTTTGAATTATAGAAGAAACTTACTTTTATTTCCTGACAGAAAATTTTAAAAATTCTAATTAACACCTGCAACATATTAAGTTTCAATGAACACATCTAAGAAATTGAACGACGGTCTAACTGCCAAAATGAAAGCCATTTTGAAAAATTGTTTTCTCTTTATCAATGAAGTTAACAGATTTACAGACTTCAACAGATGATGATTGTAGAATTGCATCAAGATGGTAAGAATGCTATGTCATTTCAGTTATCTATATATATAAAACAGAGGATGTCTGTGTGTCTTTTCACTTGAGATCCTTCTAACAGGTTTAAACCAAACTTGGCACATACATTGTACAATGTAAGAGATAGGTTCTTAGCATAAAAAAATCAATAATTTTAAAAAAATCAATACCCAATAAGGCCGATCAAAAGTTGATAAATTCACTTTTTTCCTCCAATTTAATTCAAACTCAGTATGTAGGTTACTTACATCATGACGAACTCAACAATACCTCATTTTTATTTCTATACCACTGTGTTTAAAAAATGAAAAATTGATTTCAACACAAATTTTAAACTAAAAACTCCTTCAATTTTCAAGCAATCTAATACAAACTTCACCCAATTGTAGCCAACAATAAATTGATTGTTTTAACTGGGTAAATGAGTCCACCCATATAGTGAAAATCCGTGTAAATAGTGAATACTGGTTCCTTTCTTATTTTTCATTGATCTTTCAACCAATTTTCATCAAACTTAACAATCATTATAAATGCATCCTCTTTGTATCTTTGTATAAATGTATCCTGGTAGAACACTGACAAATTGAACTTCAAAAACTGCAAAATAATTGTGGTCTGAAGTGGGTCGTCATGTTGCCTGTTTTACCCCTTCATATCCTCAGCTAACTTCGATTGAAATACAGACTACTTCTATTATATCAATAACTGAATTAATTCAAAATGTTTTTATTTTTTCTGCCAATTTTTTGGTTATAAATCTTGAATCAAGTGTTAACGTACAACATTCATGTGTTCTGGTTAATGATTATCATAAACTAAATTGAAATTTATGCATTTAGAGATGCTTGATAATATCCAAAGAATCTGCAATGATATCAGTCATGACTTGACATCTCAGCTTCAGTCACTTACGCACTTCCCTGTGGCTTTTCCATAAGTATCTTCATGCTAAGATTCTGAGTTTTTCTCTTTGGTACCTTGACTTTACAAATTTCAGCACAGTACTAGCGGAAATGGTCGCTAGATGTAATCGTAAATTCTATGCTAACAGTTTCTTCTCTCACAATTCTCATTTGGCTTCTTGCTTTCCAGTCACCTTTGATCTTCAAAATTTTTTATTGCTCTCTCTCCTTGATAATGTTTTCAGTAACATCTTGCATCTTAGTTTCTTTATTGCCTTGCTTGGGGTGAAATGATCAAAAAGAAATGCTTAGTTGCCTCCCGTTAATGGACCTCTTGCTCAGCAATATGGCACAGGGAAGGCAGTGACTAAATGGTGGTGTTGTGGCCATAGTTTAAAGACTGAAGAAAGAATATTTTTGAGCATTTAATGGTGTTTTTATTATGCCACTAACAATTATAAATGGTAACAAAGTTAAGCAGATAAACAAGAAAAATACTTTTATTTTGTCACAGTTTAACATTTTGCAGAGATAAAGTTGTTTTTCAGGACAGTTCTGGGACTTGGCCTCAATGAAGCTAAGCCTCTTAAATAGAAAAGCTCAGTGAGCAATGATTAGGTAATCTCGTAAGACAAGAATGTGTCTTCTTACCAAACCTCTTCAACCTATATATGAAGGTGATTTAGAGGGAATTATAAGTCCAAGCAGGATTCATTATTGACAGCCATAATCTTATCAATGTATGTAATATTGGTAGCAGACACAGAAGAGAACCTAGAAGCACTCCTACAGAAAGTAGTGAAGGAAGGTGAAAAGAAAGGAGTAAACATCAATTGCAAAAGGATAGAATGCACAGTTGTTAGCAAAAGGAACAGACCAAAATGCAAATTGGAGATATCAAAATCAAAAAAGTACAATTTAAATTTAAATATCTGAGAAGTATTTTAACAGAGGAGAGAAAGTGCATAATTGAAATCTGAAGGCACATTGGGATAGTGAAAGTGCCTTCTAGAAGCTAAGCAAAGTATTAAGAAACAGAAAAATCTCATAGGAACTGTTATGTAATAATAGTCCTATATGGTGGTAAATGCTGGACAATCTGCTCACAGTTTGAAGAAGAAATGTGGTTCTACACAAGGATGTTCAGAATGCCATGGACCAAAAGGTTTTAGAGTAAATGAGAACAAGAAAACACTTCCACTTAACAGACAGTTGAAATTTCTAGGGTACATGAGGAAAGAGAATGTGGAAAATTTATATTCCCAGGACAAATTCAAGGTGGAAATCAATGCATAATTTATCTGGTGAGCTTGAGTGAATGAATGGTGGAACAGGACTTGGGTGAGATGGCAAAAGACAAAATTTATTAAGAGCTACAATGGACAGGAAATTGTGGAGAGCCATGATTGCCAACATTCTGAAGGGACACAGCACATAGAAGATGAATGTAATTTTTGTGAATTATTGCTTTGTAGTATACGAAAGCCTACTGTGTAAATACATACTTGTAACAGAGAAATAGAGAGATGCTTGAAAGAAACCCACAGGAATGATGAAGTTTATTTTTCTCTGGTACAGAAATGGGAATCATGATGCTTACTAGCCAGAGAATTTTTGTCCATTCTCTATTCCTTCATCTTTCAGTCTTCGCTTCATTCTGACTCTCACCCATAGTAAAAAATGTTCCTGGTTGTGTGTGTGTGTATGTGTGCGCTCGACAGTGTATAGAGTGGAATGAACAAACAAAATAGTGGTATTTTGTGGGGTAAAAAAGTTGGATTTCTCAGTAAACAGAACTCTTCTCTTGAGTAGATTTTTCAGAAAGAGATTTCTTTACTTGTTCCTCTGTGGAACATGAAATCTGTTTCAAGCTGCCAGGACTGATACAGCAAGGGTTGTGAGTGGTTTCTCTTTTGGGTAGTTGTCTCAAATAGAGATTTCTCTGCTTGTTCCCATGTGGTATGAGAAATATCAGCTCCAAGCTGCCAAGGCTGCTAGGGGTTGTGAGTGGTTCTTTGAGCTGGCCTTGAAAGTAGTGGCCGCTGAAGAGGGAAAGTAAAAAAGAGGTCGAATAGGGCTCGGGCAGCATTTTTATGAGTTCTGGGAGTTCCTGTTGTCCCTGCTGATTACTTCCATTGCTGCTACTACTGAATTGAACAAAGTAAGGAAGCCCCACATGCCACAATAGCCAACAAGCAAAATAGTTATATCAATAAAAGGTTACAATTCAGAAAAGCATTCCTAAACTCTCCACCACAACTGTTTGATGACCAGTCTTTATCAACTGATTGTTTGATGACCAGTCTTTATCAGGGCATGCCATTGCTGATTAAATTTCTTGAATATGGTAGTCAGCATTCCTATGTAACATTCCTTTGACAAATGTTACTGAGAGCTACAAAGGACAGGAAGCTGTGGAGAGCCATGGTCCTGAAGTGATACAGTATATAACAAAGAACTGGTAAATCATTATCATATCACTTATTATAATGTAGCGTATAAAAATGTTACTTAATATTTAAAATCACTGCCGCATGAGAATCAACTTCCAAGCAAAACATTTTTTTCTGAAGAGTGAAGCAAAATTTTTGTTGTATATGAATGAAGATGATACATGTTTATGGATACTTTTAAAAGAACAATAAAATAAATTCCATATGTGACTATGAATAATAAAGTTATTTATTAAGCTTACCTAATGAGAATGAAGCTTGGAATACAGGCGGCTTGGTTTGTAGGACAAGCTTAAAAATATGATATTCACACTGTACAAGGTTTGACAACCACTCAAGGTAGAACATTACAGAGTAAGAGGCATGTTTTATGTGGATATCAGAGGAAGATGACAGTTCAAATAAAAAAGGTAAATAGAGAAAAAACAAAAAGAAAATATAGTTTTTTTATTCTTCATTAAAATTTTTTTGAATACATTTCGGCCATTAGATAATGCAACTTTGTTCAAGTGTCCATTGGATTGGAATATCAAACCTTGTTCTGAGAAGCATGCATTTTCCCTTCCATACATGTTACATTTGATGCCTGTGCCCGTGGCCACGAGCTTCCGGAAACCTGCAGTAAATCCATGATTTCTGTGATAACTCACAGAATTTTCTCAACATTTCTATTTTTGGGGAGCACGAATTTAATATTTTATTTCAATATTTTAATGGTTCATAATTATAAAAATTTAAATTTCAAAGTAGTGTTTTAACAGAGGAATGAAAACACAATGCCAAAATACAAAGGCACTTTGGAAAAGCAAAAGGTGCCTTCCAAAAGCTAAGCAAAGTATTAGAAAACAGGAAAATTTCAATAGAAACCAAGATTGCTAAACTGGAATGTAATATTGGTCATCCAATATGGCAGTGAATGCTGGAAAGTCTCCTTGGACGCATGCTGTTTCTGATCTACATAAATGACATTCCTGATGTTATCAGTTCCCAACTAGGTATTTATGCAGATGACAAAACTATTTACTTCTGCCTTAGTAGCAAGTCCAACAGTTCCGACAAAGTAAATCTGGAAACTGCTCGCAAAATGAATCTACAATCTGTGGTTAACTGGGGCCAATAAATGGCTTGTAAATTTCAATGCCCCCAAAACAAAACTGCTTTCATTTAATTGCTACAGCAAAACTTTTCTGCCTATCATGAATATGGCTGATGCTACCCTCCAGAAGAGTAACATTACACCTTCTTGGCTTCATGTTTTCCATTGTCATGAAGTGGAGTGATTATATTGAATCAATTGCTGGGTCTACTGCTAGGAAACTTAGTTCACTGTACTGTGCCAGACCATTTTTCTCATCAGAATCCATCTTGCAAATTTATAAATCTAATATTTGTCCATGCATTGAATACTGCTGACATATCTGGTCTGATGCTCCTACTATATATCTCAAGATTCTTGACAAAATTAATCTGTAATGTAATCAATCCTGACTTGGAATCTCAACTTCATGAATTTAAGTGTGCTACTAGATTAGCAATTAGGTCTCACAGTTTTATTTTTGAACTAGCTAGATGCAACCATGTGTGCTATTCTAATAACTTCTTTTCTTGCACTTCTCACCTGTGAAACTTCCTTTTGATTTCTTGCTTCCTTGCCATCTACAATCTTCAAAAATCTAAGTACAATGCCAAACACCATGTTCTGTCTTCCTGAATTCTGTTTCTATATTGTCCTTTCTCCTCACTTCTTGTCAATAAAGTCTTCTCATTCTCTTTCACTCCCTGTAACCTTCTGCATCCTGGTGGCATTGTCACCTTACTTAGGGTGAAATGATTTAAAAAAGAAAAGAAAAAAAGGTTTATTTTTAGGAAGTTCTTAGTATAATTCTCATGTGACAATTGCTTAGGACATTGTACACACAGTTCTTGGTCATTTTATTTCTTCCAGTTGCTTTTTTTTCTTTCTATCTTATGGTGTTTGTGCAGCATGGGACTGTTTTTGAATACTTCTGATATTATGCAAACTGCATATTCACTTGACCCTTCCTGCCATGCCTTAGATGACTGTGACTGGTAGATGGTGTTGGTATTACATTACCAGAGGAATGTTTTTCCAGGTTAGTCTTTATACTGATCATTTCTCACTGGTACATGCATGGGTCACCATACAGAGAAACAAAAAAATAGAGTAATCCAGAAAATGAGAAAAAGTGGAAAATAAGGAAACTGAAAGATGCAGTTAGAAGAAAATCTTGAGGAAGAGAGTAGGGGGAAGAGGACCAACAATCCAATGAAAGCGAAGAAATAAATATGCAATGTAATGGTTCCTGGAACATAAATGGGTCCTAAATGATTTTATCTAGGCTTAGTTTTATGGGTATAGCACTGTGGCCACACGCTGTTCACAAAAAGGGAATTGAAGTAAATAAATAAATGAAATCTTTTGAGATCAAATGTCATGCATCTAGAAGGTAGGGAGTTCCATTCGTGGGGAGTTCCATTCATTGTTGTCCTCATCTTTGCAGCCATATTCATAATGTTTTAGCCATTGTACGCTCTGACCTTCTTCACATGATTGGAATTTCATCCACAGGGGTAGATTGTTCTAGTTTCACACATCTTCCAGATGTCTCAGGATCAGCTATCTCCCTTTAATTCAACTCTCCAAGATTTTTTTGTTCACCTCAGCTGTAGCCAGGTATTGAACTTACAACTCTTTGGGTCAAGGCACTGAATTCAACCAACACTTTTATCCCCTGGGCCAAGTATCCTTGGACTTAGAAAACCTAATGTCTTAGCAACCATGTTTTTTTTTGCTTACTAGGGCTTAATGTTGCAATTTTGTTGTTATTGTTTTTTCTCCAGCACTCCTTATTACTGGTTCCCATATTGTATTCATTTCTATACTTGACTGGCTTAGGAGATTTTTTACGGCTTTACGGTGTTCCTGCAGTCTTATATTAAGGGGGGCAGTCTGTTTCTCCTTTATATTTCTTACCACAACTGCATGGGATTGCATACACACAGTCCTTAATCATATTCTCCTCTATGGAAGATCTTACTCAGAAGAGGTATCTGAGGTGTTGAACCACTTTTGAAGGTCGTTCTGATGTTAGACAGACCACAGATCTTTTGTATTTTTTCCGATAATTCCTTCACATAGTGTAGACAAACTGAGGCCATTTTCTGGGTGTTGTTATACTCTGGCACCCTGCTATCCCAGTTTGTCAGAGCTGCTGTCATTTACCCAGGGTAGTTGTTACATTGTAGGGTACTGCTTACACTGACCATTTCTTGTTCATCTGTCTCTGGGTCACCACCTCACGCCTGACCTCAAGTGGAACTTGTAGATATAATCCATCACTAAAGATGCAGGCAAAATGGTCAGCTCCCTGTACTCCTCTAGTAGGTACCTGACTCCTCATGCTATCCTCTACCTTTACAAGAAGAACTAAATCAGACCTCAAATGGAGTACTGTTGTCATATTTGGGTGGGAGCTGCCCAGTCCTCCCTTTCCAGTTTTCGATAGAGTTCAAAAGCGTCTCAGAGAAGAATTATTTTCCACTTCGCTCTCACAGGCAGGATGTGGCAAGTCTCTCCCACTGCTTTATTGCTGGAGAGTGCTCAGATGAACTACATTGCATAATGCCAGGTCTAATCTTCACAGCTTGGATCCACCATGCCACTTCCATTGTAGCAAACCACCCTCATTGCCTCCATATTCCATTGGTGAGAAGTTCCACTTGAACAGTTTCTTCCTGCAAACCATTGCTCTGTAGAACAGACAACCAAGAGGATGTTTCCCTAATCATTACAATTTTAACCTGTTCAAGTCTAGAGATAACTGTTATCTTCCCCCTCCTATCCGTATAAATTATCCCTTATCATAACCCTCTACCTTGAGTGACCTTGAGGATTTATTACTGAATGAACCTTACTGAAAAAAAATAAAATAAAATAAAAATCTCCCACTAGATGGTGGCAGAAAAGCCATTAACACTATTTACATTATTCGGACTATTGTCCACATCTTTGTCGCCATATTTATTACATTTCAGCCATTGTGCACTCCAGCCTTCTTCAGGTGGTTGGAATGTCAAACTGAACCCTTTATTTTGCTCACTGGGGTAGACTGTTCTAGTTTCATGTGCCATGTTTTTTTAATGGATGTAAGTTGTCTCCTGTTAATTACCCTCTCCAAGTTCTCCACTGCCTTAACCTGATATTGAACTCACACTATTTGGATACTGTCACTGGATCTAACTAAATCCTTTATCCACTGTGCCATGTGTCCTTGAGGACATTTGTGTATGAATTTCTGGGTATTATATTCAGCAACCATTTTTACCAGTGCTCATATTGCAATTTTTGCGGGTATCACATTATGTTTTTACTAGAGCTCATATTGCAACTTTTGTTGTTATTATGGCTTTACTCTAACACTCCTTATTACTAGTTCCCATATTGTATTCATGTCTATGCTTGGTCGGATCAGGTGATTTTTATGGCCTAGCATATGTGATGATTCCCTAAGTTTATGAATTTTCCAATGGTATTCTTTCTCTATTATCTCAACCTGATCCCACAGGGGGTAGTGATCTCCCTTCTCTTTCTATATGTGGTCAGCCACACCTGATTCTTCCACTTCCCCTCATGTTACAGCTTTCTGGTGTTCTTGAAGCCTTACCTTAAGGGGGCGGCCTGTATCCCCTTTATATTTCTTTCCGTAGCTGCAGGGGATGGTGTACACACAGTCTTTAGTCATGTTCTCCTCTATGGGGAGGGGGGGTCTTACTTGGGAGAGATACCTGCAAAGTATTGTCCAGCTTTTGAAGTTTGTCCTGATGTCTTCCAGCTTTCTTGTATAATTTGATTTGTCCATCACTACAGTCGCATTGCCTTTGTCAGCCAGTAATATGATGATGTTTTCGTTCCTCTGTAGGGAACCAATCGCCAGCCTCTCCAGTTTCGTGATGTTTGACCTGGGCGGCTTGGCCTTCTCCAAGGTCTGCCTCACCTTCTCAGTTCATCTGCCTGAACCTGAGGGATGTTCAAGGCCACCTCCTCGCCTCTGGTAATGATGTCCAAGTATGGCACTCGCCTGATGGTTGTGGCGAAGTTGCGACCCTTATTCAATACTGACTCCTCAGAGGCACTCAGCTGATATAGGCTGATGTTGATTACATTGTAATAAATATGGCGACAAAGATGAGGATAATAGTCAGAATAATGTAAATAGTGTACATAATACCTCATCTCAGAAACATAGTCAAAAGCCATTAAGTTGGGAATAAATATTACAGTCAGAAAAGAAATTGATTCAAGAACAGGATTCTACATTTGAGGGTCTTTTTCTTTATTTTACAATATAGAACCTACTTAAAAAATGACCAGCTTAGCATAGCAAAATTCCATTAAATGCAGCTACCTGTAAATGAATGAATTATCCTAAAATAATAATTCAGGTAATCAACTAATTTACAGTTGTGCTGGCTAGATGTCACCATAAGTTCTATGGTAACAGTTTCTTTTCTCGTACTTCATGCTTATGGCACTCCCTTCCAGCACCATGGTTTCCAGCCAACTTCAAAAATTTAAATGTAATGTCAATTGCTATCTACTGTCCACCTGATTACTTTTTTTCTCTTTCCACTCATTAGTAATGTTGCTGTTCCTAATTCTTCCACATCCAGTAACCCCTTGTGTCTTAGTAGCTTTACTGCCTTGCTTGGGGTGAAATCAATTCAAAATATATGATTCCTAATGTATATATATATATATATATACAAGTTTAGGATTGGTATATACGGAGTGAATTCCAATAACCAACAATTACTATTCTTTAAAGAGTGCTCAATACAGAGTAGAGCAGATATAATTATTTATTTGAATATTACAACATAAATATGTTATAAAATCACGACAAAAATAGCCATTTTGTTTCAACACTTCTGGTGTCTTATCAAGTGATGGTGTAGAATATAGATTAAATGGTTTTAAAAATTTCAAATTAATTAACGATGCTTAGCTAGGAGGAAACGCTGTTACATAAGCTAGAATGACCAATCAAAATACAAGTATAGGGTGATTCGAAAAATTTGACAACTAAGCAAGGTTATCATAGATATTAAAAGATTTATAAAATTTGAAATTAAAATTAAAAGTAAAAAATTAAAAATTACCTATTTAGAAATCTAAATCAAATCTCTATTAAGTTTTAAATTGTAGAATTACCGAGGAGAAAAAATATAAAAATATAAAAATAAAAATAAAAGATATATATGCTATTTAATTTGTATTTTCATTGAAATTATGTTGAAAGGGATGTTCAGAACCCCAGACAGAAATGTATACACTTTAGTTTCATTTCAACATGTTAGTCGCCTCTCACGCAAAATCATTCGAACATACGCAGGTTATTATAATACATAAGCGCTCAGACGTATTTAGATATATACACACATACAAAATATCTACACCACATACAACCACACGTACGCAAATGCACTTTCCTTACACATAGACATCAATACACACAGGCACATACATCTACATTCATTATGATCTAGACGGTCAGATGTCATAGCTAAAAAAGTGAATATATTCGTGGCTTAATATGTTATTAAACGAATTTTAACTTGAAATATAACTGATCCGGTCAAATATACATAGATAAAATTTAAACAAATAAATATATATAAATATATATATATACATTTTTAAATCATATAGTTTTCGACACATTACAGACAAAAGTAAATAACCACCTCCATATATAATTGTACATTCACACATACGCATACAAATCAACACATACATCCGCATATACATATATACGCATAATAGGTACGCATATACAGACATACGCACATAAACATACATATAGATAAGCACATATAAATATATCGACCCATACGTCAACGCAGAAAAGTAAATAAAGCAAGTAAAGAAATATATACATAAAGATGCAACTATATACAAATACATACATACATACACATACACATACATATCTAGATGCACATACATACGCACGCATACATATATGCATATAAACTAAATATATACACAGACATTTACAAATACATGTATATACACGAAAAATCAAGCAAACGTAGATTAAAACGATATAAATATAAAAATGCATATATACATCAGCTTGTACATATATATACACATACATATGCAACTACACATATATATACACACATACATACATATATACACACATATATCTACACACATACATACACATATACATACACATACATATATACATACACACATACATATATAAATATACACATACATACATATATATATATATACGTACATACATACATATATATATATATATATATATATATACACATACACACATACATATACAAATACATATACATATATACATAAACATGTAGACACATACACAAAAAAGGGAAAGGAATAAGTATACATAGACCAACTTATATTCTAATAATATTCCAACAATATTATGATAAAATATATTAAAAGTTTATCATAATTTAAGAAAAGAACAACGGTCTATAAGCAATTAAAGGTTCCTTATCAACAAAAGTAGATTTTAGTTTGCATCTATGATACACTCCAAGACACTAAAGCATACATACAAATACACATACAACGACACACAAACATACATCCATATATACATAAATATCTAATCATATATAAATACCCATATCAACACATCCAGATATACAGTACACCAACAGTCGAGCGCATACATATAAATACCCACACACACATATATATGTACACCCATATACATACATACATACATATATATATACACATTTAAACATACACACATATACATATATATGCATATATAAACATATACATACACATATATACATACATACTACATATACACACACATATGCACACTCACACATACATATACATACATATGCATATGTATACACATATTTACACACACACAAGTACACATATATATCTCTATATACCCAAACATATACTTACACATTTAGTGGTAGACACTTACCAGAATTTACACCCTTACTCGTACACATAAACAGGTTAACATATGATAGATGCCAAGATACACAACCATATACCTTCATATAATAAAATAAAATAAAAAACCTTACATATATATACCCCTATATACACATATACACATCCAACAGTAGAAACAACTCTACATAACATACAAATATATACATTCAAATACAGACACGTATAATACTTTGTAGGTACACAGTACACATTCATATCGATCTGGCGACCATCATGCTAAAAAGGTAATAGTCTATTAAGTTTAACTTATCGTTATCATTGAAAGTATATGATCTCTATACTAAGTTAAATTTAAAACGATGTTTACAGTTAACTGTTAGTTCATATCTTTGATTTAAAAGATCAGTCTTATTTTTAAATCTAATTATTTCAAGTTTCTCGTTAAGGCATAGGTAACACGGGGCATATAGGGAGTTACATGTCCGGGCCTTTCTAATTAATTTCCATTTAACCTTAGGTGTTTTCTTTTTTTCTTTTAGACTCCAAAAGTATTTGGATAATGAAGTCATATATTTATAGTTACTATTATTAAAAGATTGCACATGACCCCGCCAGCGTTCCTTGAATGGTCTCATGGTGCAACTTATGTAGAATTTCTTTATATTTGGATTTTCTAGTGTTGATATTGTACTGAGATAAACTACATATATATATATATATATATATATATATATATATATATATATATATATATACACACACACACATTCACACTTATGCTTAGATTAAAAGTGAAATTCTACAATTACGTAAGGTATGCTGGAAATGTGACAGAAAAAAACAAATAAAAAGAAAAACAAAATTTCAAATTACTTGTATAAAAGATCCCATCGCTCTTGTTTTCAATCAGTCTTGTGAGTATCAAATTTTCCAAGCTTTCTACCCTCATTATATGCCCTAGAAATTTCAACTTTTTGATGTAAAGTATGAATTTCCTCTTTGTTTCCATTTTCTCTAAAACTTTGTCGTTGCTAATATGTTTGATCCATGGTATTCTCAGCATCCTTCTGTAGAACCACATTCTCTTCTTCATCTGTGAAGAGATTCTCTAGGATCCACTACCATATAGGAGGATCAATATTACATAACAGTTCAGAACTCTTTTCTTTGTCTCTAAGGATTTTATTCCGTTTCTTATACTTTGCTTAGCTTTTGGAAGATAACTTTCACTATCTCAATGCGCCTTCAGGTTTTGATGTCATACTTTCCACTTTTTATTTGCCAAAATCACATCTATTTTGGATTAAAAAATGGTGCTGGCCTGTAACAGTTTAAATTTATTTTTTTGACACATTTTGTTTAGAACTAAAATGCAATAAGACAAATAAAATAAATGTACTCATAACTTTTGAATAACTGGCGGGGGTTAAATGCCCCGCCTCAACGTTTATTAGAGAACCACATGTACAGAATGAGAAAAAATACTGTTGCCTCTTGAATAAAAGAAAGTGGGGCGACTCATAAATATTTTTAAAATTAAGAGATACCTGCACTATATTTGAACCCCACACCCATTTATTCGAAACTACAATAATTTTCACAATAATGTCGCTCACAAGCATTTTGAGATGAATAACAAATTCAGTACGTGACTTAAAGTACTCTTACAAGCTGGTGAGTGTTCAATGAATTTGACTTTTTACCAAAGATGGCTTGCTCCAATAAGTATCAGATCTTGCGTTGAGGCCATTTTTGATGGCATTCAAGGAGGTACTGAAAAGATCTTGGCCTGACTCACTTCTGAAAAGAATCAGTATTCTTTATTAAATTCAGACCTTTTCACAATTCTTGCAACCATTTTATTAATCGTAGCTAAAATATGAAGGTTATTTTTATGCTCAAAAGATTTCCCATGTAAATCAATACTAACCTCTTCACTTTACACCATTTTGGCCTACGAAATGTGAAAGTTGAAGTTTCAAGTGTTTATGTGTAAAAGTTCGAGCACATAGGAGAGATAGAAGGCTTATGGCCTCACCATGTTGAAACACTGATCCCCATATGAATACCAAAGTGAAGCAACATCAAGCTTGGTCAGTACTGAGATGGGTGACCACTTGGGAATACCAAATGGTGTAAGCTTGGAGTGCAGGTGGTGTAAAGAATAATGGCTCCAAATCTGAGAGCCGAGTTCAAATTCCAATTGGGTTCATTATATGCACCTATGTGAAAGTTCTAAATCCACATCTTTTTTCCTAGCTATGGATTAATTAGTAGAACTTGTATCACCCATTATCACCCCGAAACGTTTTACAATTTAGAAATATTTTCTTTAAATAACTTGCAAAGAGATGAAAGCCATGAAAAATGAATGACTCAATAAATAAAAAGAGTCCACATAGTGAAAGAAGGTATGTTTGTTTTCAGCTTACCAGCTAGTCGTGCAAATGTTGTAATTCGTCTCTAGGTATGTTACGATGACCACTGTATCATAGAATGGATAAAAGTCAATTTATCGATTAATTTTGGTTGATTTTCCATCTGTTCATAGACATCTCTATATCCCCTTTGAAAAGTTTGTTTGCAGCTTTATATCCTGGTAGTAAAAGCTTTCACATTGGTTGGTCAAATTATGGCAATTTTTATTATCTGTCTATTTTATGTTGTCTGCTTTTAAGTCATTTTTAACAATTTCTCTCATGGGCCGGAATGTGCTAGAAATTTTCGTACAAAATATGTGCCCTCCAACAGTAATTCAGACTTTGCTAACGGGAAAGTTCTCTGTGGCTAAATGGTTTAACAGCATGTCAGACTATAACAGTTTCCTTATGGGATACAGGTTTGATTCCTGTCAGAGAACGCAAATTTTCTATGAAAATTTCTTGAACATTCAGGCAAGTAAATATAATTAGTACTGTTTAATAAAGACAGAGCATTTACTCAAATAGGTCGTATCCATAAAATGACATATAAACAGAATATATACAAGCTAACCAAAAAAGTTCTGTCCGTTTTTAAAGGAAAAAAAGAAAACACTTCAGAGTATGTGTAACTTATATTTAGTCTTCGAAGTAATCGCCATCGGCATCCAGCACCTTCTGCCAACGTATCTTTAGATGTTCAATGCCCTTGCGGTAGAACTCGAGGGGTTTTGACGCAAAGAAGTCCGTGGGAGCTTTGCGCAAGTCTGCTTCATTGGTGGAGGATTTCCCACGAAGATGATTATCCAGAAGAGGTGGTAATCAGGTCAAGGTCAGGTGAATAAGGTGGATGGCGCAAAGTCTCTCACCCAAGTTGCTGTATGGTATCCCTGACCACTCGCGTGACATGCGGCCTGGCGTTGTCATGGAGGAAAAGCACACCTTTGCGATTCACCAGTGCTGGATCCTTCTGGCACAATGCCTGTTGCACACGTTTCAATTGCTGCGAGTATAGGTCTCCAGTGACCGTTTGGCCTGTTGGTAGCAGTTCATAATGAACCACTTGATGACCTGTCCACCAGACACAAAGCATAATCTTGCGTGGGTGCATAGCCGGTCTTGCAATGTGAGGGACAGCATCCTGAGGAGACAACCAATGTCTGGAACGCTTGGGAGTTTCATACAGAACCCACTTTTCATTACTGGTAAGCACTCGATTGAATAAGGATGCGGTACAGTGGCGAGAAAGCAGCGATACTCAGGCTGCCACTCGTAGTCCCTTGTGGACCTCCAACAGCGTTTGCGGAACCCACTTGCTCAGTTTGTACATCTTACCTAGGTGGTGCAGGTGAAGTCTAACTGTTTCATCGGAACCGGCGAACTGTCTTGCAAGTTCACAACACGTTAGACTACTGTCCTCTTCAATGGCCGCTTTCAGGACTCCGTCATTCAAGACCTGTGGTCGTCCACTGCGAGGCTCATCGTGGAGAGACAAATCTCCCGACTTCAATTTTCGAAACCAACGGTTTGCAGTATGTTCATCCATAGCACTATCCCCAAACCCTTGACATATGCAGCGACTTGATGCAGCTGCTGATAAGCCCACTTTGAAGTCATAAAGCAAACAACCCCGAACGAGATCTCTAGAGACTTCCATCCTTCTCACAGCTGTCTGGCTTATAACTGATGGCCGGGCACGGTGCGCACGTTTTTTTATAACGTCTGATGTTCCTACTTCCGGCTGTCCAAATCTGAAAACAATTGCTACATGCATTTCGTATATATTTCAACTTCATTCAATGACTAATCAAAAAACGGACAGAACTTTTATGGTTACCTTGTATATATATATATATATATATATATATATATATATATATGTATGTATGAAAATCAAATAATAGAGAGAGTGATGTGGTGGATTTCCTTATTCCTCGCTAGGCATTTAAGTGCATTTAGGTGTCTCACTGGTAATCCATTTTCATTGTTGGTTTGTATAGCAGCAGTGAGTATGCCTTGAATGGAACCTTTAGTGAATTGCTAGTGATGTTCTCCGAGCTGCTGGCATATTTCATATAGAGAAAAAAAACATTAAAATTCCCTTCCTTTCTGCTGTGCGATGATGGCCTAGAGGTAAGATATATGACTGGTGTCAAATCAGTTGGGTTTTGATCCCGACTTGAAGTAATCAGATGTCTAGCCACACTATATATACATATATATAAAAGTGAACATAGAAGTCAACACTTAGAGGCGACAGTCTGTTTCATGCTAGATGCAATCGTCAGGTCTTATATTTACACACGCTCTATCTCTGATAATGAGCACTTTATCCCATAAATATAGCACATTTTAAGGCTATATTTCTTCATATATATGTGTGTGTGCGCGTGTGCGTGTGCGCGTGTGTCTTTCAAGCAATTCACTTCTGTTTTTTGTCTTCTTATCTTCTTTGCTTTTATCTGTTTTTGTCTTTTTCTTTTTTCTTTTCCTATTGTCGTTTTAAAAAATTTGAATAATGAAAAAAGGAAGGTGATGTGTCATAAGTAGCATTTTTCAATAGAATCGTTTATAATCATCTTTGTTTCTCACTTGTTGAGATGCGTTTGCACTGAAACAAAAATGTATCTTTGTCATGAGTACTTGTTTGTCCATGTGTGTGTGTGTGTGTGTGTGTGTGTATGCGTATGGATGGATATATATAATTTTATCCAGATTTAGATCCACAAGCTATATAATATTAATAAGTTTGTGTTATATATATATATATATATATATATATACACACACACAGATGCTTATATGAAATTAGACAGATACATTTGTAATCTTTGTAGATACATACTTGATTATTTCCTCGGGTTTCATTAATTTTTTAATTCATTAGTTTGATTACTATTACTATTATTATTTTGAATACCATTATTTTTATTTTATTTTCTCTATATTTATTATCATTATTATTTATTATTAATAATATTTTTTATTATTAATATATTTGGTTTTATTAAGAATATCTTCAGTAATTTTATAACTATATTAAGGAAAATCTTACACATTTCTTAACATATATATATATATATATATATATATATATATATATATATATATATATATATTACATGAATCATTTAAGTAGATTAGTAAACTTAATGATATAAAATGGCGAAAACTCTTCGCAAACAAAATTTTAAAGTTACATTAACTACGAACCACTCGGTGAATGTTATGATCCTTGTTTTTTAATAACTACAAGTTGTATAAGGTCTTTTTTTTAATCTGCAAGTACTTTCAACTGTACATACAGTCATCCTCAGGCATGGAAATTATTTTGTCTTTAGTAAATCCAGGTAGTAGCGGAGACAAACATTTTGGGGATAACAGCTGAGACATTACACTATTTATTGAACAATTTAATTCATGCCACATTGACTGAAAAACTCCTACAACAAAAAAATTCTCAAATTACCATATTAGTAAAAAATGCACTCTCTTAAATTAAAAAAAAATTCAACCTTAGTGTTGCGACTGCATGCTCCAAAAGTTTTTATCCGTTAACAATAACACATTTCTAAAAAAACATATTTCGATTCGCATTTAATCTTTCATCTCCGCTACTACCTGTCACAATTGTGTTAAATACTAGTATTAATTGGTTAGATTTATTTCAAGTAGTTTTAATTTTCTTTTTTTTTAGGTTAGGCTATTGAATTATTTTAGTTGGTAAGTCATGAAACAGGGAAAGAATTTCAAATAGTTAATCTTGCAATGGCTGGTTTCATAAAAGTAAGTTTATGTAAATGGGGGATAGATAAATGTATGCATGTGTGCCTGAGCCTGTGTATGTAAATACATTTATGTGTAGATGTGTGGGTGTACACGCATGAATAGGAATTTTGCTTGCTTAAGCATATAAGATAAATGTAAACTTTATTGGGTGGTTAGAATAGCGAATAATCTTTTCTTAGAAACACTTCTATAAATGTTAGACTAATTTTTGGCGCTACTATAGGTAGATGATAGATTTGGGATGGGTACCCGTGAGGGTCTTAGTTAAAGGATTAATAATGTTATGGGATTAGCAATTTAAAACGTATGAAACATAGTGATTAATCAATGTAATTACTAACTTACCAAGTTAGGAATCCAGGGGATGTAACTTGAATGGAAACCGGATGAAGTAAAAATACACGAGTATATTAGAGGAGGGGCCTGTGAAAAACCTGAGACTTTTTTTTTTGCAACGTCAAGATATGTAACATGACGCTTTCAAGGAGGCGGCCTTACTCGTCTGTAGTCAGGTCAGGGTTGTTGTTTGAGCCGATATGATGCAAAATTCAAAATCGATGATGAGAACAGTGCTGAAGACCACCTTTGATGCAATTATATATATATATATATATATATATATATATATATATATATATATATATATATATATTCAGTTGTATAGATATTAGTTTGTAACTCTGTAATCATCAGACAAACCAGTTTATATTTTTAAAAAGTGGATTTATTTATATGCTTATTTGTGTTTGATTATTTGTATGTGGTGGAGGGAGGAATTTTCTTGTGTTTGCTTCACTCTCACATAAATAGGCATAGATACATGTGTATATTCATTTTAGTTCGCACAAACACCCATTAAAAATAATCTGAGGTTAGGCACAGATACACTTCTATGCTTTCAAGCATACACACAGATATATATATATATATATATATATATATATATATATATATATATATATATATATATATATATATATAAGAGAGAGTTTATTAGTCAACATGTTATTTATTTAGTTCATGCCACATTGACTGATAAACTCCTACAACAAAACATTCTTAAATTGCCATATTAGTAAAGCAAATATTCAACCTTAGTGTTGTGACTGCACGCTCCATAAGTTTGTATCTGTTATCAATAGCACATTTCAGAAAAACATATTTTGATTTGCAATATAATTTTTTGTCTCGGATGTTACCTGAATTTTACCAAAAAGAAAATAGTTTCTATACCTGATGATGACCTGAGTACCCGTCAAAAGTACTTGCATATTTAAGGAAGACCTAATACAATTTGTAATTTAAAAAAACAAGGATCATAACATTCATTGAGTGGTTAGTGGGTTAATGAATCTTTAAAATTTAGTTAGTGAAGTTGTAGCGGACACCCAGGAGGAGGGGGCGATGGCCTGAGTGCCCCCGTGTCGTAAAAGAACGATGTCACAGGGAGCCCGCCACATTTTTACTTTGTGATCTAACCAGGTGAAAACAATATGGACAACATAACGAAGATGTGTATGATTTACGCTGGGTTTATTACATGAAGGTGAAAAGTACGATATATTGGTACTGCCGATGGTTGGCCGTTGAGGTGCTTACGTTCCGGTTGAGGGTTGATGTGTGGCTGCTCCGGTCGTGTCGATGGCTGGAGGGTGATGATTGCGGTTGCTCCGGTCGTGTCGACGGTTGGAGGGTGATGATTGCGGTTGCTCCGGTCGTGTCGACGGTTGGAGGGTGATAATTGCGGTTGCTCCGGTCGTGTCGACAGTTGGAGGTTGTTGAAGTGCGGATGCTCCGGTCGTGTCGAAAAACCTTCCGTAAATAATTACTAACAATAGTGTGTACTGGGAAAGAATGCGGACGACGTGCGGGCAGCCAGTAGGAGTGGCATGCCGGGAGTCAGAAGTATATAGAGAGAGTGTGTCTGTGTGTGTGTGTGTCCCAACTCGCGTCCAGTTGGCAGACGAAAAAAAATGGGAGCGTAACTTAATACACAGCCCGGGGCGGAATCCTGGCCTTTTTACGGTGTAAAAACGCTTGGAGGTGTATTATGATTAGGTTCGTAACAATAGTGAACAAAAAAAGGTAATTAGTTCATCTCCAAACGAAATTACTGGGATTTGAGAAAGAGATTTCTTCCAACATCAAAAACGTTGATTATCTAAACATCACAGTTAACTTGAATACTAACACATTTACACCTTACCATAAGGAACATGAAACTCTGAACTACATTAATGTTGACTCTAACCACCCCTATACTATCTTGAAGCAGATGCCAACTACTGTTGGCTCCAGAATTAGTAAGCTAATTGACTCCCACAATAAGTATATTCTAAACAAATTCAATAGTGTTAACAAGAAACCTAGTATCGATCCCCTTCAATAATAACCTTTGTCCATTTGAGGAAAAATGCAAAGCATCTAATGTTATATATCAAGCTACCATTTACCCCTAAAATAGACTAAACCACCATATTTATATTGGGATTTCTGGAGGGGAATGGAAACAAAAGTTTTATAACCATAGATGCTCTTTTTCCAACCCAAGATTAATGCACCAAACTACTCTCTCTAAAACATTTTGGGAATTGAGGGAGAAAGATCTGAACCCTCATATTGACTGGAAATTCATTGGTTTCGCTCAAATTCCTAGTAATTTTAAGGGTAGATGTAACTTGTGTTTAGAAGAGAAAATTAGAATTATTAAATTTAACAATTAAAGTATATTACTAAATCAAAGGAATGAATTGGTATTCAAGTGTCGTCATAGAAGTAGATTCAAACTGATATAGAATTTCTTTGATCTCACACTATCCATTATGACCTAACACCTATACTCTTATTTCTACTCCTTATCACTCCTTTCAAATAACGTTCCTCCTATATAGGTTTTTATTTTTCTTCTTATTTTTCTTCTATTGCTATTATTATTAATATTATATATTTCTCTGTTGTGATTATTATTATCCCTATTATTACTATTATGCCTTTTTGATTTTGTCTATACTATATGTATTGCTTTAGTATTTTATTATTATATATTAGCTTATTATATTATGGATTATTATTATTTTATCATATTATTATTTTTATATATTTCTTTGTTGTGCTTATTATTATCTCTTTATTACACATTTTTGATTATGTCTTTACTATATATATTCGTTTATTTCTTAAAATATTTTTGATATTTAATTTCTATTATATTTTTTAATATTTTAGTTTTTATAGGTTGTTATTTTATATAATTTTTTTATATATTTTACTCATATTTATCATTAAATCCCCTTTTTTATCAAGTTACCTTTATGTCAGTAGTTTAATTGATATTTCCTTCTTTAAATGGTCTTTTATTTTAATCTATATTTGAATAATTTATATTTCACTTATATTTTACTTAAGAATAAACTAAAAAGAAAAATCAAACTTAGTGTATAAATTTTACCTACCAATTTATATTTTTTATGTTAATATTTCTTTTTATATTTGCTTAATATTTGTCCTTATTATTTCATTAATTTTTTTTATTTTTCTTATTATTATACAATATTTTTTATTTAAGATGACAAATCTGTTTACTCTTCTTTAAAATTATTTTAAAAACAATCATTAAAATCTTTTCTAAATTTTAAAAGATTGAATTTCTTTACTGAAAAATGATATTAATATTTTAAAATATAGGTCAAGGTTATTTTAACTGCTATCAGATTTCCATTTGTGCTTAGCTTTATCTAGACAATTTCCTTTTTTTCCCTCCTGTCTGTTTTGTTTTTTCTTTCTTTCTCTTTCCTCCCTTTTAAATATTTTTTTCTCTTACTTTGTCATTCTTCACTTCTTCCTCCATTTTTTTTTAGTTTAAAAATTTTAAGCTTTCTTTTCATTTTATCTTCAAACACTTTGGTGTTGACAAACCTCAAAAGATTAATCTCTTTTTTTTTTTTTAAGCGTATCACCCCAAGCAAGGCTGGAGGCCACTATCACGCAACGGGGTTATAGAAGGGTTGGAGGAAGAGCAGATAGGAGTGTTAAAGGAGAGGATGTGGAGAAAGAGAAAGACAGTGGATCGATCAAGGCAAGGGGGTTGCAGAAGATTTGGAACGAGAGCAGATAGGAATGAAAGGTGAAAGGATGTGGAGAAGGGAAGTAGATAGATCAAGGCAACTGGAGATGTCCATTGACGCTACACTTAAACCGTTGGAGATTGTATTTGTCAGGGAAACAGTAATAGGGAAGGGAGTTCCAGAGGCGAGATGTGCGAGACATAAAGCTATTGGAGTAGAAGAGACGTCTACATCTAACAGTTTCAACGGTGAAGGGGTGGGAACGGGATGCCAGCCTCGTAGGACGTTTAAATTGATGAGGCCTAGGGACAAGCGAAAGCAGCTCCTCGGAGCAATTACCGTGAAAGTATTTGTAAAAAAGACAGAGCGAGGCAACATCGCGTATGTGAGAGAGCGACTGCAAACGAGATGACAGATCAGGGCCAATCACATTGCATATCCGTCTCTGAACCCTGAGGCAAACAGCAGGGGCTCTAGACCATATATGGCAGCAATACTCCATGCAAGGGCGAATGGTCGATTTATAGACTTGGAGGATCGATTCCGGGGAAAAAAATTTCCTGGCTCGCCACAGGGAACCAACTTTCCTTGCAGTGGATGATGCAACTGACTCGATGTATTTGTTCCATCTCAGATCAGCGGACAGCGTGAGACCGAGCAGCCGCAGAGAGGTGCTTTCGAGAAGTTGGTCTTCAGACATTCTAATGGGATGCAGGGATGGATCCTTGTGGTGGTTAATAGAGAGCAGTTTTGTTTTAGAGGCGTTAAAGTTAACCATCCATTTCTCGCCCCAGTTCACAACCGATTGGAGGTCCTTTTCAATTTGAACTACCAGGTTAACTTTGTCAGCATCACTAGATTTGTGTTTGAGGCAGGAGTAAATTGTGGTGTCGTCAGCATAGATGCCGACTTGGGAGTCTATGTCGTCAGGAAGGTCGTTTATAAATATGAGGAACGGAGTAGGGCCTAGGATGGAGCCTTGAGGAACACCTGCGTTAGTGGGATAGGAGCTGGAGATGAATCCATTGTATTAGGTCAAACAATCGACCTGTGATACCATAACCCTGGAGCTTGCGAAGAAGGCCGGCATGCCAAACTCTATCAAATGCTTTGGAGATGTCTAGGGTCACGGCACTAGCTTCACCGTTATTATGAATAGCTTGGTAGACAAATTCAATGATAGCCGTAAGCACATCGGCCGTAGATCCGGCAAAGCGGAAACCATACTGCTTGTCTGAGAGCAGATCATGGGATATCAGATGATTAATCACTTCGGTGTTGATAATGGCCTCGAAGACTTTGCTGAAGAGGGGTAGGAGACTGATAGGACGGTAATTGGAAGGGTCGGAGGGGTCACCAGAGTTCTTAAAGACAGGAACAATGGTTGAGGACTTCCAGCAGTCAGGAAAACAAGACTCCTTGAGGCAGCGGTTGTATAATTTAGAGAGGGCAGGCGCCAGTTCAGGCGCGCATTTCTTCAGGACAATGGCTGGTATCGCGTGACCACCAGTAGCCTTGTGGTGATCTAAGTTAGAAATAATGCCCAATACCGACGACGGGGTTATGTGCAATCCATTCAAGAGGTCCTCAGTTCTGGGAGGGAAACCGGGCAAGGGTACTCCGGAAGAGTCTAGCGTTGAATTGGAAGAAAACTTCCGAGCAAAGCATTCGGCCTTGTCGGCAGGGTGGTCAGGACCTCAAACTGATTGAACAGGGGAGGAATGGAGGGTTTGTTATTGTTCAGAACGCTCTTGCAGAGGCGCCAATAGTCTTTGGAGCCGAATTTGCGAGATGCAATACGTTCCTTCATCCGAACAGCAAATAATGACTTAGCTTCGTTGAGGATACGCTTACACTCGTTACGGGCAGAGGTAAATAGACGTCTATTGAAGTCAGACATATCACTATGAAAACGGTGGAAGAAGTGGTTCCTATGGGCAATGGTGGCTGAGCAAGTAGCTGTGAATCAGGGGGAGGAGCGCGGTTTGACCTTGAATTTCCTGGAGGGGATGAAAGCGTCGATTCCAACTTTAAGCCAGGAAGAGACCTCTGAAGCACAATCTTGAATGGGGAGCTTAAATACAGCATCCCAGGGGACATCGCAGAGGAAGTCACGAAACGAGTCCCAGTCAGCCCTTTGGTAGCAGAATGTGGTTCTTGTGGTAGGAGGCTTCTTGCAGGGGGTGGGGCTGAAGGAGATGCTAACAGACACTACAGCATGATCGGAGTTACCGATAGGACAGAGCTGCGTGGCACTACAAGACTCAGGGATGGAGGTAAAACACAGGTCGAGGAGTGAGGCCTTACAGTCACGGTTGTAAGCAAAACGCGTGGGGAAATCGATTACAGGGAGAAATGATCATACAAATGGTGTATTGAATTTCATCTCTCTCTCACTCTCTCTCTCTCTCTCACACACTCTCTCTCTCTCTATATATATAGTGATTTTCCAAGCTACGCTTGGATGTGGCACAAGGCCGAAAGTAAGGGGCACCCAGTGAGGATCGAACTCACTACTCAGACGTAATTGTTCTAGCGAGACAAGCTTGCTAAGCATTACACCACCTCGAGGTGCCCACTCTCTCTATATATATATGTGCAAAATTGGAGCTCAATTTCCCCATGGATTCTGGGGTTAAAATGCCATAAGATTCAAGGATAAATCTGATAAGATGTGTTGTAAGAAAGGAAAGATTCAACTGGCAGAACTTCCAATGGCTCCTGAGCCACTCTTCTCTCTCCTCCAATGGGTTTTCTCAAGAATCAAGAGATTTTCTTCAGCACATTAGGGCCTACAATAATTTCTTTGCTATGATCTCATTTGGAGCAAAAGATGCAACACTTCCATCATGGAAATCAACTTTCAGATTTGAAGGCCAGGTTCACCGCATGAGTGGTTCCCTTCTACCATTATCTGATGAGCCACACCAATTTCTTCAATTCTACTTCATAGAGGACTAGCAAGCAAAAGCACAGACCCGAAGAAATATTTTTGATAAACTGAAGTTTGACATTATATTGACTCTTCAAGAATTTTTGCATGAGCACAACGTTCATGTTAGGGAGTTGAAATCAGCTATGGAAAGAGCCGGACCTGAAGATTTGGAGAATTGTGATTAGAGCTGACAAAATGCCTTCTGCTGAGCACCAGAGGAAGTTCAATACCAATGAGGTAGCTATCGTAATGGTTGGCCAAGAATGTGACAAAAAGGATATCATTCTCCTGAGACAAGATGGGAGTCTTCAAAAAGTTGCAGAAACTCACAGAACTTATGATGCCTTACAATATCCACTCATCTTTTGGCAAGGAACAGATGGATACCATTTTCTCCACAGACATTTGAACACTGAATTAACTACACACAAAAAAATATCAGCCATGGACTTTTATGCATAGAGAATTATGATAAAGAGTAACAGTTATAATTATCTCTTCAGATGAGGCTGACTAGAGAATTTTTTCATTTAACATTCACAACAAACACCCATCAGTTCAGCATTTGAGTGTTCATCTTGAAAATGGACAGTGGATATATTTTACTGAAGACAATGCTCAGGAATCAATGTAGATGACTTTGCCAAAACAATTCTCTATCCTGAAGAGTTTAAATATTACACATTCAAATCTGGAAAATTCCACAGAAGAAAGCAAGGATAACCTCACCCAACTGAACCTGCTATTAAATGTAGAGATGTACTTGGTCGGGTTTATACAGTACATCCAAAAAATTCTGAATGCTTCTTCCTTCGACTTCTTTGTCCAAGATCATTTCAAAATTTGAAAACAACCGATAGAAATATTCTTGAGACATACAGACAGGCCTGCATTCAACATGGCCTGACAGAACGTGATGAACATTGAGACCAAACTTTACAAGAGGCAGTTTCATATCAATCACCAAAGCAAATAAGGGATCTCTTTGCCGTTATGATTGCTACCTGTCAAATTTCAAATCCAATGGATCTGTGGGTGAAATACTAAGAAGCTATGAGTGAAGACATTCTTCATCATATGCAACTGCTTCATCCAGGACTAATCATACAAATGAACCTGAGGATTGTGAACACTGCACTGTGACACAATAAGAACTGTCTCATTTGCACTTCCCAAACCAAACAGAGATTCTGATCTCTTAAATAGAGAAATCATGAGAGAGACTGGATACAACCATGAAGAACTGATCCATCATATACAGACTAATACACCTCTTCTTAAAAATGACCAGAGAGTCATTTAAAATGAGATTATGTTAAGGATCAACAATTCTGATGGAGGAATTTGGGGGGGGGGATGCTCCTGGAGGTACAGGCAAAACATTCCTAACTAATCTTCTTTTATGTTCAGTTAAGGTGCAAACAACATTAGATTTAGCTGTCGCATCATCTGGAATAGCAGCTACTTTGCTTACTCGTAGATCTGCTCACTCGATATTTAAACTGCCATTAGACTTGGTCTATAATGGCAATCCAGTGGGCAACATGGAGCACAAAGTTAGCCAAGCTACTTCAGGTGATTTGCTTCATAGTCTGGGATGAGTGCACCATGACTCACAAGGATGCATTTGAGGCTTTAGACAGAACACTGAAAGATAACAGAATGATAGACTCATAGGAGGAGTAACAATTCTGCTATTTGGAGATTTTTGATAAACACTCCTTATTGTCAAACGAGGAACAGCTGCAGATGAACTACATGCCTGCCTAAAAAATATCTGTGGGATCATATTGAAAGATGCTTTTTGACCACGAGTATGAGGGTGAAACTCAATGGAAATGGGACAGCAAAGGAATATAGTGGCGATTTCTTGCTTCATTCTCTTCTTACTCTGCATTTCAGTGGACACATTTACAAAATGTAATCTCTCGCAGAGATTTGTGTTTTGCCCACTTGTGGGAAAACGCCATGAAACACGTACATACGAACATTCACCAAAATACAAACTCTTTACATTCAAACACACACACAAATGTTAATGTCTATGTTCATTGTAAATTTTGTTGTTTAATACATATACTTGTTATATATATATGACACCAAGCCGTCGGTCTATGGTCAACTCCCAGTCGCAGCGTGAAGCTGTAAGGTTTCTTCTACCGGCATCTTGGGGTTGACTTATTGCCACTGCCACCAGCCTGTGTCCCGGTCGTTCGGTGGTCGTCGCTACTCGGTGAAATCCCCTGGTCAGGATACCAGTATGTGACACTAAGCTGTCCAGGCTCGAATCCAGTGGTCACGGTACCAATATGTGGCACCAGGGTTAAATTCTGGTCGTCGATGTTAACGGATTCATCAGCTGTACCGGTTCAATGCCAACTCTATCATTCCCAGCTCACTTGCAATGTCTGGTTACTGGAGTAACTGCTTCGATCTCAAGTCTAACCTACCCACATTGTGACATTGATCTTTGATCTTAGGTAGACGAGATCAATCAGGCGTCGGGTCATAGTGTCAGCTGAGTCCAAATTGAAGGTGGCATTGCACAAGCGCAAAGAAAAGAGGTTCAAGTAGGTTAAGAAATAACAATTTAACTTTATCCTTCTGTTATATACAGGAGCGTGTTTTTCTCCCAGCCTGTTCCCTACGAAATGTGACACTTCTATGTTTCAAGCAAGTTGATATCGTGAGTCAAATAATTTAGCTTTTAAGTACTGGTTTAACTTCGTTTGTCAGTATAACTTGCTATTGGTAGAATCGGCGAAGTCAGAGGTTGTGGAATCTCTTGGTCTGCTTCTGCGAGGCAACACTCTGGTTCCCACTACTCGAACTGTCTCTGACTCTGTCTGGAGCTGAACTGCCACTTAACTGCAACTGTTGAACGACCCATCGACGTTCGTTTATATGGGTACCGACCAAAACCCGGTGTGTGGCCCGACACGGCCTGGGGTTCTCGGTAATCTCTATTTCTAACAAGAAATCTTTGTTGTCAGGACAGGAAAATTGATTATTTCCCATTTTTGAAAAGTTAACCACTTCCCATTTTTTGGGTGGGGGGGATCTCCGTCGTTCGTCATGGAAAGCCGAAGGAGAGCTATCCTCCTAGACTTTTTCTCTCTCACATTGATATCTCTATACCAATCCCTTCAGCATGAGTCAACCATTTTGGACACTTTCTCTCTTCAGTTTATAACTATTTACGTATTAAAAGTTTTCGTTCCTGTAACTTTCAATCTGAAAATGGGGGTATTGTCGGAGTTAACTCCTCCCTAATTTCCAAATTGTTCACTAGGCCAAAAAGGGGATTGGGGAAGGACTGTCTTCTTCTGTCTTAATTTTAAACTTAGCTAGTCACAAACACTGACCCAAACATACTAAACAATAGTCCTATCACCAAAACAACACATACTCTCCTACCTTTCTTACTACATCCACCATAATACATCAAATTCTCTATGAAAATCTAACTAGTCCCCATATGTAAAGTCTGTGGGGGGAAGGGAAAAATAAAAATTTAAAAACCCCAATGAATATTTACAATATGAATTAAATACTATTTACATGAAAACAAAACGAAATAAGGTTAGTAATAAAAAAACCCACAATACCTAAATGTGGCAGAAACATCAGTTAACTGGATGAAAAAAATTGTGAGATTATAAAAATATTAAAAAACAATCATCCATCCAAAAAGCACTCACACAACCACGCACTCATTTAGACACAATAACAAATGCGAAAAAAAACAAACAAAAAAAAAACACACACGAAACGAAAGTCATCCCTCAACTACCAGAGAACTGGCGTCACTGACCACCATACTAACACATATTTATTTTGCAGGTTTCATTGTATACCCCGCTTTGTTTTTCTGTAAATAAAAATTTCATATTAGGATTCTAGTGGAATAATTGAGGTATTTTGGTAATTGCGGTGCGAGAGTTTCTGTTGCAAATGTGGTATTATGGTGAAAGGATTATTGTCGGTACGATTGGGTCCATGAGACCGACTAGCTAGTTTTGAGTTAAGACTAGAGAAGACCACTCCTTTTCCCCCTCCCCCAACTTCGCCCTTGTGGCATATTTTGTATTTTAAAATGCAAATAAATATTAAAATCACGGTGTAGTATCTGTTCTCAGATTACTCGCTGGACGATCGCCTTTTGGCTGAGATTCGATCTCTGATACAGGCCGGTCGCAGGGATTAGTCCTGCGCTGGTAGTATCGCGGCTACGTCTAACTAGCTATGACCAGCTTTGAACAGCTCTGACCAGCTTGGACAAGCTATGACCAGCTAAAGACCAGCGACTCGAGTGGAAACACATTAAATTCCCACATTAAATTCCGACCTTGTGTCACAACCTGGCCCTGTGGGAGGTCAAGTAAATCCACGGTACTGACCGGTCGCTTCTCGGCTTTTTGGCTAAGATCACTGTGTAGTATCTGTTCTCACATTACTCGCTGGACGATCGGCTTTTGGCTGAGATTCGATCACTGATACAGGCCGGTCGCCGGGATTCGTCCCTGCGCTGGTAGTATCGCGGCTACGTCTAGCTATGACCAGCTCTGACGAGCTCTGACCAGCTTGGACAAGCTAAGACCAGCTAAAGACCAGCGACTCGAGTGGAAACACTCGGGTCAAACCCCCTCCCTTCCCACATTAAACTCCGACCTTGTGTCACAACCTGGCCCTGTGGGAGGTCAAGTAAATCCACGGTACTGACCGGTCGCTTCTCGGCCTTTTGGCTAAGATCACGGTGTAGTATCTGTTCTCACATTACTCGCTGGCCTTTTGGCTGAGATTCGATCACTGATACAGGCCGGTCGCGGGGATTCGTCCCTGCACTGGTAGTATCGCGGCTACGTCTAGCTATGTATGACCAGCCCTGACCAGTTGGACAAGCTAAGCCCAGCGACTCTGGTGGAAACACTCGGGTCATCCGAACAGTCTGTTCCAGAGTCCTCGTATCCTCTTGCGAGGATAAGGAGCGATGGCGGAAACCTACCCGAACCTCACTCGCACTGGCCGGTTAGCATCTGCCTACTGTAGAGGCTACCAGCAAGGACGAGCTGCGCCTCACGGAGAGATGTACCAACACGCAGCTACGGCTGATTCTTTGCCCTCTTGCTGGAAGTCCCCACTTCACAGCAACACGGAGCTTTTTTTGGAGAGGGCCAAAGATCATGTCCACCTTGTTAAAAAGGGAGGTCTGCACCTGGACCCCACATACGAGGAAGCTTTCAACGAAAGAACGGTGTCCGTGTTTGTGGTCGACAGACGAACCAGGAAGGTCTGTCGATCAACAAAAGACACTGTCATGAAGGCTGTTAAATCACTGGGGTACACGCCTCAGCAGGTTGTTCGGGGCGTTGGTGCCTTCATGTGGGACGTGCCCAATACTGAGGAAGCCATGAAAATGGTGAACTCAGACCTCTTAACAAAAGACCTCATCCTTCGGACCGAGTACAGGGGAATGAGGAAGACCAGTGTGGCGGTCCTTGAGGTGCCGGCACGTGTGAGGGGCGAGACTCTTGCCGCCTACTTCTTGCAGTTCGGCCAAATCCTCGGTGTATCCTCTGACCGCAAGGTGAGAGAGTGGAAATTCGACATTATGCTGGATAGGGACTCCTTTGAGGAGATTCCCAGCATCTTGGACGTAGGCAAGAGGCGACTGTCTGTCATTGTGACAGGTAGAAGGCCAGTATGCTGGAAGTGTGGCAAACCTGCCTGGCCATATGGCCTCTGCGTGCCCGGGGAAGCCCACTTCGGACCGCCAGTCGGAGGCAGTTAAGAGTGCCCCTGGATCTGCCGATGCTCCAAGGTCTTCTGGACCTGCCGCCCCCTTGCCCACAGTAGGGGAAGGTTGTAGGCAAGGGAGGGCGGAGGGGGGAACGCACCCCTCTGCAGCTGAGTCCGCCCCCAGTGAGAGTGGTCGGCGAATCAACAGAATCAGGGCTGATTCGGAAAGGGTGCTTCCCCAAGCTGCGCCAGCACCACCACAGGCACCAGGAGCACCAGCACCACCACAGACACCAAAAACATCAGCACTGCCACAGACACTAAAAACACCAACACCAACACAACCACAGACACCCAAAAGACCAGCACCACTGCAGACACCAACACCATCCTCTGCCCCGTCTTCCCCGACCAAAGCAAAGACTCTGCCTCCGTCTCCAAGAGCCCGCTCGACCTCCCCGCAAAAGAGGGACACAACCCCGGTGCACAAGGGTGAAACCCCTACAAAAAGAGACTATGCTGCACCGGGGAAGAGACTGTTGAGTCCCACGGAGGATGTCGACGGTAAGAGGCGGAAGGCAAAAGCACCGTACAACACGGGGAAGAACGTCTGCCGGATGACCGCCGAGAGCACGGAGAGGGCCAAGACGTTTGGCAGGAGGATTGCGGGTCTGAGAGCCCTTCTCTCCATGAAGAATTGTGGGGAGAGGGATCTTGAGGATCCCGCGAACTTCCCGAACGCCAAGATGGTCCTCCCAGTCGTGCGAGTCGGTGCGGGATCGCGGCAGGCGTGGGGCATGATAGAGGAGGCAAGGAAAAACGACACAGATAATCAATACGGACAGTGAACAAATTTCACAACTAAAGCAGTTCTGTTCTGGGAGGGTCCCTCTTTTGGCGCACCCATCCCTTTATAGGGCTCTAAAACTAACCTTTCCCTTTTTTCGGCGGATCGAGCCGTTCTTGGCGACGTCTCGCCAGTTAGTTTTAGCGGGTGATTGGAACGCCGTCCTTGATCCCGACTTAGATCGTAGTGGAGAGAGATCGGGTACTTCCAACCCAGATGTCAAACCATTTCGCGAATTTCTCGACAGATTTGATTTAGTCGATAAGTTCAGAAATGAGCATCCTGGGGAGGCAGCATGGGCTTGGACCAATAGGGGCGGCCCGGATACGGTAGTTCGTTCGAGCTATATCGACCGGGTTTTAGTGAGGAGAGTCGACGTAGGGCTCTTAGGGTGTCCAAGTTTCCATTCGATAGTTTTCTCGGACCATCGGCTCGTCCGGGTGCGAGTAAACTTAGATAAGCCTAAGCCCAGATTGAACGGTTACTGGAAGTTCAACACGTTTCTGCTCGAGTTGAAAGATTTCCGTGACCAGTTAGTACTAACCATACAGAGGGAAATGACGGGGAGTGTGGTTGGGAATAAGTGGTGGGGCCATCTTAAGTCAGTCATCAGGTCGTTTGCAGCTGATTATAGTCGACGGCTCAACAAAGATAGATTAGCAGCGCAAACGTCAGCCGAAGCTAGATTAGAGGGCGCCATCCAATCGGGTCGCAGTAGCTAGGGCCGAGCTGGCCTCATCGCTTATCAAGAAGGACCAAGCTCTGATAGTTAGGTCTAGACTAAAGAGAATGTCTGCCGAGGCGACGAACATGGCCGCTGAACTGCGGCAAGAGGTGTTGCGCAGCGCTTCGGATCGATATCTCCCCAGTGTCACGACACCGGACGGACGACAAGCGACCACAAACGGAGGCATCTGCGAGGCCTTCCGGTCTTATTTCCGGGACCTCATCACCAGGGAACCCGGACTGAGTTCTGCTCAGTTCGACGCCTATCTGGCCGACTTTGCTCGTCTCGAGCCGGTCGAAGCGGATATGTGCGAGGGGGCCATAACGGAGGAGGAAGTCTGGGATGCACTTAAGCTGGCCGGTCGAGACAAGACTCCGGGAATAGATGGATTTCCCTACGAGTTGTACTTGAGGCTGTCGCCCGTTTTTGTACACCTGCTGACACTGATGTTTAACCACTGGCTGAAGAATGGGAATATACCCCAACGCTTCACCAGGGGCGTCATCAAGTTGTTATGCAAGAAGAAAAACGGAGGGGACGGGATAGATAATTTCCGCCCCTTGACTATGCTAAATGCAGATGTCAAGGTTTTGGCGATGGTCTTGGCCAACCGTTTGCAGCTTGTCCTGTCTAGCCTGATTGGCACTGAACAGACTTGTGCTGTGAAGGGCAGGACTATTCAGGACAACCTTCACATGATACGCCAGATCATAGAAAAAGTCGACGGAGAAGCCGCATTCGATAGGGTGGACCATCGCTTCTTCGAGGCTGTTCTCGCATCTGCCGGCTTTGGCCCGCACTTTCGCTCCTGGATCCGGCTCTTGTACAAGTCCCCTGGGGCTCTGGTCGAGGTAAACGGGGTGAGGTCGGAGCCTTTCTCTTTGTTTCGCTCTATTCGTCAAGGTTGTCCACTTTCGCCTATGCTCTATGTCCTTGCATTGGAGCCCTTCCTACGCAAGTTAAAGGAGAATCCGGTTCTTCGCGGAATCTCGGTGCCTGGCGCCACCAACGCTGCCAGGTATTCCGACTATGCCGATGACGTGTCGGTGTTTGTTAAAAACACCACCGAAATCCACGAGGTTGGCAAGGAAATTTGCAGGTATGAGACGGTAGCGGGGGCCAAGATCAATCGCGATAAGTCTGTCGGCTTGCGGATGGGCGAGTGGGAGGGTGTTCCTCTCCCCGGGCCATTCAGCTGGACGGACGTCAAGATACTCGATATCTGGTTCGGGCTCGGACTTCAGCTGGACACCAACTGGTCGGAGGTTCGAAAGAGGGTCGAGGAAGCAGTTCGCCTGTGGACTCGAAGGAATCTATGCTTGAAGGGGAGGGCGGAAGTGTGCATTTCGCACATCTACCCGATTCTTACCGTCTCTCCGTACTGCCACTCCCGTCCACCGAACGAGACGTTCTCGTTAGAGCCCTTTTCGATTTCCTTTGGAAAGGAAAGGCTCATCTGGTGCGTCGCGAGGTCTGCTGCCTCCATCCTACAGAAGGCGGTCTAGGTATGCCCTGCGTCGAGACTCGTCAACACACGCTGCGTTTGACGTTCCTGCAAAGGATGTTGTACGAAGATGGCGAGGATGAGGAGTGCGTTTTCTGGAAGGAAGACGCTCGCCGAGCCTTCCCGTCTTTGGAAAGTGTGCATGCCGGTCAGGTAGAGGTAGACAGAACACCTGAAGTCGAATGCCCTTTCTATGTGGAATGTCGAAATGCGCTGCACTTGCAGGTGTTGCGAGGGGCTCTCTGGGTCGGCAAGAAGCTTTACGCAGCGGGGCTGGTGGCCACGCCAATGTGCGTGCGCTGCGGTGACTCGGAGGAGTCCATTGCGCACACCTTCCTTCACTGTAGTGTCGTACACCCGCTGTGTCGGCTGATTGAAGGCTACATGGTTCGCATCTTGGGCGGAAAGTTCTTTGTCCTTGATGCCAGCACCGTTTGTTCCAATGTGGTGCCGCCTATGTCAAAGGACCAGCAGTATGTACTCTTGTGTTTACTTGACATCATGCGAATGGTTGTGTGGACGACGCGACAGAAGGAATTTCACGGAGACGAGAAGTTCTCCTCTTCTCAACTGGTCGCTTTCTTTAAGCATCAGCTTAAAGTTAAGATCAGGGCGGAAAAGGTGCGTCTCTCTTCGCTGAAATTCGGCAAATGTTGAGCGAGTTTCGCAATTCGTGCGTGTAAGAGGAGCTGACCTTGAGTGGTTGTTAGACGCAACTTAGGCAAAAGGATTTTGAGCCACGGCTTGAAACCTCAGTCACTCCAGACCTGATTAATGTAAGTAGGGCGATTGACCAACTCTGTCAAAACTAGCTAGAGAATGCTTAGGCCCCGATTTTTGTCCGACATGTATTTATTTCCCCATCCCCTCCCAACCTTTTTAGGCGACAGATGTTCTTGTTCTCTGGAGTGACCAATGTCTGATATTTCTACCCAGTTAACCAGGATTTCTGCCGCATTTTCACCATGGGGCGGGACCCGATACTAACATATATTTATTTTGCATGTCTCATTGTATATATTCATTGTATCCCCCGCCCTGTTTTCCTGCAAATAAAATTTCATATTAGGACTCTAGTGGAATAATTGAGGTATTTTCGTAATTGTGGTGCGAGAGGTTTTGTTGCAAATGTGGTATTATGGTGAAAGGATTATTGTCGGTACGATTGGGTCCATGAGAGCGACTAGCTAGTTTTGAGTTAAGACTAGAGAAGACCACTCCTTTTCCCCACTCCCCCAACTTCGCCCTTGTGGCATATTTTGTATTTTAAAATGCAAATAAATATTAAGATCACGGTGTAGTATCTGTTCTCAGATTACTCGCTGGACGATCGCCTTTTGGCTGAGATTCGATCTCTGATACAGGCCGGTCGCAGGGATTCGTCCCTGCGCTGGTAGTATCGCGACTACGTCTAGCTATGACCAGCCTGGACAGGCTATGACCAGCTAAGACCTGCTATGACTAGCTATGGTCAGCTCTGACCAGCTTGGACAAGCTAAGACCAGCTAAAGACCAGCGACCCGGGTGAAAACACTCGGGTCAAACCCCCCTCCCTTCCCACATTAAACACCGACCTTGTGTCACAACCTGGCCCTGTGGGAGGTCAAGTAAATCCACGATACTGACCGGTCGGCTCTGACACGGTCAGTGCACAGGCACCTGGCCTCGACGCCAGGATGCCGCCCCGGGCAGTGTATTAAGTTACGCTCCCATTTTTTGGAACACACACACACACACACACTCTCTCTACACTTCTGACTCTCGGCATGCCACTCCTCCTGGCCACCCGCACGTCGCCCACAACCTTTCCCTGTACACACTATTGTTAGTAATTATTACGGGAGGTTTCGATTGGACTCGACCCGCAACCCCAGCCACGACCAGCAGCAATAACCAGACCAGCCAACCAACAGTCCTAGCCAAACCTGACGACCAAAGCCCACCTGCGACGACCAACAAACCTTTTCCGTACACTATTGATAGTAATTATTTACAGAAGGTTCTTCGGCACTCACTTCAACCTCCAACCGTCGACACGACCGGAGAAACCACGCAATCATCAACCTCCAACCGCCGACACGACCGGAGCAGCCACGCAATCAACAACCTCCAAACCGTGAACACGACCGGAGCAGCTACGCAATCATCACACTACATCAACCGTCAACCCGACCAGAGCAGCCACGCAATCATCAATAATCGTCAGACCGTCGACACCGACCGGAGCAACCACACTCTACCGGAGCACCAGCAACAACCAACCGCCGACAATGCCAATATACATCCTATTCTCCTTCATGTAATAAACCCCTGCACAATTCATACACATCTTCGTTCTGTTGTCCATATTGTTTCACCTGGTCAGATCACAAAGTAAAAATGTGGCGGGCTCCCTGTGACATCGTTCATCCTACGACTCTGGGGCGCCCGGGCCATCGCGCCCCTTTCCGGGGTGTCCGCAACAGATTCCTAAACCTAAACTAGATTCATTGAGGCAGCAGTTATATTATTTGGAGAGGGCAGGAGCCAGTTCAGGCGCACATTTCTTCAGGACAATGGCTGGTATCCCGTCTCCACCACTAGCCTTGTGGGGGGTCTAATTTAGAGATAATGCCCAATACCGATGACGGGTTATGTGCAACTCGCTCAATAGAGCCTCAGTTCTAAGGGAGAAATCGGGTGTGGGTACACCGGAAGAGTCGAGCGTTGAATTGAATGAGAATTTCCGAGCAAAGCATTCAGCCTTGTTAGCAGAAGAGGTCAGAACCTTAAACTGGTTTAACAAAGGAGGTATAGAGGGTTTGCTATTGTTAAGTACGTTCTTGCAGAGACGCCAATCCTTGGGGCCGCATTTTGCGAGATGCAATACGTTCTTTCATTCGAGCAGCAAATAGTGACTTTGCTTCATTGAGGACACGCTTACACTCGTTACGGGCAGAGACAAAGAGACGTCTATTACAGTCAGACATGTTGCTACGATGTAGGTGGAAGAAGTGTTTCCTATGGGCAATGGCAGCTGAGCAAGCAGTGGAGAACCAAGGGTAGGAGCGTGATTTGACCATATATTTCCTTGAGGGGATGAAAACCTCGATTCCAGCTTTAACCCAGGAGGAGAATTCGGAAGCACATTCTTGAACGGGAGCGTAAAGACAACATCCCAGTGGCCAGCGCGAAGGAAGTCCCGGAACGAGTCCCAGTCTGCTCGTAGATAGCAGAACAAGGTTCTAGTGGTAGGAGGTTCTTTGCAGGGGGTGGAGTTGAAGGAGATGTTGACAGACACTACAGCTGCTATATTATTAAGTTCTACCACCTATGATTTCCCCCACTACTCACTATCCAGTAAAGGAAGTATTGCCATGTACACTGAGGGCTACTTCCGAACCACCCTCTCCTATAACATCTTGGGTCCCACAGCTATAGTTCCTTACATACAAGCTCAGGAAAGTTAGTGTAGATACATATTATTCTTGTATTACGTATTCACCTGTGTGGCGGAGATTCATAAGTTTGTGTGGTAGCTTGGTTATATTTACACACTTCTATGTGCACTTGCGTCTTCTTAATTACAATAGTGAATTCCCCCAACGATCTAAGTTAACTGTTATAAAAAACTTAATCTAATGCACACAAATGATATCTTATTCCAGAACCATATTCTATAAAGAATTACATAACATTAAACAAACACTTTGTAATAATGGATTTCCTAATTCTGTTATTGATCAACAAATTAAAATGTATTACAATAAAATTAATAATACCTCTAATAAAATTGATAATAATAATATTGTATATCAAAATAAACATAACACTATTAACTTATACTATTGTAACCAAATGCATAATAATTACAATCATGATCAAAACAACAGTCAAAAGCATAATAGGTAGAAATGTTAAACCCATTAATAATAATAAACAAGTTAAGCTCATCATATATTATATAACTTTCCGTGCATTGAATATTGATGCCATATTTGTTCTGGTGCTCCTACTAAGAGATTCTTAACAAAATTCAAAGAGTCGTCCTTATAATTGATCCTGACCTTCTCATGGCAATTGTTCTGATGAGCTTTCCCCCTTGGTGTCTTGATTGCATTTAAGGTTGCTGCTACTAGACTGACAACTAACTAGAAGCAACCGCACGTTTTGTTCTAATAGTTCCTTTTCTTATATTTCTCGCCTGTGAAACTCACTTCTTGATTCCCTGTCACCTATAATCTTCAAAAATTTAAATGCAACGTCAATCACCATGAATTTTGTTCATTTATTGCCCTTTCTCGTCACAAAAGTTGTCTCATTTTCTTTCACTCCTAGTAACCCCTTGCATCTTAGTGGCTTTATTGCCTTGCTTGGTATGAAATGATTAAAAATAAAAGAAAACCTGTTATAACACTTCCTAGATAGTTAAATTGCTATACTTGCTTTATTTTGGTCCGTGCCTCTTATTCCTTAATAATAGTATAACAAACCCGACTGGAATTGGAGCTCGCCTTTCCTATTTCCAATACCAAGCCGTTATCGATTACACCACCCGCACATCCAAGCTTAATCACTTGGTATTCCCGAGCGGTCACCCATCTAGGTACTGACCAGGCTTGACGTTGCTTAACTTCGGTGGTTGGACGAGAACCGGTGCCATAACGTGATATGGCCGTAAAACCGGGTATAATCTGGAAGGTCATAAGTCGCACTTGATACATTTGCTTTTTAAAATCCCGCTTGGTAGTTTCGTAAATGTTGCTTATGGCCATTGTTCATGCACAGGTAAAGAAGAAGACAAAATTGCAGAGGCTGACACGACTTGACATCAGGGAAGATTGATGTGGCACAATCTTCCAAGCTACCCAGGGCATACATTCATTTACTTGTAAAATCTGTATATCATTTATGCTGTACGTATCCGGAAAAAATTTTAAAAATAAATTCACAGGAAATAAAAAGATAGAAAAGAAAGAATGTTAATTTAAGGGCTGACATAAGCTACCTATTCATTCTAACGTCTAAAATATGCTCATAATGTAATTGTTATTATGATGGTTGAGCAATATACATCGTCTTTGCTCATTATTGACTATCGTCCTCATCTTTGTCGCCACATTTATTACGTTTCGGCCAACATCAGGTGGTTGGAATGTCGAACTGAACCCTTTATTTCGCTCACTGGGGTAGACTGTTCTAGTTCCATGTTTAATGGATGTCAGTTATCAGTTATCTCCTGTTAATTTTTCCCTCTGAAAGTTCTCCACTGCCTTAACCGGGTATTGAACTCACACTCTTTGGGTCCTGTCAGTGGATCTAACTAACGCCTTTATCCACTGTGTCCTTGAGGACATCTGAGTATTAATTTCTGGGTATAATAAACCTAATGTCTTCAGCAACCATTTTTATCAGAGCTCATATTGCAACTTTGTTGTTAGTATCGCTTTTCTCTGGCACTCCTTATTACTGGTTCCCATATTGTATTCATTTCTATGTTTAGTCGGCTGAGGAGATTTTTGTAGCCTAGCATATGTACTGATTCCTTAAGTTTACGAATTTTCCAATGGTGTTCCTTGTCTATGATCTCAACCTGATCCCACAGAGGGCGGTGATCTCCCTTCTCTCCCCATATGTGGTCAGCCACGCCTGATTTTTCCACTTCCTCTCATATTACAGTTTTTTGTTGTTCTTGAAGCCTTATCTTGAGGTGGGGCGGCCTGTCTCTCCTTTATATTTCTTTCCGCAGCTGCACGGGATAGCGTACACACAGTCTTTAGTCATGTTCTCTATGGGGGGTATTACTCGGGAGAGATATCTACGAAGTGTCGTCAAGCTTTTGAAGGTTGTCCTGATGTTATATGGACCGCAGATCCTTTGTATTTTCTCTGATAACCCCTTCACATAAAGCAGACAGACTGTTTTCTGAGTGTTGTTGTCCTCCTCCTCCTCTTGTACATGCCTATCCCAGTTTTTTGGGGGCTGCTGCCATGTCTCCAGGGTAGTTGTTACATTGTTAGGTACTATTTATACTGACCAATTCTTTATCTAATGTCTCTGGGTCGCCACTTATGATTTTTGCTTGGTGTTGTAAGCAGTGGATGATCCCTTTCTTTATGCTGTATGGATGATGGGAGTTGAAATTGAGGTACTGTCTGGTGAATGTCGGTTTATGGTATACGGATGTCTTGAACCCATGCTCTGTTTGAGATATTAGAACATCCAGGAATGGGAGTGTGTTGTTACTCACTTTTTTTATTGTGAACTGTATCGAAGGTCTTATTGAGTTCACATGGTCCAGTAGAATCTGAACATCTTCCTGGTGTGGCCAGAGTATGAAAGTATCATCTTCATACCTTAACCATAGTGTTGACTTTAGAGATATAGATTCTAATGCCATTTCCTCAAAGTATTCCATGTATATATTCACCATTGTTGGTGATAATGGTGAGCCCATTGCTATATATCATTGGAAATTATTACAAGTAAATACTTTTGTTTCTTTCTTCTTCTTGTTGTATACATGTTATAGTTTCACTGTTTGGTACAAATGTAAATATTTATATGTAATCTTGCATATGACTTAGTAGTATAAAACTCTCTTTAAGAATGAAGCATGTTTGTTATTCATTTTCTTTCAGTTATTGTGTCTTGTCCATGTATCAAGGTGTTACTATATCATGGAAGATAATGTCCATAATGAGGAAAATTAAAATAAATGGTATAGATGAGTAAATTAGAAATTTTCCCTAAATGAGACTTTCAAAAAGAATGGACACTTTGAAATGATAATTTTTAACAGCATCATGTAGCCCCAAAAATATAGATTGAAAATTTATGCTCGAAGTGTTTTTAAAGCTGTTACAGCAGTATTTGTTACTGATCTTTGAGTCATGAGTCTTGATAAAAAAAAAAACCTTTCATATGGATCTTTGGGACATGAATCTTGCAAAAGCTGTCTTTAAAAGTATGAATGCTGTTGTATGATATTCTGTTCTTGAAAATGGCTTTTGCAAGGAGTGGTTATCATAAGAAAGAAAGAAGTACTTTCACTCAAATCAAACCAGAATTTAGCCCTGTATGTTATCTACAAGTTCCGACTCTGAAAGGAAAAAAAAGCCAAATGGCAATGTATTGATATTTTGGAAGAAGAAACCAATGCATTGTTGCTGCCAGGCCACATAGCTAGAAACTGCTATCCAGCATTGTTAGAAAATGATGTAATAGAATTGTAGTATGCAGTTCAGGAAATATCAGAGGTTTGCATCAAATGTCCATCAGGAACCTTGATCTAAGAAGAGTTGATCTGAAATGACCCCAGTATGTACTGGGCCCACCCTAAGAGATACCAAAGCAGGTTTTGTACTTTGTGTCACCTCAGAATGTCAAATGACCTTAGAATTCTGAGGATTAACCTAGAAGGTACCCTCAATGTCACCATGTGCAGAATCAGGCGTCAAAAGATGTTAGTCATTGTACTGGCATAAAACAGGAAGTGAACTCAACTGAATTAAAAGAAGTTATATAAATGCTCACCTCATAAAGGGAGAGACAGAATACCATACATTTTTGCAAGAAGATTGAATGTTCAAAGAAAAACCTGAAACCATATATCCCCGATTCAGTTGACATTAATTTGATAGCATTCAGAAGTGAATATATAATTATTTTATATAAAGTTAGTCTCATAAAGTGAGTAATGTCATCAGACATTACTAACATTATATAATATAGGCAAGGGCCATATAATATAATATATATATATAATATAGGCAAGGTTCCTATGTCATATTTCTCACTGCAGATCATGCCAGAATAGTCTTTGTACTCAATGTCATATCAGACCATTAAAGAAGGCAGATGCATGGTTAACCTGAAACGGCAGCCTAGCCATCAATTGAAGACCCACATGATCAGCCTAGCTGTGAGATATGCTTGAGCACTTATACAAAATGGATATGGAATTAGGATTCTGGCAAATCATCATACATCCTGATGCTAAATTTGAAACTGCTTTTTATGCCATATGGGGGATGCTGAAAAATTCTCAGCCCAACCAAGAAAGGAAAACTTCACTAAATTCTGATATTTGATCATCTCGTTAAATTACGGGAAGCAGGTCAGGTTGAGAACTTTTCTCACTTGCTGGCCTAGAGTAATATTCACAATCTCCGAGGATAAAAACATGCAGGATTTTCTTTCATTCAGCCTCTCACTAAATTATTAGTCATGGTCTCAGGCATTTTAAAAACTGATAGAATTATATTCTAGACAGATTTCAAGAAACACATCATTCAATGTTTGAAAAATCATTTTATTGATAAAATATATAAAATACATATTAATAACAATATCAGTGTTAGAGAGTGCAACATTGAAAATATATAAAGGTAAGTTGAAGTATATGAAAAATAAAGACATTTATATATTTACATATAAAAAAGACACATATATGATTGATATATTTGCTATCATAGAATAGGAGTGAATAGCCTCTCTCTAGTTTTATATATCTTCTTTAACATATGGAAGGCAAAAGAAAAAAAAGATCTCATGGCTTGGTGTGAGGTAGATAGTGGTAAATTTCCCTACAGTCATTCAAATGGTCAATTTCAATGTGTTACCCTAAAGAGTAAACAAAAAAAAAAATGAAATGTCAAAAATTTCTCTTTGATGATTATTCTATGGTTTCTTGTAATTAAATATAATGCCCCTTCAGGCCATGAGCAATCATGGCTCTCCACAACTTCCTCTCCTTTTGAGTTAATGAATATACTGAACAAAATAGTCATTTTCCCATAAAGTAAATATTAAAACTCTTTGATGATTATTCAATGTTTTCTTATTATTATTGTCATGTCAATTCAGAACATGAGTGATTAAAGCTCTCCACAACTTCCTGCATTTTTGTAGCTCAAAGTAATGTCTATCTTTTTATTATCCCTCCCACCACTGTCCTGCTATCAATTTTCACAAAATCACTTGGCAGGTTTTTAATTGTTTCCTTTTTCTCTTCTTGCCTGCCCTCTGAGTGTCAAAAACACCAAGCCTTCTTTCCTCATTATGTGTCCCAAAAATTTCAACTGTCTCTTTCTAGTTCTAAGTGTTCTTTTTGCTTCTATTTCCCTTAAAACTTCCTTGTTCTTCACATGCCCTGTCTATAGTATTCTCAGCATCCATCTGTAGAACTACATCCATTGAAATCAAAGTGAAATTTTCAAAATAGGAATCGATCTTCAGTCACCATCTTTGTAGAAATTTATCAATGTTTCAGTGTTCAGAAATAGTAGTTTTATTATAATTGAATTAAGTAAATAGTAAAACTGTCAAATTGGTGAAAAAAATGTATGAAGTATTGTAAAGGCTTGGATTGGATTAAAATGTTTAATGGCCTGGTTCAATCCTGTTCTCAAATATACAACCTCTCAATTCAATAGCAGTCAATACATTTGAGTACTTACAAAATCTGTATGAAACAAACAGAATATTTTTCCATCCAAGACTTATTTTTATCATTGGAGTATATGTAAAATGGAAGAGATTTAAAACAGCTCTTGAATATATTCTTGATTAATAAATATAAAATTGTGGTTCATTTATTAATAGTTCAATGCATGTATAATAATCATCATATACAAAAAAGATCAAATAAAATTTGCCTGGTGGTTGAAATAGTTGCATTTCCCTTCTGGTACAATGGGCGGTTTTCAATTATAGCTAAAAATTAAAATTTCAAATACTGATTTTTAAGGAAGGCAGGGTATCAACACAGGTAAGATTGGCATAAGACAATCTTCATAAAATTATTTCCAGATGACCTTGTACCTGACAAAGTTAAGCTTAGTAAATAAAAAAAAGAAAAGAAAAAAGTAATAGAAAAAATGATGAAAAAATATTTTGATTGATTTTATTTTTTGTAAATTTGTAACTTTGTTCATTAAATATTATGTCTGTTAGTATTGGACATTTTTCATAGAGACACAAAGAAAAATATATGCACTGCATGCACATCTGCATATACGCAGGCATATATGCAAATGCAATCTGCACAAATATGTATATGCATACAGGTACATAGACATGTTCATGAAACTTAATTTTATTGGGCACAAAACTATAACAGTGATGACCAAAAATGAATAAATCTGATGCTAATCCGCAATGGTAAAACATTATTCCCAAAATTAAAACCACTGCCTACAGCATTGATTGATTGATTCATTCATTTTTTATAATTTTTATTGCAGTTTATTTAAAATTAGGAAATATTTTTAGATTGTAAAGTTTTTTGTTGAGATAATAATGATTTACTGATACAAATATTATGAATTTGATCCTAACTAGAGCAGGAAGAGAAGTAGCAGATACATACTTTTCCCAAGGGTATTTTAATGTAAGTGAATATAATGAACCCAACTGGAATTCAGCTCTCCAAATAACAATTTTGAACCATTATCCTTTAAACCACCCATACATTCAAACTTAAAGCACTTGGTATGCTAAGCAGTCAGCCATCTAGTTACTGACCAAGCTTGACATTGCTTAACTTCAGTGTTCATATAGAAATCAGTGTTTCATTGTGATATGGGCATAAGCCACTATCATGAGCAATACTCTAAAATATATATATGTATATATGAGGTCAACACCAAGTGACAATAGTTTGTTTCATGGCTGAACACAATCTGCAGGCTTCAGGAAGATTGTGTTTAAGCAGGAAACATATTGTCACCACCTGGTGTTATATTTACATATGCTCTATCCCTGATATTGAGCACTTTACCCATAAATATAGCATAACTTAAATCCATATTTTTATCATATTACATATGTATATACACATGCCATCAACAGCAGTGATATTAAAAATCTGATTTTGTAAAGAAACAAATGAATTCTTTCTTTAAAAAAGTTTTCTCCTGATAAAAAGAAAAATGTGTAATGTTTCTCATTTTGAAGTTCTAAACAAAATTTCAATTTAGTGATTTTCTGTCCTTGCTTTTTTTGTTGGTCGAGAAGTTAGGTTTAGTGATTTGTCTTGTTAGCTATTGTCAATGAGTTCAGTTCTCGTTGACAGATACACATTATGGACTTGTGCCAGTCTAAGTCTACCTGCAAATGCAGGTTCAAAATATGTATGGAAGATTTTACAAATACACAAATGTAATATTTGCAAGGTGTAGAAAAAGACTGCTTTAGCACATGTAATCCTCCAAACATAAAGAAAATCAAGAAAAACAGACTACTAATGACCAAGATCTACTCGATACCATTTCACCCACTAAACATATGAGGAGAAGACAGATATATATAACAGATTGAAAGAGTCAATTAAATAAAAGGGCTTAGAAACTTTTAAATATAATGTGTAAATACTTTTACCTGAAAAAAAAAAATGCAGTCTCAAAAGGATCGTTATTTTCATTGACACTGCTATTATTTTAATTACCTTCACTCCTTTTCGTTTTAAAAAGCGATGATTAGAACTGGAATAAAACCTAAACATATGAAAGTGAATTTAAACACTTTCTTAGTTCTTGAGAATTTACAACAAAAATAATAAACACTATTTATTACACTTTTTATTTACACTATTTATTTATTAGTTTGTTTATGGAATGGTTAGTAAAAGCCGTCTAAATGCTAATCAATTCTAACTTTATAAAATGGTAAATAAGAATTTACTTATAGTTGGTTCATATATTTTAATAATTTAGTATATGTTTATAAATTTATAAATAAAAATTGTTTTTATATTTATTTTTTTATAAATTGGTAAATGATAAATATTGATAAACTATCCTTTTGACACTGTTTGTTTGTGGGTATGAAGGTCTAAGATTGCCCACTAATGTAACAACAAAAAAAAAAACATTTAAAATCCTAGTTTTTACCCAGACTTGAACACTACACTGACCTCTGGAACTGAAAGGAAATATGTAATTATTTCAACAATGCAGAAGAGCAGATCAAATCACAAGAAAAGAATGTTGTTGTCACAAAAACATTCCATCTACATTAATAGGATTAATTTGGACTATTTTCTCTCTCAACCTGTCTGCCTGCAATTGCCAGTTGTCTGTTTGAAGATCCTATCATTTTCAACTAAATTGCATTGATTTGATAATCTTAGGAGATAAACTTAACTTGCTTAACACAAGGTCAAATAAAGGGAAATGGTGTAGAGCCAATCTTCCAACTGGATAATGTCTGTTTACACTGAAACTTAACAGCTTTTACTCGGGCCTTTTAACACCAACCAGCTATGTTAGTGGGAATTATGCAACTACCTCAGCCATGAAATTAGGTTGTGAGAATTGTTAGTTGTGTCTGAGTATTAGAAAAGCATAACAAATATGGCCTCAAAGAAATTAACTGAAGTTAATCGACAGCCATAGAGAAATATAATGAACAACAATGGTGCAGTGATTTCTGGCAAAAATACAAGAACCATTCTTTTTTTCAAGTGATTAAAATAGAAAATGTTAGATTCCCAAATCTTAAAAAGAAAGAAAACATTGTGAAGGGAAGTTTCAACATCAAACATTTTGTTTCTTTGCTAAGAATAACATTTCAATTTCTTCCAATGTCTTGTTCTTTGTCTCAAACAGAAAGAAGCAACAAAAGACTGAGCCAATCAGGGCCATGGAAGCCATCAAGTAGAAAACGCCTGCAAAATGAAAAGAAAGTAAGATGAAAATTTCAGATAAAATTATTTTTAGAGTGCATGGTCAAAGCTTAGTAGAAATAAGAAGATTGTGTTGCACAAATTGCCCAAAAGGAAAACTGATATTCAAGGTTCACCTATTGTCTGATTCACACTCCGCCCTGATATTTTGAACAGGCATAAAGGTTTATCCCTTGTTTCTTATTTAGGATTGGGTCTCTGGTTCCATATAAAGTTACTTTCAACTTGATACTTCTAACTCTGAAATTTTATTTACTATTAATTTTTTTTCCTTATTAGGGGTAGATAGGTTTACCTATCATCTGGTTCACATACCTCCCTGTCTTTTGAACAGGAGTAGAGGTTTATCCTTTTCCTGTTTAGGATTGGATTCTCAGTTCCTTCTGAAATCTTTTTCATTCTCTTTCACTTCCAGTGGCTCTTTGCATCTTAGTGACATTATTGCCTTGCTTGCAGTGAAATGATTAAAAAGCATCCTGGTATTTCTCCAATTCCAATACAGCCCATGAGAATCAGTGGGAAATATGTAATTATCTCACCTGTTCCGAAAAGGCCATAAATGATAGTATTTAGCAACAACAGATGTAAGATGGATAGTTCATGTTTTGCCTTCAAGACACTAGTAGTATGAGGCTTATCCTCAGATAATATTGTAATAGATTTTGCACTTAGTGTCCTTCAGAGAAGCCAGGTGAATGGTTGAACTGAAAGGAAGATCTCCTAGCTGAGAGTAATGATCTACAATTCACCCAGCGTCAGTGGTGACATCAATAGATTGACAGGATTGGCCTATCTACGGTTAGGATATGTGAGAAAAAACAATGAGAGGCAGACATATGAACACCCACCTCAGAGAGGGACACAGTCTGTCTTTACATCCAGATGAGAATGCAGAGTGCACATTTGGAGAAAGCCCCAGGAACACCCACACATCCACAAGGCTGAAAATGATTGATAAAGTCTGGAGTTGAATAAAATTGCAATGACACTGAGAGATTAAGCCTTGTGTTTTCATGAACTGGTGTCACAATAAAATTGCGTGGGGGTAAAATCATGTCACACAGAAATCAGTAACAATATATTTGCCAACATCCACTTTAGGAGACTTAATAAGAAAAGGCATTTGTCATTCTTACCATAATTTTGAATGAGTTCAACAAATGACAGAAACGAGACTGCAATAATCAAGTTACAAAACCAACCAGTCATGGCTCCCATTCCACTACCCATGCTGCGTGCCCACAGAGGATAAATCTCAGCATTTACTGTCCATGGAAGGGGACCCATACCTTAGGAAAGAGAAAGTAAAAAATATTTATGAAGGGATAATGTTACATTCAAAAGGAAATTACTGGCAATTTTAGGTAAATTCACAAAAGTCGGCCAGATTTGAAACTTAATTCACTTTGGGATCCAAAGAAGAATCTGCAATGACTCCTGACCTGGCATCTCAGCTTCGATCCCTTCCCCACCACCATAACAGCTTCCCTGTAACTTTTCTATTAAAATTTTCATGGTTGTTGTTGTTCTGATGAGTACCTCAACTTCATGAATTTAAGTACAGTCCTAGATTGGCAGTTAGGGCTCTTCAGTTTATCGTTGATTTGCTAAATGTAACTGTAAGTTCTATTCTAATAGTTTCTTCACTTGCACTACTCGCTTGTGGAACTCACTTCCAGCTTCTTACTTTCTTGTTGACTACAATCTTTTAAAATTTAAATGTAATGTCAGTTGTCATCTCCTTCTTGAATGCTGTTGTTTTATTGTCCTTTCTTCTAAATAACATTTTTCTCAGATTCTTTCACTCTTAATAACCATTCACATGTTAGTGGCTTTATTGTCTTTATAACACATATATATTTTCACATTGTGAAATGATAAAAAGAAAAAGAACAGTAATAAGACAATAGATTGTTTTGCTTGCCTGACAGCTATAGTCATTAACTATGTCGCTCTTGTGAGGTCTTACATTTCAAATAAATTTACAGTTCTCATTAGATTTTTACTTTTAATAAAAATAATGAAATTTAGAATCTGCATCTCATAAAGAGATTCTTGATATGAAGTAATATTTAAGTCTTTTTTGGAAATTTGCTTTCTTTGTAAAACAGCTGAGTGGAACAATCAGAGCAGTTTTCTGACAAATGTAGGCAAGAAGAACCTCCACTGATTATTCCCAAGATATATATCTACTTTATTGGATACGACAAAAGCATTTCTATAGCAGGTGAAAACTTGCCTTAAAAATTGATACATTTTACAGTGTGGGCAAAAAGTTTGGGCACAGATTCTGATTTAATAATTAGTAAGTCTAACGTCATTTTGGGTTTAACTCCTTCAAAGCTAGGATGCTCTAACTATTGAATCCATTAGTGTATGGTGTCCAATGTTTTAGAGACAGGGTTACCTAAAATTTTAAATCTACCAGCTTTTTTTTTCAATCATTTCACACCAAACAAGGCAACAGAGCCCCTAAAATGCAAGTGGTTACTGAGAAAACATCTCCAAGATTATCATCAGCCAGCCATGTAGATTAGGCAAAAACAGCTACAATTTTAAGGAAGCTTTATGCTGTAATAAGTTCATCATTACTATTATTATTATTGAATATACTGGGTGTAACAGCAAAATTGTCCAATTGCTAGATTAAGCTTTGAAACATTGTAACTTAGAAATGATTAAAGATATCTTACTGGAATTTTCTGAGGTTTTCATAATACTATTGGACTCTACTTTGAGCAATAAGAATGTATAAGCTTAACAGAAGAATTGTGATGAAATTAATCATAAATGGAAATGACATGTTCATCATTAATTAATCATAGCTAAGAATTGGAAGCTCATGAAGTATTGAAATAAAGTTCAAATATATATATATATATATGTGTGTATATGTATATGTATGTATTGTTTCAGGATCATTTTCCAAATTATTCAAGCTGATCTTCACAAACCTCTGAAACCTAACTTTCTGTCTTGGAGAAACAAGGTGCCTCAAAGGTTTCACATACGATTTCATTTTCAAGTCTTTTTTCACTGATTTTTGGACAAACATAGCTGAATCTCCTCTCTCATGTGCCAAATGTCTTATGGAATGAGTTGGATCTTTTACAATTGATCTTCTTAGCTCTAAGTTGAAACGATGATACCTCTTCCTGTTGTAACATCCTGATCCATTTTCCCTATCTACTGTTCCCACTTTTTTAAACTTATTCACTGTTCTTTGAATGGTTCTTGAATGTATTTGAAGATGGAAGCCAGAGACAGTAAGGCTGACACAAAATGATTTTAACCTGAATAACTCAAAGGGTTCTTCAGGAATTCTTATGACAAATGGTATCAAGATGGATAAACGTCTTATTTTGAAAACGTCTGGAAAAAAGAAACATTTTGTGGGATGAACAATTTTGCTGTTACACCCAATATGATAAAACCCTTCAGGAAGAGAAAGTCCCTTTAGCCTGAAATGACCTTTTAAATTAATTTTGAAAAAGGCATGCAGCATGTGTATAAAATATATATACATATATGACTTCTCAAAGCTCTGTCACTTGTTCTTGGGTTAGATCACCAATAAACTCAGAGGCTATATCATTTGTTTAGCTTTACGCATTAGAATATTTCTTTTCAATAACATCTCTACATATAAGGAAAAATTGGATGTACCAATCTTATAACAGTTATCAGTATGAGAAATGAAATAAATGAGATGAGTTCACCACTCTGGCCTGTCTGTAGTATTCACTTTTACATAAATGCCCTTGAGAAAAGAAACTGAATCTTTCTCTTTTCCTCCCAGCTATGGGTTAAATAACAGAGTAGACTGGCAACTAATTTAAGAAAAGGAAAACTCTGGATTCTAAACAGTGGAGAAGGTAGCAGGAAAGCACTTCATTATCTTTCGCAATAAGTTATGGTAATTCATATATAATAAATAAAAGGAAGCTGTGGAAAGCCATGATCACCTTCATGTTGAAAAGACATGATATTTTTAAAAAAAAAGAGAAATATATTTTAAAAAATATTTTTCTTGTGTTGTTATATTTGAAGTTATTTTTCCTGGACAGTACCAGGTATCTTTACTAGTCTTTGGATGTTTTGCAAATTACATTTACATGAGACATTTATTTCTTATTTTTCTTTGCTATTTGTTAAAGTTTTCCTCTTAGTTTGAAGTTTAAAAACAAAACTTACAAAGCCAATACATTACATTCAATATTACAAATCAAGATGACAATGTAGGGCTCATGAATTGCAGATCAAATATTTTATTACTGAAAATCAGATTTCAAATTTGTGTAAGATGTCTGTGGGATATGTGTGTGTGCGAAGTGCTGTGAGGGGAATGACTGAAGATTTCCAAAGATCAATTGATGAGACATGAAGAGAAATTCAACTGTAATATAACAGATAATGTAAGAATTAAAAAAAAAAAATGACATCAAGCATACAAGAAAAGAATTCACTTACCTGTAGCATAGAACATGAGGAAAAGGGTGAGCCCGGTAATTGCTACCCACGAGAAAGATACAGGACAATAATCATGGGCCCATTTCATGGAATATTTCGAAAGATTTAATGAAGAGTTACACGCCCCTACTTTGGATAACAGTTGGGCAGTATTGTTGACTGGGAGACAAGCACTGTTCATGATGTCACTTGTATCTTTGTAACAAAAGCCACAATGTACATCACTGACGCAGTCATTACATTGACTGGAACAAAAACGATAATTTAAACAAATTTATTTAACACTGAAAAGAAGAAAAAATTGAAAAACTCATTAAGAAACTCTAGCTCAAGCTTTTTCACCCAAGCACCCTTTTCACCATAAGTCAGAATGTCATTATGCAACCCCCAACTTTCCAAGATTGTCCATCTCAGGCACATTCCAAATATTTATATAGTCTTTCCCATATTAGTACATACATTTACATTATTTTTATAGAAGAGGTTTACAAATTTAATAACAGTAGAAAATGTTGATGGATTTTTAAACTTGAATCCATGTACAGTAATTTGTTTTAATTCATAACTAATTATTGCAGTATACCTACCTTTGTAGTATATGACCTCCACCTCAGATAATGACAAAATAGAATTTGCCCTCAGTGCACATGAGAGAAACCAGGTTCATTCGCAGGTTAACCTGAGAGATGGTAGATCCATATTTCACCCAGTCAGTGGCTTTCCCTCAACATATAAACATATGGTTGGTCCAGACAGGCCTAACATGCGCACATGTGGCAAAAACAGATGACAGATATATAAACACCCAGCACAGAGAAGAGAGTTTCAAACATCCTTGTGGGTATGTAGAGTTCAGATTTGGAGAAGGTTCCAAAATCACACACCCATTGGCTGACAATGATTGACAAAGTCTAAAGTTGAATAAAATATATTGTTACATATGAGAGATTTAGTTTTGTGTTCTCATAAAGCATAACGATAATGTTAAACCATCTTCCAGAATCTATACTGATACGCAGTCTTCTGTTTTTGTATCTGTGCTATGACTATGCTTAAACGACAAGACCCATTAACTTAATTATTGGCAGAGAGACTGACAAAACTTGTATTTGCAAGAAAGGTCATGTGAAATTGACTTCAGAGGTCATTTGAGGTCACTAGAAGTCATCGAAGATCACAGCTAAATGAGATCATTTTTAGAAAAATGGCATGAAACTGTTATAAAATTCAAAATTTGAGATCATTGGGTGTCTTGGGAGGTAGAATTATTCTGTAACCTTTATGATTTGTATTGCAGCCAAACAATTAGATTCTAAGAGTAACTTCAGCAGAAAAATGATCTTAAAATACAGAACATGTCCGTAATTCTGAGTGCAAAGCATTCTTGCTCCAAAGAATGATGCACTTAAAAAAATAAACTCAAAACTGCAACAGATTCCTAAGTTCAGCCTTACATTTTTCACGATATCTCTACGTCCACACTTTTTTCTTGGTTTTCCTTCTTTTGTTAAAACATCACTTTCAAATTCATTTTTTACTAATTACGTATAAAATAGTCCTATCCTGTCAGCATTTACAAGAATAAAGATATATCTTAGTTGTCAACATCAACAGAATTTTCAAGGATACATCAAGTTGAAATGATTAAAATATATATTTCCTGGTTCAAGAATCTTCAGATATATTTTGAACTACATTTCCAAAACACATTTCATGAAGTTTTAAAAATGCCTTTATAATTTGAAATTTAAAAAACAAACATGATTGATTATGAAGCCAATAAATTCCATTGAATGTCGCAGAACAAATTGACAAATGATCGTTTCTTTCTTAAAGTGTTAATAAAGTTAAAATTTGATTCAACGGAATAATTAGTTTAAGTCATTAAGGTTCATCTGTTAACTTTAATTAAATAATGATCATATCTGAAGAGTGGAATGCTTACCTGTATGTAGAACAAGTGTTGTTGAGAAAATCGTTTGTGGTGTTGACCCTGGGGGAATATATGGCTGCCATAAGGAAAGTTGTTCCGATACACAAACTGCTGAAGAAAAGACCTACAAAACGTAACAGAAAATAAAGATTCTTTTCAAAGTATTTATTCAAGTTTTTGCATCATCATTTTATCATTTTCAAAATTTTCCCTTAGTTTTCTAGAAAACTATGATTTCATGTCATCTGTGGAAACTAATTTCCATTTTAGGGAACCATTTGTAATTACCACAATTAACCACAAGTCATAGGCAGCAGTCAAGAATAAATTAATTTTTGAATGGCAGTAGCAGCATACACATTGTTTGTTTTATTGATTCATTTTCTACAGCTTATCAACCCTTTTCAGGTTATTTAAAGCCTGAAAATATTTTTAGATTGTAAAAATTCTTGGTGGGTTGGAGATAATAATGGTTTAGTTTTAATAATTAACCCATAGCTGGGGGAGAAGAAGCTTATAGTACCTGGTATTCCTATATGGCTACCGATCTGAATACTGAGTAGGCCTGATGTTGCTTAACTTTGGTGATCATATGGGAACTGGTGTTTCAACCTGTTGTGGCTGCCAGCCTATGTGCCGGGGATTAAAGAATAAATGTCTTAAACCCCCCACCCCTAATGGGTGGATTGAAAGGGCATTTATGCTACATAATGTGATGGGGGTGGTTCAAGAAGGGGAATAATGCTAGGGAGGCCTCTAGAAAAAAATGTTGTGTTTATGGTCAATGAGTCATAACTGACTGGCAAGTATGAAATTGGTCTGCAAAATTTCGTTGTGGAGAAACGTCATTGAAAGATGAACCCAGCGTGATGAAGCGTTCATTGGACTTTGGTGATAAATTTCTAAAGTCATTAGACAAAAGCAATCTGTAAGAAAGTAGTCAAGAATTACTAGAGCTGTCAAACACATTACAATCTATCATATGCCAACGTTTAGAAAAGAAAGTCAGCAGGCTGGGTGTTTTGGTCCCATCTGCTCTCAGAGTAAAGAACAAAGCACATTCCTTATCCAGAGAGACAAGTCTCTTGTCGCAACAGGGGAATAACCCGTTTCTGAAATCTATCAAAAGAGGTCGAGAAAAATAGGTTAAACACAACAACGCTCAATGTGCTGTGCATTGACAAGGGTATATCTCCACAAATGACACCGGATCTGAGATCCATGCAAGAAAGGCAATGCTGTGTGTATGGTGGCATTATTGTGATATTGTTCATTCAGAGTTATTAAAAATGCAATGAAACATTAAATGCACATTTATACATCCAGCAGCTGTAACATATGCCTAAAAGTTTGGTCAAAAAGCACATTTATCAACAGAAAAAAAGATGTTCTCCTCCATAACAACACAAAGCAAGATTAACAGAGAAAAAAAGATTTTGGAACTGTTAGTTCTACTCAACCTACCATTCAGTATCTGTCTATATTTCTGAGATGGGGTATTATGTACATTGTTTACATCATTTGGACTATTGTCCTCATCTTTGTCGCCATATTTATTACAACATTTCGGCCGTTGTATGCTCAATACCCAGTTAAGGCAGTGGAGAACTTTCAGAGGCAAATTAACAGGAGACAACTGATAACATGGCATGTAGAACTAGAACAGTCTACTCCAGTGAGCAAAATAAAGGGTTCAGTTCGACATTACAACCACCTGAAGAAGGCTGGAGCATACAACAGCTGAAACGTTGTAATAAATATGGTGACAAAGATGAGGACAATAGTCCAAGTAATGTAAATAATCAACCCACCATATTCCTCTAACCTTCAACCAACCAATTATTATCTTTTTTGATTGCTGAAAAATGCTTTGATGGGGAAAACTTTCTCTAATAAAACGAATTCAAGAGTTTAACAAAACATTTTTCATGTCAAAGCCTGAGGAATTTTTCTGAAAGTTATTGAATAGATAATTGCAAATAATGGCAAATATATATATATATATATATATATATATGTATATATATATATATATATGTATATATATATATATATATATATATATATATTCAAGCAGGGTTGGTTAAATAATTTAGTTGTACTATGTCTATTTATCTTAGTTTTAACCCTTTCAAGTCCACAAATTCATTTCTTGGTGGGCTGTAGAAAATTGATTCAGAAACATTCCAAAATTTTCTTACAAATAATTTTTATTTTCCCAAGTACTTTCAATCTCATTGGAGAGCATCTTCAGGGGATTGAAAAACATGTGCATGTGTATACATTAGCTCCATAAATTCAAAATATTTTTTCACTGTTGATTTACAGCATTCCAAATTTGAATATGTAAGGGCAGTAACTTTTGTAGTTTTTTATTTTAATATTTAAAAAAATGAAAAAGATTTTTAGTTTTAATATTTTAATTTAGTATTTTATATATGTAGTAGTAGTAAAAAAAAGAAAAAATAGACTGTCAACTTAAAGTAGCAACAAACGTCTGCAATAGATTTCTTCCGTCTCTCGACCGCAACACTTGTAGCCAAATCACAGTTAAAACGATAGTCCGACGTAACAGTCCAACAAACAACGTAGAAACGACAAAATGGGGTCACACATCCAACCTTCACTTCTCGCCAGCAAAAACACGTGTTCGGCCCAAGCTCAAAAAATCTTCTCCTTTTATAAGCGAAAAACAACGGCTTCTGTTCACCGAGAGAATTTTCTGATTGGTCACGCCATTCAGGGGAGGGAAGAACATTAGCATAGATTCTTGTCATTGAAGTAGATTTTTGCTAACTACTTTTTGGTAATTTTTCTTTGGCAGATCGCACACAAAACACAAATTTTTTTCGGGGTAACTGATTATCGCTTTCACGACAATGTAAAACTTTGCTGCTACAAACATTTAAGAACTTTGTTGCTATAGTTATAGTTGACTTTATTTATTTTTGGCTTTATTTTTTTAGGGCTTCCAGAATTTTAAGTTTTTTGCTTATTATCATTTTGATGAAGTACTAATCTATTTTCAACTAATATATATATATATATATATATATATATACATACACAAACACATACAGAGGATGTTTCAAAAGTCTGCATCATATTACAACACTGTATATCTGAATAACTATTGAGGATATGAGCCTTCAGCTTCTTCAGGAGTTTGAGAGTCCCTAAGTCTTTGCATATTCTCAGCATTGGACGCTATCCTGGTTGCCATTTGATCGGGTTTTCATTTGCGTGAGTCTTTCTTTTCCTCACTGCAGCCTTGACTTTTTTTATTGCAATTTGGTCCTTTGTTGACGGAGATTTCTTTTTGTGAGGCATACTGTTGCTTTATGCAATAAACTACAGAAGAACTCAAAATAGATCACTGCATTTAAGCATTGCATCAATATTTAGGCTTACCTTTTAATCAGCCTGATCCCATAAAATGTTGGCCTATGACCTCTAGGAGTAAAGTTGCAAAAAGTGTGACACACTGACACATGCATTTGTTTATATAGAAGATGAATGCTGAGCAAAGTTAATTGAGCAAAATCACAAGATGAAATTGAAATGTCAGAGGTGTACAGAAGTGACAATGTCAACCATGCAAGCTGATAGCAAAGTCTATTCATTTGATCAGGAGATTTCTTGAGAGGTGCGGGGGGGGGGGGAATAAAATAGAAATTTAACAGTAGCTGTTGCCAGTGAGGTCAAAGAAGTGTGTACCATGAATGTTTCAACTATAACAAAACAAATGTAATCTGAACAAAAATGATTTACATGGCCAACTACCACATAAGAAGCCACAACCGAAATTGAGACAGAAACAAGCCCATTTCGAATTTGAGCAGAAGATTTCAGGTTAAAATTTCAACTTTTGAAAAGGCATACTGTAGTCAGATGACACAAAAATTAACCTGTTTCTTTCAGATGGCATCTAATGAGTTTGGTGTCATCATGACAAGTTAAACATGCGAAAGCATTATCAATAGTCAGCATGGTGGTGGAAATATGATCTAGGATTGGTGAGCTGTATTTTATGAACAGAATCATGAATGATAAAAGTTACTTCAGTATATTGTGAGAAAATAGGTTGCCTTCATTCAAATGCTTGGAAAGAAGAGCTGTTTTTCAGCACCACAATCATAGAAAACCCTCTACTAAAAACAAAAAAGGGGTGGGTACACTCTTCTCATTCTGCTGTCCATGTCTAGAGCAGTCATGTGCAAATTGCGGCCTGCAAGCCTCATACAGCCCATTTGGCTTTATGAATGGCACACTTAATTTCATGAAGAAAATAATATTTCTTAAAATCTAGTTTGTTTCATTTCATTCCCAATTGTTCACTCTTGTACATAAAGAATGATTAAGTGCAATGTTTCTTGAAGTTTTAAACTTTCATTAAAGGTAATATTTTTATCATTTTAAACCATTTTAAATGATTTTCACTAAGGAAAATTAGATGTATAAATACATTTTGCTTTACATAATAATTTTTTATTTAAAAAAAATTTTTTTTGTATTTTTAAATGAATAAATTAAAACTGAATCACCTGAAGCGTCCTGTGCTAATCACACTGTCAGATGCTTACATACAAGTTTATCTGTAGTGAGAATGAATAAGTCGCAAAAAATGACCTTGAATCATTTTAATAGTGTGGCCCTATCTGATGCATCTTAGCATATGGGAAATAGGAGATATGTTTTAATTTGATTTCATTAAAAACAAAAATAGACATTACCTAAGAGTCCAATAATTGCTAATTTCCTTCTCCCAACTGAGTCAACAAACCACACTCCAATAATGGAAAATGCAAGAGTAACACTGTTGACAATGACGGAGTTCCAAATTGCATTTGTTACATTTCCAATCCCAGACATTTGGATTATGGTTCCACTGTAATATCTGAGAGAGAAAAAACAGAAAATGGTAAAAAACAAAGAATGGTCAACAAAGACAAGAGACTTACCGTCTATTTCCATATAAAAGATTACCTTTAAATATAAACCCTTAAAAATTGGAGATCATCTTATATTACAATTCTAAAAAGGAAACCTTAAATTCTGGATGTTGCGTGTCAGTAGACTAACCTCAACCTCAGTGTGATAACCAATAACATACATGAAAAGATTCACATTATCAAATAAACTGGTAATAAAAGTAATAAAACCATTTCTACCTTACATATTATTAGCATAACTTCATAATAAATTGGCTATTCAAAAAATAGTTCCATATACTAGTTATAGGATAAATTCATGAAAATTTGCTACATTTTTGGATCTCGTCTTATCTAAAGGTCGAATTATACACAGAAATATACAGTATTTCTTTCATGGTTATTTACAAAAGAGGCAGGAATAAATTAGTTATGGGTTCTGGGGTTGTTGACAGTGACTTAGTACACTGGCATGCAAAAGCTTTTGGCAAACTACATAAAATGATTATACACATATTTATTTGATTAAGAACTTCTTTTGATAGCCACAAATGTAGCATAATACCATGTCAGGTACAAAAACAAGAATGAAGTCAGGTACAAAAACAAGAATGAAGTCAGCACAAGAGTATATATATATATATATATATATCAATAAAACATTGGTTGTGGGTGGTTGGGAGTCAACCCACAGAGAGAGTATGGGCATTCCACTCAAAGCCTTTATCAACTGATCTGTTTGAATCCTCAAATCACAAAATGGACATAGGGATCAGTTATGAATTAAAAGCAATCAAATAGTATCTGTCTATATTTCTGAGATGAGCTTTGTAATTATTTACACTATTTACATTGTTTGGACTATTCAGTGGATGAAATAAAGGGCTCAGTTCGAAATTCCAATCACCTGAAGAAGGCTGGAGTGTATAACAGCCGAAACATTGTGAATATGACAACGAAGATGACAACAACCTGAACAATGTAAATAGTGTAAATAATCAAATAGTAGTTTTGTATCACTGTACAAAGGAAATAGTCAAACTATTTGAGAAATACAAACTTCAATCTGGATTTGAAACTGAATATTGTCAGACTGTCATATAAACCAGATAGAAAATAAACTATTTACTCAATTTACACATTTGTTGTTATCAATGATTACAACAAAAGCAATAACAACATACAATAGTCTGTGTGTATATAGTGTAAATGATGATAGCTCCTCATGCTCATCAATAGGAGTGGATAGGTTTGCCTATTGTCCGGTTCACACTCCTCCCCAGTCTTTTGAACAGTAGTAGAGGTTTAGTCCTTGTCCCCTGTTTAGGACTGGGTTCCCAGTTCCTTCTAAAGTCTTCTGATTCTTTTTCACTCCAAGTAGCCTCTTGTGTCTTAGTGACATTATCAACTTGCTTCAGATGAATTGATTTAAAAAAAAACAAAAAACAAAAAACAAATCACAGAAATTCAGAAATTCTGTACGTTTAGTGGGTAACCGATAGCAAATTGGTACTGAACTGATGTGATACACCAATGGAGGTAGTTATAAAAACTTGATAAAAAAGTGGCATGATATTCTTATACAGATGTAGAAACCTAAAGCTAGTTCCACCAGTCTTATCAGTGAAGGCATCTGTCAGTTCCAGGAGAGCACAAAAGAGCGGGATACGCCCTTTTGAAGGAAATGAATTGCTGGAGGAAACATCAGCTGGAACATGAAATATCTGAACAAACCAGGACATTACTTAGCAGCGTTAACAACAACAAAGATGAAGACAATAGTTTGCGTGTCAATAGTGTAAATAAGGATAACTTTTTATCCCAGAAATTCAGACTGAAAATGAACTGTTTTCCGGTATAGTGTTGAACAATGAATGTAGTTAGAAACACTTGTAAATTAATGAATTCACCATAAAATAATCGATATCTTACATAACTGTTTTCACACCAGAAAACTGAGCGAATAAGTGTAATCCACAGCCCACCATTAAGGCTCGCCTTACTGAGTAGCTTTTAAACATTCTCACAAACAAATTGCCTCCACCTACAAAAGATCAGAAAAGAATGCATTTACATCATATGTGACAATAAACATTATGATCAACCATTATGATCAGATTGATTTTACTGATTTACATTTGGTTAAGAGAAAAACAATTTCAACTGAAGAAGATCTGGATCAATTACAGTCGGTGCATTACGCATGGAAACAATTTCATTTGATACACGTGATGCATTATAATATTTTGTGCATTCATTATTAACAATGAGACTTGAATTATTTAGAAATAAAATGTATACATTTCAAGTTTTTCTTTAGATCAAAAAGATAAAGATACATCACAACATTTTTACATAATACCAGAATAAATAATTTCAATAATTTTTCAAATGTATTACCATTTTTGTATTCAATTTCTGTATGTAATTCAAGAATTAATAAGTGAAAGATACATGTAACATAGAGAAATTCCAGTAGATTTATCTGTAGTTCTTCATCAAAACTTCTAGGGAAGAGATTCCTATCCAAATTCAGAACCTTCTCACTCCTGTTGGAGGAATGACTTCCTGATTGACAATGTCTTCAGAGATGTAGCTGGACTCACCACACTTGGCCAGTTACATGCTGCTGAGGCTATTTAACTCAGAGTTACAGTTTTGAATTCATTGTCCTTCTGCTAGACTAGTTGCCATACAAGGCTATGAGACCCAATCTGTCCTGCTATTTACCCATAGCTGGGGGTAAGATAAAATGTTTATATAATATTGTGTGACATTAAACATTACGATCTTCCAATTGAATCAGATTTATTTTGCTGATTCACATATGGTTAAGAGAAAAGCTTCAATTACAGTTGATGTATTAAACACAAAAACAATTTCATTTGATACACAAGAGGCATTTTAATATTTCATGCATTCATTAACTGTCAGGCACTAATCTTTTCAATCAAATATTAATTCTAAAGTGGATTGGGTCAAAGGTTTTCTCAGGATCTCAAAGAAAAATAAGCTTGTCACCATTTGTTTAAGACAATTAGACCAAGAGAAAATGTTCAAATTAATTAGAGCCACTCCTTCAATGATTTTTCAAATGTTATCTTTTGGGAAATGCATGATTCTTGATTCTCACCAGGTGTCATGAGAAGAGTGCCATTGAGTCAGATTAAGATAATGACAACTTTAAACTTTCACTGATACCCGACCAAAACTTATCCTTTTATGAAATTAACTTGACATGTAACAAGAAAATAAAGACTTCACCTGAATTTTCAATCGATTCCTGTACTTCTTTGAAATTACTTTCAATTTCTTGCATTTCTTCTTCGACATTTTTTGTCTTTCGAAATCTGATCAATGATTTCCTTGCTTCTTCTTTGCGAGATTTCTGTATAAACCAGTGTGGGGATTCCGGCAGAAAAATCAAAGCCACAAATTGGATACAACTGAAGATAGCTTGGACACCCCATATGTACCTGACAACAACAGGAAGATAGAAGCAATTTAATAAGACCAAAGGGTACCCTTAGTCACTGGACAAGAAAGTACTGCATAACATGTTACTTTTGTCTGGTACGTCAACTTTTTTTTTTCATATCACCCCAAGCAAGGCCGGAGGCCACTATCACGCAAGGTGTTAAAGAGGGGGTTGGAGGAAGAGCAGATAGGAGTGGCAAGGGAGGGGAGGGGGGAAAGAGGAAGACAGTGGGCCGATCAAGGCAAGGGGGCCACAAAAGATCCGGAGCGAGAGCAGATGGGAATGAGAAATGAAAGGATGTGGAGAAGGGAAGTGTATAGATGTCGATTGACGCTACAACTTAAACCGTTGGAGATTGTATTTGTCAGGGAAACAGTAATAGGGAAGGGAGTTCCATAGGCGAGATGTGTGAGACATGAAGCTATTGGAGTAGAAGAGACGTCTACATCTAACAGTTTCCACGGTGTAGTAGTGGGAGCGGGATCCCAGCCTGGTGGGGCGTTTAAATTCACGAGGCCTGGGGACAAGCGAACGCAACTCCTCAGAGCAATTACCGTGGAAGTACTTGTAAAACAGGCAGAGCGAGGCAACATCGCGTCTGTGAGAGAGCGACTGCAGACGAGATGACAGATCAGGGCCAATCACGTTGCCTATCCGTCTCTGGATCTTATCAAGAACCCCGAGGCAAACAGCAGGGGCCCCAGACCATATATGGCAGCAATACTCCATGCAAGAGCGAATGGTCGATTTATAGATTTGAAGGATCGATTCTGGGGAGAAAAGTTTCCTGGCTCGGCACAGTGAACCAACTTTCTTAGCGGTGGCTGATGCAACTGACTCGATGTATTTGTTCCATCTCAGATCAGCAGACAGCGTGAGACCGAGCAGCCGCAGGGAGGAGCTCTCGAGAAGTTGGTCATCAGACATACTAATGGGATGCAGGGATGGATCCTTGTGGTGGTTGATAGAGAGCAGTTTTGTTTTAGAGGCGTTAAAGTTAACCATCCATTTTTCACCCCAGATCACAACCGATTGGAGGTCCTTTTCAATTTGAGCTGCCAGGTTAGCTTTGACCGCCTCACTAGATTTGTGTTTGAGGCAGGAGTAAATAGTGGTGTCGTCAGCGTAGATGCCGACTTGGGAGTCTATGGCGTCAGGAAGGTCGTTTATAAATATGAGGAACAGAGTAGGGCCTAGGATGGAGCCTTGAGGAACACCTGCGTTAGCGGGATAGGATCTGGAGATGAAACCACTAAGAACAACCTTCAAATCCCGGTTTGACAGGAATGATTGTATTAGGTCAAACAATCGACCTGTGATACCATAAGCCCGGAGATTGCGGAGAGGTTATGGTATCTCTAATAATTTTCCAGTTGTGTTGTTGAATGTTTCAAACCAATGCAAGAAATCATGAGAAAACAGATTTATAAACTTAATGATTATTTCAGCTGATATCCGAGGCACCAAGGATGCCCTGCTACAAAGAAATCAAAGATGTATTGGAAACGTCATGGTGCTATTAAAACAGGAACTTAAATACAGGGTGTGGCAAAGTTACTTCCCACACTTTACTGCCAGAAATACCTCCATTATGTGGGAGATATTTCTGGGAGGTATTTCTGCCACACCCTGTATTTTGGCAATATACATTTCACTGCCTTACCAATATTAATAAACGTAATTATATGCTTACACAACTTAACAACTAAAAATTACCATAAATTGCAGCATATGAATTTGCATTGATAAGTATTGTCTAATTAATGGGCTTGCTGGAATAAGAATCATTATTGGATTGGATAAGTTGGAAATCTGTTGTGCTGTCATTCTTGCTTTGAGTTTATTCTGAAATAAAAAGTGTAGAAAATTGCAGATTTACCTAAGTATCACAAACCGACCTTAGGGTGCGAAAACGGGTAAAAATAGAGTGAAATTCCCTTCAATTTCAACTTGCGATATCTCATTTATTTTTGGGGTTATCTTGATAAAATTTTGACGCAAACAAAATTTAATCTTTTCTCTTTAAAGATACAATTCTTTGTGTTATTAATAGTTTTTTTTGCAGGTCACTTCAAGTTAGGTCACTATTTTCGGTGACAGCCGCTTTATTTTTTATGTGAAAAAAAGCGGGTAATTTTCAAATTTTGGGCGTGCGATATTGTGTGTCTTTAGTCTTTAAAAATAGTCCCATTTTAAAGAAAAAGGGTCACTCGTCAATGTGGTGTGCTTAAAATAGTTTTTCAAGTTGTCTTTCATAAAAAAATCCAAGTTGAAAACTTTAATGAATGAAATATCAAAGAAATTCAATAGTCAATAAAAAAAATGAAAATGTACAATTTAAAAAATGATTATCAATTTCTTGTTTATTTATTTAATAATTCCCGGGACCTATTGGTTCTAACAGGAATTATTATTAACTTACATTGTTCAGACTGTTATCTTCATTTTTATTGCCAAGGACTAAACACTAAATAAAGGGTTCAGTTCAAAATTTGAATGTATATCACCTGAAGAAGACCACGGTGTACAATGGCCAAAAAGTTGTGAATATGTTAATAAAGATGAGGACAACAGTCTGAACATTGTAAATAGTGTAAATAGTTACACTACCTTGTAGACTCGTCCATTTACCTTATCACCCCTAGCAACAGGAACATTCCATTTTACACGCCTACGTGAATCAACTTAACCAATCAAAAACCTTATTGTGCTAAGCAGCGAATTCTATTGGCTCGCAACGTGATAATTCAAAAACTTCACGCAAGGAAGGTAAATTGCGCCAAAACTTACTTGAGCCGATTCTGACATCTAAAACCTTATATAAGGAAGATTTCCAACTGACCAAATCAGTCAGTCCAGTGAACACAGAGAAGCGCTAATCTAATCCACGTAACTTGCGATTATAATTTTCCCGCGCGAAAAACCACAACTGACTCACCCACAAACTCAACTCAAAGATTACTCTGTGAATACAAAGAACTTCAAACTTGCAAGACTTTACTTATCTAAAGTGAATTATTAACACTCACTACAATTTAAGTAAATACTATTATCAAACATATTACATACCTACGGTTAAGGGTAGACTACTTCTGATGACTCAATTCTAAACATTACAAAAACACTAATTATGATTTCTTATAGACTATAATACAAATACACCAAGACACCAAAAAGCAAACAAAATCGTCGTCCACTAACAAACATAAGACATACAATACCTTGCAATAACATTTTGTAAATAATATTTGAATTGTATATAAATGCATTTGTTTGTTTGAATTGCATACATGTTTTGCCTTGTTTTATATTGCGAATTATTTATTGTTGTGGATGCATGAAAAGATCACGCAACCGGACGAAAAATCCTTCTGATATATTCTAACACTCAAGTAAAATTCTGCGCATCCCCAACAACCTCATCTCAGAAATATAGACAGACAATTGCAGATTTCTTGACAAATGTTATTGTCTATTGCTCAACCAGTGTCCATAAACATTAGTGATATAATAATACATCTCCAGGGTTTATTCTTTAAGAAAGCTTATCTGGAAGTAATGTTTACCTTTTCTGCCTGTGTCTTTTTGAATCCATACTCTTGCAGACTGGTGAATGCATTTTTAGTTATGAAGGATTTATGATGTCGATGTTCTTAAACATTCATCCACAACAAATTAAGAGATAAAAGGAATGTTGAAAACAAATCATGCAAGAAAATTCAGAGTGAAGACAAACATAATTAAAAGTGTAACAATAACATTGATTTATATACAATTGACATATACAATTGGGTTGAATATTTTTTGATAAATGAGGATGGTTGAATTAGATTGTGTAGAGTATTTTTGTGAAGTTCCAGTGTGTGGGAAGCTGTTATTAAGATTTGTTCGTAAAATTAAACTAAGTATATTTGGTTATGTACAAAAATGTCCTTTGTGCGAGTTCAGTCAATAGTCTGTGTGCGTAAGTCTGTTTAAGTTATTGTCCAAAAACTGGTAGGAGTTGTGTACCTTTAGTTGTTTGGGTGTTTGATTGATTGTTTACTAATACTTATTTAGTAGTGAGTAAATATCACTTTTTAAGTATTGTAAGTAATTGCTAAAAGTTTGCTCAGTCAGAGAAGTTTGCGCAGTAAAAGTGTAGTTGGTCAAGGTTTTGACTTGCGTGGATTAGTTTGGCATCTCTCCAGGCGTTAATGTCTGACTGTTTGATTCAGATTCTTCTATTTATAGAGTTTTGTCAAGAAAATAGGCTCCAGAGCGCTGGGCATTAAAAAAACATTTTCGCGTGAACTTCTTACAGTTCTAAGAGTCTGAGCCAATGAGAAGTCTTGCTTGCTGAAACTAGAGTGTTGATTGGTTGATAGGTGATTTTTGGTGTAAAGTGGAGGGGTGAGAGGTTAGTATGGATTATTCCGTCAATGCATTCAACTAAAAGAGGATTTAAAAAAAAACACATAGATATGAACTTTAACACATTGCTGATGTGGAAAACAAAAACAATTAGTCAAAAAAAAAAAAAGAAAAAATTACTAATATCTGACAAGAGGATTACACAGGAGCGTCTTTTTAAAATTTTTGAATTTCATGTAACTACACAACATTCTGCATTTTTTATCATCACTTGCCTTGATAAAGTGAAATGCTGAAACACATTCATTATATATATATATATATATATATATATATATATATATATATATATATATATATATATTTAGCATTCTGCTACTACTTTCATTCAACATGAATCTTTGTACAAACTAAACAACAAAGTGGATCACAGAGCCTTGATATTTCTCTGACTCCTGATTGGTTAATTAATGCCAATATCATGCTTTCATCTACGTCCGCACGGTTAAAATTAATTTACCGCCAATCTGGTTATGTGTTCTCGAGCCAGTTACGGGACATACAACATTATACTTAGACATATCTTGATTCCTCTCTTTTCTTCTCAGAACGACAACAATGTAGTTCAGTGAAGAGTCTGCATCTGCCCTTCTCTGAGAAGACGCTATGACACACATATACACACACATATGTATGAATATTGCACATCTCTTAACTCATCCTATTCACTCCTTCAACTACAAGGACACAGAAACTTATTAACTTCTAACAGTGAGATTTTCTTCAGCAACAAACATGCCATTTGAGAGAATATAACTTTCGACTCATATCAATTTTTACCAGTGAGAAATTTTATGTCAAATCTTTTGGAGCTAAAAGTTTCTTATCAACATAATCTCAGCTTCCCAGAACACACTCACTCAATTCATCTCAACCAATGTCATTCCTCTACAGTGAATGAATTTGAGCGGCAAGATACTTCAATATATTTAAGCTGATTTCAACTCAAAAGTGTTAAACTAAAAATTACATTTTTAGTGCCAAATATAACTTGTCATTATTCAAGTGAAGATTATATTTTCTCTCAATTAACAAGTTTGTAAATGCTGGTTGTGTTGAAAAGATTGATGTGGCTGCGTGTTGAATAGCATTTAACAATTATACATTTTTGAATTAAGGAAAAACAATGGAAAACCGATTTTTGTTTCAATGATAAAATATATATTAAAATCAACAAATACAAAACATTTTTTGTAATGTGTGAAACAATAAGAAAAAAAAAGTAGTTTCCCTTTATCTGTTAGCTGAAAGATTAAATGTAGTAAAACAAGTTTTCTGAATATGAAAATAATCTAAACGTTTGTGGAGATGTTAGTTTTGTTCATGCAGCCAAACTAAAAATATCCTTCTAATCAAAAATATATTCAAACTAATCACTCTGCAACACATATACATTATATATGATAAAATATAGTTTTAAGGTATGCTATATTTATGTGATTAATCAGGGATAGAGCATATGTAAATATAAATATAAAAATGAAGACTGACAGCATGAAATAGATTGTCGCCACTCGGTGTTGACCTCAGTGGCCACTATATATATATATATATATATATATATATATATATATATATATATATATATATATACCCTGAGTATTATGCTGAATCCAAGCAAATGAAATGATGTGTAGTTATGCCCTGATGTAGTGTCCAGCACTTGTTGTTTGAGCATTGTTTGCCTTGTGTTTCATTTTCTAGCTGTGTTCTGTACACTGTTCTTTTTCTTTGAATTTTAGAATGGAAATACATTTAAAAATAGTTTTCCTTTATAAAGTAAATAATAAAAACTTTTATCAAATAATTAGATTATTTTTGGTAGATTCTAAAAGATGGAGTCAGTGTTCACTGCCCATAATGATTTTCATAGAATTATAAGCAATCTAAAGATGATTTAATATACATAGAAAGATGTTTGCAGGCTACATGCAAATTCTATGCCATTTTATATAAGAGATGTATGTTTAGTATGTGCCTTACTTCAGATAGATCTTGTACTCAATGTCAATCAGACAAGGCAGGTGCATCATCAGTTTGACATGAGAGATAACCTAATAGCTGGCAGATGCAAATCTACACTTGCACTAGATGCCAGTGACTGCCTCCAATACGTAACCACATGGTTGACCTTGCAGCGACTAAAATGTGCACATGTGGGACAAACCATATGACAAGTAGATATATAAGCACCGACTTGAGAGGGAAGAAGGAATGCATCATTCTCATTCAAAGAAAGTATGAGAGATTTAGTTTTGCATTTATATTAGTCAATACACCAGCAATATTACAGTTTTGGGATCTGCAGAGTGTTCTGAGGTCAATACTCTGTGGATATCCAGGTTGAACTGTACTTACCTCCATCCATTCACCTTGTCATAACTGAAGAGTGCAGCGGTGATTGTGCCAAATAAAATTCCTACAGTTAAAAACGGTTGACACATGCTGACCAAACGGCCACGCATATGGCTTGGAGAACATTCCGCAATATATACGGTAGTTGTAGCACAAGCAAATCCTGAAAAATAAAAGAAACTTTTTGTAGAAAGATAAATAGTAATATAGTCTTATTTTTTAAATACCCCTTCAGAGATAATTTGTAACTACTTTTGTACTAAATTTTGTTCTTACTTCTTACCTCAACATGCAAACACATGGTTGACCTTGCTGCATCTAGAATGTGCAGATGTGGGACAAACTATATGACAATTAGATATATAAACACCCACCCAAGTAGAAAGAGGTCTCTTACATCCCCCACAAGAATTAGTTAGTTTGTATGGAACTGCATGTTGGTCACTTGAAAAAAATAGAATAAAACTTATAAACACAGTAATTAACACAATACAATTTGCAGACTACTGACGTCAGTACTACAACAGCAGGTGTATGCAATTAGCATTTATTGTTATAGAATGTGTAGACTAAGAAAAAATGGCAAATCGTACTGTACTAGTAAAAAGATTGACAACTTGAATTGAGTGGGTGTGGAATCCTAACAATGACCGATTGTTTTTAAGTTTTGAGAAAAGATTGAAAACATGAAAATGGGCAGTACAACTGCAGCAGTAGAGTAGCCACAAGCTCTGGTGCTCACCCAAGCCTTTCCCTTGCAGATGTCATTTGTGTGATGTCGTTCCAGTATGGAGACAAGCTAACACATGCCAATGGCAGGTAGCTAGCCAATCTATTGACATCCATTTGTTTCTATTTTCCTCTGCTTCTGGCTTCCTCCAAGAAATGATGTCTACTATGCCCTCCCCTTGTTAATTGATTGCTTGATTAATTTGTTTTTATGGCTTATCAACCTTTTATGTGTTATTTAAAGCCAGAAATATCTTTAGAGTGTAAGAATCTTTTGTAAATAATAATGATTTACTGATGCAAGTCTTACTAATAAACCCATAGCTGGGAAGAGAATATATGAATCCATACCTTTCCCAAGGTTATTTGTGCATAAGTGAATATAATGAATTGGAACTTGGCTCTCCGATTTCCAATTCCGATACACTATCCACACATCCAAATTTACAGGACCTGGTATTCCCAAGAGGTCACTCACCTCTAACTAGGCTTGACATAGCTGCAGAGATTGTCTGAGAATTGGTGTTTCAACATAATATGGCTGTAAGCTTTGTTATGAAGCATGTAAAAAAATAAATCGGAAGAAAAATTGTCTGTTGTTGATTCAGTGTGTGATGCAGTGTTGGGGAATTGCCGATAGACTACTAGAATCTAGAGACAATGTAAAATACGTATTTCAATTTTCTTTTTTTGAGCGGAGGGCAATTTAATAATTAAAAGGGTTTTATTAATTGGACCAAATAGTAGACTACTATACCCACAATAGCATTTAGTAATAGCGGTAAAGATACATAAGATACTGATAAAACAAATATGTCTGGATACTGGGACGAGAGCTCTTTCTTAGTTACAGTTTTGGTTTTGTTTAGTTTACAAAACATCAACCATTTCCAGATTATTATGTTGCAAATACTGTCATTTTGATAAATGATATATATGTAGATAAAGACCTGGTTTGCATGAGATGTAAACAAAGGTAAACATATGTCCAGTTTGCATAAGAATCAAAAAGGTAAACATAGATATAGTAAACAGATAGCCCCTTTTGTGAGGTACTTCTCTAAAGGATATATTCTTGAGTTTTGAATTATAGAAGAAACTTACTTTTATTTCCTGACAGAAAATTTTAAAAATTCTAATTAACACCTGCAACATATTAAGTTTCAATGAACACATCTAAGAAATTGAACGACGGTCTAACTGCCAAAATGAAAGCCATTTTGAAAAATTGTTTTCTCTTTATCAATGAAGTTAACAGATTTACAGACTTCAACAGATGATGATTGTAGAATTGCATCAAGATGGTAAGAATGCTATGTCATTTCAGTTATCTATATATATAAAACAGAGGATGTCTGTGTGTCTATCTGTGTGTCTTTTCACTTGAGATCCTTCAAACAGGTTTAGACCAAACTTGGCACATACATTGTACAATGTAAGAGATAGGTTCTTAGCATAAAAAATAATCAATAATTTTTAAAAATCAATAACCAATAAGGCCGATCAAAAGTTGATAAATTCACTTTTTTCCTCCAATTTAATTCAAACTCAGTATGTAGGTTACTTACATCATGACGAACTCAACAATACCTCGTTTTTATTTCTATACCATTGTATTTAAAAAATGAAAAATTGATTCCAACACAAATTTTAAACTAAAAACTCCTTCAATTTTCAAGCAATCTAATACAAACTTCACCCAATTGTAGCCAACAATAAATTGATTGTTTAACAGTCATTTAACTTGGTAAATGAGTCCACCCATATAGTGAGAATCCGTGTAAATAGTGAATACTGGTTCCTTTCTTATTTTTCATTGATCTTTCAACCAATTTTCATCAAACTTCACAATCATTATAAATGCATCCTCTTTGTATCTTTGTATAAATGTATCCTGGTAGCACACTGACAAATTGAACTTCAAAAACTGCAAAATAATTGTGGTCTGAAGTGGGTCGTCATGTTGCCTGTTTTACCCCTTCATATCCTCAGCTAACTTCGATTGAATAAATACAGACTACTTCTGTTATATCAGTAACTGAATTAATTCAAAATGTTTTTATTTTTTCTGCCAATATTTTGGTTATAAAACTTGAATCAAGTGTTAACGTACAACATTCATGTGTTCTGGTTAATGATTATCATAAACTAAATTGAAATTTATGCATTTGGAGATGCTTGATAATATCCAAAGAATCTGCAATGATATCGGTCATGACTTGACATCTCAGCTTCAGTCACTTACGCACTTCCCTGTGGCTTTTCCATAAGTATCTTCATGCTAAGATTCTGAGTTTTTCTCTTTGGTACCTTGACTTTACAAATTTCAGCACAGTACTAGCGGAAATGGCCGCTAGATGTAATCGTAAATTCTATGCTAACAGTTTCTTCTCTCACAATTCTCATTTGGCTTCTTGCTTTCCAGTCACCTTTGATCTTCAAAATTTTTTATTGCTCTCTCTCCTTGATAATGTTTTCAGTAACATCTTGCATCTTAGTTTCTTTATTGCCTTGCTTGGGGTGAAATGATCAAAAAGAAATGCTTAGTTGCCTCCCGTTAATGGACCTCTTGCTCAGCAATATGGCACGGGGAAGGCAGTGACTAAATGGTGGTGTTGTGGCCAAAGACTGAAGAAAGAATATTTTTGAGCATTTAATGGTGTTTTTATTATGCCACTAACAATTATAAATGGTAACAAAGTTAAGCAGATAAACAAGAAAAATACTTTTATTTTGTCACAGTTTAACATTTTGCAGAGATAAAGTTGTTTTTCAGGACAGTTCTGGGACTTGGCCTCAATGAAGCTAAGCCTCTTAAATAGAAAAGCTCAGTGAGCAATGATTAGGTAATCTCGTAAGACAAGAATGTGTCTTCTTACCAAACCTCTTCAACCTATATATGAAGGTGATTTAGAGGGAATTATAAGTCCAAGCAGGATTCATTATTGACAGCCATAATCTTATCAATGTATGTAATATTGGTAGCAGACACAGAAGAGAACCTAGAAGCACTCCTACAGAAAGTAGTGAAGGAAGGTGAAAAGAAAGGAGTAAACATCAATTGCAAAAGGATAGAATGCACAGTTGTTAGCAAAAGGAACAGACCAAAATGCAAATTACTAATTGGAGATATCAAAATCAAAAAAGTACAATTTAAATATCTGAGAAGTATTTTAACAGAGGAGAGAAAGTGCATAATTGAAATCTGAAGGCACATTGGGATAGTGAAAGTGCCTTCTAGAAGCTAAGCAAAGTATTAAGAAACAGAAAAATCTCAATAGGAACAAAGAATAGTAAACTGTTATGTAATAATACTCCTATATGGTGGTAAATGCTGGACAATCTCCTCACAGTTTGAAGAAGAGATTTGAAACAACAGAAATGTGGTTCTACACAAGGATGTTCAGAATGCTATGGACCAAAAAGTTTTAGAGTAAAGGAGAACAAGAAAACACTTACACTTAACAGACAGTTGAAATTTCTAGGGTACATGAGGAAAGAGAATGTGGAAAATTTATATTCCCAGGACAAATTCAAGGTAAGGAGGAAATCAATGCATAATTTATCTGGTGAGCTTGAGTGAATGAATGGTGGAACAGGACTTGGGTGAGATGGCAAAAGACAAAATTTATTAAGAGCTACAATGGACAGGAAATTGTGGAGAGCCATGATTGCCAACATTCTGAAGGGACACAGCACATAGAAGATGAATGTAATTTTTGTGAATTATTGCTTTGTAGTAGACGAAAGCCTACTGTGTAAATACATACTTGTAACAGAGAAATAGAGAGATGCTTGAAAGAAACCCACAGGAATGATGAAGTTTATTTTTCTCTGGTACAGAAATGGGAATCATGATGCTTACTAGCCAGAGAATTTTTGTCCATTCTCTATTCCTTCCTCTTTCAATCTTCGCTTCATTCTGACTCTCACCCATAGTAAAAAATGTTCCTGGTTGTGTGTGTGTGTAGGTGTGCACTCGACAGTGTATAGAGTGGAATGAACAAACAAAATAGTGTTTTTTTGTGGGGGAAAAAAGTTGGATTTCTCAGTAAACAGAACTCTTCTCTTGAGTAGATTTTTCAGAAAGAGATTTCTTTACTTGTTCCTCTGTGGAACATGAAATCTGTTTCAAGCTGCCAGGACTGATACAGCAAGGGTTGTGAGTGGTTTCTCTTTTGGGTAGTTGTCTCAAATAGAGATTTCTCTGCTTGTTCCCATGTGGTACGAGAAATATCAGCTCCAAGCTGCCAAGGCTGCTAGGGGTTGTGAGTGGTTCTTTGAGCTGGCCTTGAAAGTAGTGGCCGCTGAAGAGGGAAAGTAAAAAAGAGGTCGAATAGGGCTCGGGCAGCATTTTTATGAGTTCTGGGAGTTCCTGTTGTCCCTGCTGATTACTTCCATTGCTGCTACTACTGAATTGAACAAAGTAAGGAACCCCCACATGCCACAATAGCCAACAAGCAAAATAGTTATATCAATAAAAGGTTACAATTCAGAAAAACATTCCTAAACTCTCCACCACAACTGTTTGATGACCAGTCTTTATCAACTGATTGTTTGATGACCAGTCTTTATCAGGGCATGCCATTGCTGATTAAATTTCTTGAATATGGTAGTCAGCATTCCTATGTAACATTCCTTTGACAAATATTACTGAGAGCTACAAAGGACAGGAAGCTGTGGAGAGCCATGGTCCTGAAGTGATACAGTATATAACAAAGAACTGGTAAATCATTATCATATCACTTATTATAATGTAGCGTATAAAAATGTTACTTAATATTTAAAATCACTGCAGCATGAGAATCAACTTGCAAGCAAAACATTTTTTTCTGAAGAGTGAAGCAAAATTTTTGTTGTCTATGAATGAAGAGGATACATGTTTATGGATACTTTTAAAAGCACAATAAAATAAATTCCATATGTGACTATGAATAAGAAAGTTATTTATTAAGCTTACCTAATGAGAATGAAGCTTGGAATACAGGCTGCTTGGTTTGTAGGACAAGCTTAAAAATATGATATTCACACTGTACAAGGTTTGACAACCACTCAAGGTAGAACATTACAGAGTAAGAGGCATGTTTTATGTGGATATGAGGGGAAGATGACAGTTCAAATAAAAAAGGTAAATAGAGAAAAAAAACAAAAAAAATATAGTTTTTTTATTCTTCATTAAAATTTTTTTGAATACATTTCGGCCATTAGATAATGCAACTTTGTTCAAGTGTCCATTGGATTGGAATATCAAACCTTGTTCTGAGAAGCATGCATTTTCCCTTCCATACATGTTACATTTGATGCCTGTGCCCGTGGCCACGAGCTTCTGGAAACCTGCAGTAAATCCATGATTTCTGTGATAACTCACAGAATTTTCTCAACATTTCTATTTTTGGGGAGCATGAATTTAATATTTTATTTCAATATTTTAATGGTTCATAATTATAAAAATTTAAATTTCAAAGTAGTGTTTTAACAGAGGAATGAAAACACAATGCCAAAATACAAAGGCACTTTGGAAAAGCAAAAGGTGCCTTCCAAAAGCTAAGCAAAGTATTAAAAAACAGGAAAATTTCAATAGAAAACAAGATTGCTAAACTGGGATGTAATATTGGTCATCCAATATGGCAGTGAATGCTGGAAAGTCTCCTTGGACGCATGCTGTTTCTGATCTACATAAATGACATTCCTGATGTTATCAGTTCCCAACTAGGTATTTATGCAGATGACAAAACTATTTACTTCTGCCTTAGTAGCAAGTCCAACAGTTCCGACAAAGTAAATCTGGAACCTGCTCGCAAAATGAATCTACAATCTGTGGTTAACTGGGGCCAATAAATGGCTTGTAAATTTCAATGCCCCCAAAACAAAACTGCTTTCATTTAATTGCTACAGTGAAATTTTCTGCCTATCATGAATATGGCTGATGCTACCCTCCAGAAGAGTAACATCACACGTTCTTGGCTTCATGTTTTCCATTGTCATGAAGTGGAGTGATTATATTGAATCAATTGCTGGGTCTACTGCTAGGAAACTTAGTTCGCTGTACTGTGCCAGACCATTTTTCTCATCAGAATCCATCTTGCAAATTTATAAATCTAATATTTGTCCATGCATTGAATACTGCTGACATATCTGGTCTGATGCTCCTACTATATATCTCAAGATTCTTGACAAAATTCATCTGTAATGTAATCAATCCTGACCTGGAATCTCAACTTCATGAATTTAAGTGTGCTACTAGATTAGCAATTAGGTCTCACAGTTTTATTTTTGAACTAGCTAGATGCAACCATATGTGCTATTCTAATAACTTCTTTTCTTGCACTTCTCACCTGTGAAACTTCCTTCTGATTTCTTGCTTCCTTGCCATCTACAATCTTCAAAAATCTAAGTACAATGCCAAACACCATCTTCTGTCTTCCTGAATTCTGTTTCTATATTGTCCTTTCTCCTCACTTCTTGTCAATAAAGTCTTCTCATTCTCTTTCACTCCCTGTAACCTTCTGCATTCTGGTGACATTGTCACCTTGCTTAGGGTGAAATGATTTAAAAAAGAAAAGAAAAAAAGGTTTATTTTTAGGAAGTTCTTAGTATAATTCTCATGTGACAACTGCTTAGGACATTGTACACACAGTTCTTGGTCATTTTATTTCTTCCAGTTGCTTTTTTTTCTTTCTTTCTTATGGTGTTTGTGCAGCATGGGACTGTTTTTGAATACTTCTGATATTATGCAAACTGCATATTCACTTGACCCTTCCTGCCACGCCTCAGATGACTGTGACTGGTAGATGGTGTTGGTATTACATTACCAGAGGAATGTTTTTCCAAGTTAGTCTTTATACTGATCATTTCTCACTGGTACATGCATGGGTCACCATACAGAGAAACAAAAATAGAGTAATCCAGAAAATGAGAAAAAGTGGAAAATAAGGAAACTGAAAGATGCAGTTAGAAGAAAATCTTGAGGAAGAGAGTAGGGGGAAGAGGACCAACAATCCAATGAAAGCGAAGAAATAAATATGCAATGTAATGGTTCCTGGAACATAAATGGGTCCTAAATGATTTTATCTAGGCTTAGTTTTATGGGTATAGCACTGTGGCCACACGCTGTTCACAAAAAGGGAATTGAAGTAAATAAATAAATGAAATCTTTTGAGATCAAATGTCATGCATCTAGAAGGTAGGGAGTTCCATTCGTGGGCTTATATCACCACTGTTGTCCTCATCTTTGCAGCCATATTCATAATGTTTTAGCCATTGTACGCTCTGACCTTCTTCACATGATTGGAATTTCATCCACAGGGGTAGATTGTTCTAGTTTCACACATCTTCCAGATGTCTCAGGATCAGCTATCTCCCTTTAATTCAACTCTCCAAGATTTTTTTGTTCACCTCAGCTGTAGCCAGGTATTGAACTTACAACTCTTTGGGTCAAGGCACTGAATTCAACCAACACTTTTATCCCCTGGGCCAAGTATCCTTGGACTTATAAACCTAATGTCTTAGCAACCATGTTTTTTTTTGTTTACTAGGGCTTAATGTTGCAATTTTGTTGTTATTGTTTTTTCTCCAGCACTCCTTATTACTGGTTCCCATATTGTATTCATTTCTATACTTGACTGGCTTAGGAGATTTTTTACGGCTTTATGGTGTTCCTGCAGTCTTATAGTAAGGGGGCAGTCTGTTTCTCCTTTATATTTCTTACCACAACTGCATGGGATGGCATACACACAGTCCTTAATCATATTCTCCTCTATGGAAGATCTTACTCAGAAGAGGTATTGAACCACTTTTGAAGGTCGTTCTGATATTAGACAGACCACAGATCTTTTGTATTTTTTCCGATAATTCCTTCACATAGTGTAGACAAACTGAGGCCATTTTCTGGATGTTGTTATACTCTGGCACCCTGCTATCCCAGTTTGTCAGAGCTGCTGTCATTTACCCAGGGTAGTTGTTACATTGTAGGGTACTGCTTACACTGACCATTTCTTGTTCATATGTCTCTGGGTCGCCATATATGACTTTTGCTTGATATTGTAAGCAGCAGATGATCCCTTTCTTTATGATGTCTGGATGGTTGGAGTTGAAGTTGAGGTATTGTCTGGTGAATGTAGGCTTGCAGTATACAGATGTCTTAAACACATGCTCTGTTCAAGATATTAATACATCCAGGAATGCTAACGTTTTGTTGTTTTCCCTCTCCATATGTTCTGTTGATGAATTATACAGTGAAAATGCTTGAATGTTGAATCTGGATATATGTTTTCTATTTTTGTACCTAACTTGGCAGCAACACCATTATGTCTCCCAACCTATTGGCAGCACCATCAGTAGATAAACACAAAAGTTTACTTAAATCAAGGTCAAACTCATGGAGAATCTGTTCAACTTTCTCAAAAATGCCCTGGCTTGTTGTAGTATCATGCATTGGGACCAGTTCAATTAGTTCTTCATAAATTTAAAATTCATTGTCCCAAGCCCTGATGAAAATGGCGACCTGTGCTATTCCAGCTATGTCAACCGTCTCATCCAGAGCAATAGAAAAATGTTCAAAACTTGATGATAAAATCTTCAACTGTCGACTCAAGTCATCTGCTATTTCATCAATCCATTCAGCAACAGTTTTTCTGCTTAATGAAATGTCTTGAAATAAATGTGACTTCTCTGGACATACAATTTCAGTTGTTTTTACAAGATATTTCTTTATGAAATCTCCTTCACTGTAAGATTTTCCACTGATGCCAATCATTTTGCAGAGTTCAAAGCTTGCAGTAACGGAACTAATGTTGCCTTTCTGAATGTAGGTACTGACCAGGCTTGACATTGCTTAACATCTGAAAAGCTGAAGGCAAAAAAGCAGGGGAAATAGTAAATAACCTACTTGACTAGTTTGAAGGATAATGGGTTATAAAAAGAAGATACTTACCAATTCCAGATCCCGTGAGAAGTCGTCCAATCAAGAGTACCTCCTTGCTGGGTGCTGTGGCAGTGACTACTGCTCCCAGGATAAAACATGAACAAGAGAACATTACACATTTCTTGCGACCAAATCTGTCACAGAACCAACCGGCGATCAAGCATGAAATGGTGGCACTTGGCATAGCCCCCGCCAAAATCAGTTCCTGCCAAATCAAAGTTAGGTGTATGTGTTTATTGTTACGCATAAGAAGAATAGCTCCGGAAGTTGAGCCCATTTCAAAACCTTCGCTAAAGATTGAAATCTGGGCAACTAAAGTCAGAAAATAGACGAGTGGGACTGGTGGATTTTGTTCATGTTTTTCACTGTTAACACCTTGAAAATCTGTCATTGTCTCTTATTCAATTTAAAAAGGGAAAGATCTCAGCAAATGAAGATTTTTAAATAGCAGAGAAAATGCAAACAGTTCACAGGTAAACAGTCCAGGAATCAAACATATATATAATCTGTAATGACCTAAAAGAGAAACAAATTTTTTTTAGATATTTCAGCTGCAATTAAGGTTACAAGTTGATACAAAGAGAAAAGTATTGATCAATAAATTGGTACATGGCTTGTTTATATGAAGGTTAACTTATGAGAATAATAGGAGTCATTCTTTTCATATGAAAAAGAAGAGGATGAGAGCACAGTTATTATTGCTCGAAAGGTTTGGCGAATTTGCAACTAGACTTTTTTTCTTTTTTTTTTACCATAAGTTGAAGACCTGTTCATTTGGACATCACCAATTCAAGGGACAATCAACTTTGATAGAATAGATCACCACATTTGTAAACATCTATGCTGATGATATGACAATATATGGGTGCACCTCTAAAACTCTTGACAATCAGAGATCACCAGCTGACCTATCTTCCAATTTAGCACTAAGTTCCCAGTGGGACTGGTTGCATTCAATTCCTCAATAACCAAACTAGTTACATTCCATCACTGCTGTTCAGACCCCAAACTATGGCCAGTCATGATGAACAGGTGCCGTGGAGACACCATGCCTTGAGACAATATTAGACCTCACGCCTGACCTCAAGTGGAACTTGTAGATATAATCCATCACTAAAGATGCAGGCAAAATGGTCAGCTCCCTGTACTCCTCTAGTAGGTACCTGACTCCTCATGCTATCCTCTACATTTACAAGAAGAACTAAATCAGACCTAAAATGGAGTACTGTTGTCATATTTGGGTGGGAGCTGCCCAGTCCTCCCTTTCCAGTTTTCGATAGAGTTCAAAAGCGTCTCAGAGAAGAATTATTTTCCACTTCGCTCTCACAGGCAGGATGTGGCAAGTCTCTCCCACTGCTTTATTGCTGGAGAGTGCTCAGATGAACTACATTGCATAATGCCAGGTCTAATCTTCACAGCTTAGATCCACCATGCCACTTCCATTGTAGCAAACCACCCTCATTGCCTCCATATTCCATTGGTGGGAAGTTCCACTTGAACAGTTTCTTCCTGCAAACCATTGCTCTGTAGAACAGACAAGGAAGAGGATGTTTCCCCAATCATTACAATTTTAACCTGTTCAAGTCTAGAGATAACTGTTATCTTCCCCCTCCTATCCGTATAAATTATCCCTTATCATAACCCTCTACCTTGAGTGACCTTGAGGATTTATTACTGAATGAACCTTACTGAAAAAAAAAAAAATAAAATAAAAATCTCCCACTAGATGGTGGCAGAAAAGCCATTAACACTATTTACATTATTCGGACTATTGTCCACATCTTTGTCGCCATATTTATTACGTTTCAGCCATTGTGCACTCCAGCCTTCTTCAGGTGGTTGGAATGTCAAACTGAACCCTTTATTTTGCTCACTGGGGTAGACTGTTCTAGTTTCATGTGCCATGTTTTTTTAATGGATGTAAGTTGTCTCCTGTTAATTACCCTCTCCAAGTTCTCCACTGCCTTAACCTGATATTGAACTCACACTATTTGGATACTGTCACTGGATCTAACTAAATCCTTTATCCACTGTGCCATGTGTCCTTGAGGACATTTGTGTATGAATTTCTGGGTATTATATTCAGCAACCATTTTTACCAGTGCTCATATTGCAATTTTTGCGGGTATCACATTATGTTTTTACTAGAGCTCATATTGCAACTTTTGTTGTTATTATGGCTTTACTCTAACACTCCTTATTACTAGTTCCCATATTGTATTCATGTCTATGCTTGGTCGGATCAGGTGATTTTTATGGCCTAGCATATGTGATGATTCCCTAAGTTTATGAATTTTCCAATGGTATTCTTTCTCTATTATCTCAACCTGATCCCACAGGGGGTAGTGATCTCCCTTCTCTTTCTATATGTGGTCAGCCACACCTGATTCTTCCACTTCCCCTCATGTTACAGCTTTCTGGTGTTCTTGAAGCCTTACCTTAAGGGGGCGGCCTGTATCCCCTTTATATTTCTTTCCGTAGCTGCAGGGGATGGGGAGGGGGGTCTTACTTGGGAGAGATACCTGCAAAGTATTGTCCAGCTTTTGAAGTTTGTCCTGATGTTATATAGACCACAGATCTTTTGTATTTTCTCTGATAACCCCTTCACATAAGGCAGGCAGACTGTTTTCTGAGTGTTGTCTTCTCCTCCTCTTGTACCCGCCTATCCCAGTTTTTGGGGCTGCTGCCATGTCTCCAGGGTAGTTGTTACGTTGTAGGGTACTACTTATACTGACCAATTCTTTATCTAATGTCTCTGGGTCGCCACTTATGATTTTTGCTTGGTGTTGTAAGCAGCGAATGATCCCTTTCTTTACGTTGTATGGATGGTGGGAGTTGAAATTGAGGTACTGTCCGATGAATGTTGGTTTACGGTATACGGGTGTCTTGAACCCATGCTCTGTTTGAGATATTAGAACATCCAGGAATGGGAGTGTGCTGTTACTTTCTTTCTCCATCGTGAACTGTATCGAAGGTCTTATTGAGTTCACATGGTCCAGTAGAACCTGGACATCTTCCTGGTCTGGCCAGAGTATGAAGGTGTCATCTACGTACCTTAACCATATAGTTGGCTTTAGAGATATGGATTCTAATGCCATTTTCTCAAAGTATTCCGTGTATATATTTGCCATTGCTGGTATTAATGGCAAGCCCATCGCTAAGCCCTCATCCTGTCGATATATGTGTGATCCTATTCTGAAGTGTGTTGTTTATGTACAGAAAGTCAACATCTCCATCAGATAATCTATTGGAATACGGGTCTGGTCTTCTAGGGATGAGTCAGAGGCCAATCTGTCTCTGACTACTGGGAGTGCCTCCTGTGGGTACCTTGGTGAACAAACTCACCACATCCAAGCTCACCATCTGGTTGGATGGGAGCATCTTTGATTATTTCCATGAAGTGGGCGGAGTTTCGGACATATGAAGGAGACTTTCCGATCAATGGGTCAATTATATCTATAAGGAAGTGACACAGAGCCCTGGCAACTAACAATCAGCCTGAGTAGAATACTGTCTTTGTGAATCTTATGGAGACCGTATATGTGAGGTAGCTTGGTGTAACGCTGTGATAACTGCCTATACATCTTAGGTGTGAAGTGATCCTTGTTCTTGATTAGTATCTGTGACAGTTTGCGTTCTGTTTTCATTGTAGGATGCTTTTTTTACTTTGCTGTAGCTACCATTGATAATGCGGTCTTCCAGCTTTCTTGTATAATTTGATTTGTCCATCACTACAGTCGCATTGCCTTTGTCAGCCAGTAATATGATGATGTTTTCGTTCCTCTGTAGGGAACCAATCGCCAGCCTCTCCAGTTTCGTGATGTTTGACCTGGGCGGCTTGGCCTTCTCCAAGGTCTGCCTCACCTTCTCAGTTCATCTGCCTGAACCTGAGGGATGTTCAAGGCCACCTCCTCGCCTCTGGTAATGATGTCCAAGTATGGCACTCGCCTGATGGTTGTGGCGAAGTTGCGACCCTTATTCAATACTGACTCCTCAGAGGCACTCAGCTGATATAGGCTGATGTTGATTACATTGTAATAAATATGGCGACAAAGATGAGGATAATAGTCAGAATAATGTAAATAGTGTACATAATACCTCATCTCAGAAACATAGTCAAAAGCCATTAAGTTGGGAATAAATATTACAGTCAGAAAAGAAATTGATTCAAGAACAGGATTCTACATTTGAGGGTCTTTTTCTTTATTTTACAATATAGAACCTACTTAAAAAATGACCAGCTTAGCATAGCAAAATTCCATTAAATGCAGCTACCTGTAAATGAATGAATTATCCTAAAATAATAATTCAGGTAATCAACTAATTTACAGTTGTGCTGGCTAGATGTCACCATAAGTTCTATGGTAACAGTTTCTTTTCTCGTACTTCATGCTTATGGCACTCCCTTCCAGCACCATGGTTTCCAGCCAACTTCAAAAATTTAAATGTAATGTCAATTGCTATCTACTGTCCACCTGATTACTTTTTTTCTCTTTCCACTCATTAGTAATGTTGCTGTTCCTAATTCTTCCACATCCAGTAACCCCTTGTGTCTTAGTAGCTTTACTGCCTTGCTTGGGGTGAAATCAATTCAAAATATATGATTCCTAATGTATATATATATATATATATACAAGTTTAGGATTGGTATATACGGAGTGAATTCCAATAACCAACAATTACTATTCTTTAAAGAGTGCTCAATACAGAGTAGAGCAGATATAATTATTTATTTGAATATTACAACATAAATATGTTATAAAATCACGACAAAAATAGCCATTTTGTTTCAACACTTCTGGTGTCTTATCAAGTGATGGTGTAGAATATAGATTAAATGGTTTTAAAAATTTCAAATTAATTAACGATGCTTAGCTAGGAGGAAACGCTGTTACATAAGCTAGAATGACCAATCAAAATACAAGTATAGGGTGATTCGAAAAATTTGACAACTAAGCAAGGTTATCATAGATATTAAAAGATTTATAAAATTTGAAATTAAAATTAAAAGTAAAAAATTAAAAATTACCTATTTAGAAATCTAAATCAAATCTCTATTAAGTTTTAAATTGTAGAATTACCGAGGAGAAAAAATATAAAAATATAAAAATAAAAATAAAAGATATATATGCTATTTAATTTGTATTTTCATTGAAATTATGTTGAAAGGGATGTTCAGAACCCCAGACAGAAATGTATACACTTTAGTTTCATTTCAACATGTTAGTCGCCTCTCACGCAAAATCATTCGAACATACGCAGGTTATTATAATACATAAGCGCTCAGACGTATTTAGATATATACACACATACAAAATATCTACACCACATACAACCACACGTACGCAAATGCACTTTCCTTACACATAGACATCAATACACACAGGCACATACATCTACATTCATTATGATCTAGACGGTCAGATGTCATAGCTAAAAAAGTGAATATATTCGTGGCTTAATATGTTATTAAACGAATTTTAACTTGAAATATAACTGATCCGGTCAAATATACATAGATAAAATTTAAACAAATAAATATATATAAATATATATATATACATTTTTAAATCATATAGTTTTCGACACATTACAGACAAAAGTAAATAACCACCTCCATATATAATTGTACATTCACACATACGCATACAAATCAACACATACATCCGCATATACATATATACGCATAATAGGTACGCATATACAGACATACGCACATAAACATACATATAGATAAGCACATATAAATATATCGACCCATACGTCAACGCAGAAAAGTAAATAAAGCAAGTAAAGAAATATATACATAAAGATGCAACTATATACAAATACATACATACATACACATACACATACATATCTAGATGCACATACATACGCACGCATACATATATGCATATAAACTAAATATATACACAGACATTTACAAATACATGTATATACACGAAAAATCAAGCAAACGTAGATTAAAACGATATAAATATAAAAATGCATATATACATCAGCTTGTACATATATATACACATACATATGCAACTACACATATATATACACACATACATACATATATACACACATATATCTACACACATACATACACATATACATACACATACATATATACATACACACATACATATATAAATATACACATACATACATATATATATATATACGTACATACATACATATATATATATATATATATATATATATATATATACACATACACACATACATATACAAATACATATACATATATACATAAACATGTAGACACATACACAAAAAAGGGAAAGGAATAAGTATACATAGACCAACTTATATTCTAATAATATTCCAACAATATTATGATAAAATATATTAAAAGTTTATCATAATTTAAGAAAAGAACAACGGTCTATAAGCAATTAAAGGTTCCTTATCAACAAAAGTAGATTTTAGTTTGCATCTATGATACACTCCAAGACACTAAAGCATACATACAAATACACATACAACGACACACAAACATACATCCATATATACATAAATATCTAATCATATATAAATACCCATATCAACACATCCAGATATACAGTACACCAACAGTCGAGCGCATACATATAAATACCCACACACACATATATATGTACACCCATATACATACATACATACATATATATATACACATTTAAACATACACACATATACATATATATGCATATATAAACATATACATACACATATATACATACATACTACATATACACACACATATGCACACTCACACATACATATACATACATATGCATATGTATACACATATTTACACACACACAAGTACACATATATATCTCTATATACCCAAACATATACTTACACATTTAGTGGTAGACACTTACCAGAATTTACACCCTTACTCGTACACATAAACAGGTTAACATATGATAGATGCCAAGATACACAACCATATACCTTCATATAATAAAATAAAATAAAAAACCTTACATATATATACCCCTATATACACATATACACATCCAACAGTAGAAACAACTCTACATAACATACAAATATATACATTCAAATACAGACACGTATAATACTTTGTAGGTACACAGTACACATTCATATCGATCTGGCGACCATCATGCTAAAAAGGTAATAGTCTATTAAGTTTAACTTATCGTTATCATTGAAAGTATATGATCTCTATACTAAGTTAAATTTAAAACGATGTTTACAGTTAACTGTTAGTTCATATCTTTGATTTAAAAGATCAGTCTTATTTTTAAATCTAATTATTTCAAGTTTCTCGTTAAGGCATAGGTAACACGGGGCATATAGGGAGTTACATGTCCGGGCCTTTCTAATTAATTTCCATTTAACCTTAGGTGTTTTCTTTTTTTCTTTTAGACTCCAAAAGTATTTGGATAATGAAGTCATATATTTATAGTTACTATTATTAAAAGATTGCACATGACCCCGCCAGCGTTCCTTGAATGGTCTCATGGTGCAACTTATGTAGAATTTCTTTATATTTGGATTTTCTAGTGTTGATATTGTACTGAGATAAACTACATATATATATATATATATATATATATATATATATATATATATATATATATATATATATATATATATACACACACACACATTCACACTTATGCTTAGATTAAAAGTGAAATTCTACAATTACGTAAGGTATGCTGGAAATGTGACAGAAAAAAACAAATAAAAAGAAAAACAAAATTTCAAATTACTTGTATAAAAGATCCCATCGCTCTTGTTTTCAATCAGTCTTGTGAGTATCAAATTTTCCAAGCTTTCTACCCTCATTATATGCCCTAGAAATTTCAACTTTTTGATGTAAAGTATGAATTTCCTCTTTGTTTCCATTTTCTCTAAAACTTTGTCGTTGCTAATATGTTTGATCCATGGTATTCTCAGCATCCTTCTGTAGAACCACATTCTCTTCTTCATCTGTGAAGAGATTCTCTAGGATCCACTACCATATAGGAGGATCAATATTACATAACAGTTCAGAACTCTTTTCTTTGTCTCTAATGATTTTATTCCGTTTCTTATACTTTGCTTAGCTTTTGGAAGATAACTTTCACTATCTCAATGCGCCTTCAGGTTTTGATGTCATACTTTCCACTTTTTATTTATCAAAATCACATCTGTTTCGGATTAAAAAATGGTGCTGGCCTGTAACAGTTTAAATTTATTTTTTTGACACATTTTGTTTAGAACTAAAATGCAATAAGACAAATAAAATAAATGTACTCATAACTTTTGAATAACTGGCGGGGGTTAAATGCCCCGCCTCAACGTTTATTAGAGAACCACATGTACAGAATGAGAAAAATTACTGTTGCCTCTTGAATAAAAGAAAGTGGGGCGACTCATAAATATTTTTAAAATTAAGAGATACCTGCACTATATTTGAACCCCACACCCATTTATTCGAAACTACAATAATTTTCACAATAATGTCGCTCACAAGCATTTTGAGATGAATAACAAATTCAGTACGTGACTTAAAGTACTCTTACAAGCTGGTGAGTGTTCAATGAATTTGACTTTTTACCAAAGATGGCTTGCTCCAATAAGTATCAGATCTTGCGTTGAGGCCATTTTTGATGGCATTCAAGGAGGTACTGAAAAGATCTTGGCCTGACTCACTTCTGAAAAAAATCAGTATTCTTTATTAAATTCAGACCTTTTCACAATTCTTGCAACCATTTTATTAATTGTAGCTAAAATATGAAGGTTATTTTTATGCTCAAAAGATTTCCCATGTAAATCAATACTAGCCTCTTCACTTTACACCATTTTGGCCTACGAAATGTGAAAGTTGAAGTTTCAAGTGTTTATGTGTAAAAGTTCGAGCACATAGGAGAGATAGAAGGCTTATGGCCTCACCATGTTGAAACACTGATCCCCATATGAATACCAAAGTGAAGCAACATCAAGCTTGGTCAGTACTGAGATGGGTGACCACTTGGGAATACCAAATTGTGTAAGCTTGGAGTGCAGGTGGTGTAAAGGATAATGGCTCCAAATCTGAGAGCCGAGTTCAAATTCCAATTGGGTTCATTATATGCACCTATGTGAAAGTTCTAAATCCACATCTTTTTTCCTAGCTATGGATTAATTAGTAGAACTTGTATCACTAAACCATTATCACCCCGAAACTTTTTACAATTTAGAAATATTTTCTTTAAATAACTTGCAAAGAGATGAAAGCCATGAAAAATGAATGACTCAATAAATAAAAAGAGTCCACATAGTGAAAGAAGGTATGTTTGTTTTCAGCTTACCAGCTAGTCGTGCAAATGTTGTAATTCGTCTCTAGGTATGTTACGATGACCACTGTATCATAGAATGGATAAAAGTCAATTTATCGATTAATTTTGGTTGATTTTCCATCTGTTCATAGACATCTCTATATCCCCTTTGAAAAGTTTGTTTGCAGCTTTATATCCTGGTAGTAAAAGCTTTCACATTGGTTGGTCAAATTATGGCAATTTTTATTATCTGTCTATTTTATGTTGTCTGCTTTTAAGTCATTTTTAACAATTTCTCTCATGGGCCGGAATGTGCTAGAAATTTTCGTACAAAATATGTGCCCTCCAACAGTAATTCAGACTTTGCTAACGGAAAAGTTCTCTGTGGCTAAATGGTTTAACAGCATGTCAGACTATAACAGTTTCCTTATGGGATACAGGTTTGATTCCTGTCAGAGAACGCAAATTTTCTATGAAAATTTCTTGAACATTCAGGCAAGTAAATATAATTAGTACTGTTTAATAAAGACAGAGCATTTACTCAAATAGGTCGTATCCATAAAATGACATATAAACAGAATATATACAAGCTAACCAAAAAAGTTCTGTCCGTTTTTAAAGGAAAAAAAGAAAACACTTCAGAGTATGTGTAACTTATATTTAGTCTTCGAAGTAATCGCCATCGGCATCCAGCACCTTCTGCCAACGTATCTTTAGATGTTCAATGCCCTTGCGGTAGAACTCGAGGGGTTTTGACGCAAAGAAGTCCGTGGGAGCTTTGCGCAAGTCTGCTTCATTGGTGGAGGATTTCCCACGAAGATGATTATCCAGAAGAGGTGGTAATCAGATAGCGCAAGGTCAGGTGAATAAGGTGGATGGCGCAAAGTCTCTCACCCAAGTTGCTGTATGGTATCCCTGACCACTCGCGTGACATGCGGCCTGGCGTTGTCATGGAGGAAAAGCACACCTTTGCGATTCACCAGTGCTGGATCCTTCTGGCACAATGCCTGTTGCACACGTTTCAATTGCTGCGAGTATAGGTCTCCAGTGACCGTTTGGCCTGTTGGTAGCAGTTCATAATGAACCACTTGATGACCTGTCCACCAGACACAAAGCATAATCTTGCGTGGGTGCATAGCCGGTCTTGCAATGTGAGGGACAGCATCCTGAGGAGACAACCAATGTCTGGAACGCTTGGGAGTTTCATACAGAACCCACTTTTCATTACTGGTAAGCACTCGATTGAATAAGGATGCGGTACAGTGGCGAGAAAGCAGCGATACTCAGGCTGCCACTCGTTGTCCCTTGTGGACCTCCAACAGCGTTTGCGGAACCCACTTGCTCAGTTTGTACATCTTACCTAGGTGGTGCAGGTGAAGTCTAACTGTTTCATCGGAACCGGCGAACTGTCTTGCAAGTTCACAACACGTTAGACTACTGTCCTCTTCAATGGCCGCTTTCAGGACTCCGTCATTCAAGACCTGTGGTCGTCCACTGCGAGGCTCATCGTGGAGAGACAAATCTCCCGACTTCAATTTTCGAAACCAACGGTTTGCAGTATGTTCATCCATAGCACTATCCCCAAACCCTTGACATATGCAGCGACTTGATGCAGCTGCTGATAAGCCCACTTTGAAGTCATAAAGCAAACAACCCCGAACGAGATCTCTAGAGACTTCCATCCTTCTCACAGCTGTCTGGCTTATAACTGATGGCCGGGCACGGTGCGCATGTTTTTTTTATAACGTCTGATGTTCCTACTTCCGGCTGTCCAAATCTGAAAACTATTGCTACATGCATTTCGTATATATTTCAACTTCATTCAATGACTAATCAAAAAACGGACAGAACTTTTATGGTTACCTTGTATATATATATATATATATATATATATATATATATATATATATATATATATATATGAAAATCAAATAATAGAGAGAGTGATATGGTGGATTTCCTTATTCCTCGCTAGGCATTTAAGTGCATTTAGGTGTCTCATTGGTAATCCATTTTCATTGTTGGTTTGTATAGCAGCAGTGAGTATGCCTTGAATGGAACCTTTAGTGAATTGCTAGTGATGTTCTCCGAGCTGCTGGCATATAGAGAGAAAAAACATTAAAATTCCCTTCCTTTCTGCTGTGCGATGATGGCCTAGAGGTAAGATATATGACTGGTGTCAAATCAGTTGGGTTTTGATCCCGACTTGAAGTAATCAGATGTCTAGCCACACTATATATACATATATATAAAAGTGAACATAGAAGTCAACACTTAGAGGCGACAGTCTGTTTCATGCTAGATGCAATCGTCAGGTCTTATATTTACACACGCTCTATCTCTGATAATGAGCACTTTATCCCATAAATATAGCACATTTTAAGGCTATATTTCTTCATATATATGTGTGTGTGCGCGTGTGTGTGTGCGCGTGTGTCTTTCAAGCAATTCACTTCTGTTTTTTGTCTTCTTATCTTCTTTGCTTTTATCTGTTTTTGTCTTTTTCTTTTTTCTTTTCCTATTGTCGTTTTAAAAAAATTTGAATAATGAAAAAAGGAAGGTGATGTTTCATAAGTAGCATTTTTCAATAGAATCGTTTATAATCATCTTTGTTTCTCACTTGTTGAGATGCGTTTGCACTGAAACAAAAATGTATCTTTGTCATGAGTACTTGTTTGCCCATGTGTGTATGTGTGTGTGTGTGTGTGTGTGTGTGTATGCGTATGGATGGATATATATAATTTTATCCAGATTTAGATCCACAAGCTATATAATATTAATAAGTTTGTGTTATATATATATATATATATATATATATATATATATATATATATATATATATATATATATATATATATATATATACACACACACACACACACACACAGATGCTTATATGAAATTAGACAGATACATTTGTAATCTTTGTAGATACATACTTGATTATTTTCTCGGGTTTCATTAATTTTTTAATTCATTAGTTTGATTACTATTATTATTATTTTGAATACCATTATTTTTATTTTATTTTCTCTATATTTATTATCATTATTATTTATTATTAATAATATTTTTTATTATTAATATATTTGGTTTTATTAAGAATATCTTCAGTAATTTTATAACTATATTAAGGAAAATCTTACACATTTCTTATATATATATATATATATATATTACATGAATCATTTAAGTAGATTAGTAAAGTTAATGATATAAAATGGCGAAAACTCTTCGCAAACAAAATTTTAAAGTTACATTAACTACGAACCACTCGATGAATGTTATGATCCTTGTTTTTTAATAACTACAAGTTGTATAAGGTCTTTTTTTAATCTGCAAGTACTTTCAACTGTACATACAGTCATCCTCAGGCATGGAAATTATTTTGTCTTTAGTAAATCCAGGTAGTAGCGGAGACAAACATTTTGGGGATAACAGCTGAGACATTACTCTATTTATTGAACAATTTAATTCATGCCACATTGACTGAAAAACTCCTACAACAAAAAAATTCTCAAATTACCATATTAGTAAAAAATGCACTCTCTTAAATTAAAAAAAAATTCAACCTTAGTGTTGCGACTGCATGCTCCAAAAGTTTTTATCAGTTAACAATAACACATTTCTAAAAAAACATATTTCGATTCGCATTTAATCTTTCATCTCCGCTACTACCTGTCACAATTGTGTTAAATACTAGTATTAATTGGTTAGGTTTATTTCAAGTAGTTTTAATTTTCTTTTTTTTAGGTTAGGCTATTGAATTATTTTAGTTGGTAAGTCATGAAACAGGGAAAGAATTTCAAATAGTTAATCTTGCAGTGGCTGGTTTCATAAAAGTAAGTTTATGTAAATGGGGGATAGATAAATGTATGCATGTGTGCCTGAGCCTGTGTATGTAAATACATTTATGTGTAGATGTGTGGGTGTACACGCATGAATAGGAATTTTGCTTGCTTAAGCATATAAGATAAATGTAAACTTTATTGGGTGGTTAGAATAGCGAATAATCTTTTCTTAGAAACACTTCTATAAATGTTAGACTAATTTTTGGCGCTACTATAGGTAGATTATAGATTTGGGATGGGTACACGTGAGGGTCTTAGTTAAAGGATTAATAATGTTATGGGATTAGCAATTTAAAACGTATGAAACATAGTGATTAATCAGTGTAATTATTAACTTACCAAGTTAGGAATCCAGGGGATGTAACTTGAATCGAAACCGGATGAAGTAAAAATACACGAGTATATTAGAGGAGGGGCCTGTGAAAAACCTTTTTTCATTGGCTGAGACTTTTTTTTTTGCAACGTCAAGATATGTAACATGACGCTTTCAAGGAGGCGGCCTTACTCGTCTGTAGTCAGGTCAGGGTTGTTGTTTGAGCCGATATGATGCAAAATTCAAAATCGATGATGAGAACAGTGCTGAAGACCACCTTTGATGCAATTATATATATATATATATATATATATATATATATATATATATATATATATATATATATATATATATATTCAGTTGTATAGATATTAGTTTGTAACTCTGTAATCATCAGACAAACCAGTTTATATTTTTAAAAAGTGGATTTATTTATATGCTTATTTGTGTTTGATTATTTGTATGTGGTGGAGGGAGGAATTTTCTTGTGTTTGCTTCACTCTCACATAAATAGGCATACATACATGTGTATATTCATTTTAGTTCGCACAAACACCCATTAAAAATAATCTGAGGTTAGGCACAGATACACTTCTATGCTTTCAAGCATACACATATGTATATATAAGAGAGAGAGTTTATTAGTCAACATGTTATTTATTTAGTTCATGCCACATTGACTGATAAACTCCTACAACAAAAAATTCTTAAATTGCCATATTAGTAAAGAACACTCACTCAAATTTGCAAATATTCAACCTTACTGTTGTGACTACACGCTCCATAAGTTTGTATCTGTTATCAATAGCACATTTCAGAAAAACATATTTTGATTTGCAATATAATTTTTTGTCTCGGATGTTACCTGAATTTTACCAAAAAGAAAATAGTTTCTATACCTGATGATGACCTGAGTACCCGTCAAAAGTACTTGCATATTTAAGGAAGACCTAATACAATTTGTAATTTAAAAAAAAACAAGAATCATAACATTCATTGAGTGGTTAGTGGGTTAATGAATCTTTAAAATTTAGTTAGTGAAGTTGTAGCGGACACCCAGGAGGAGGGGGCGATGGCCCGAGTGCCCCCGTGTCGTAAAAGAACGATGTCACAGGGAGCCCGCCACATTTTTACTTTGTGATCTAACCAGGTGAAAACAATATGGACAACATAACGAAGATGTGTATGATTTACGCTGGGTTTATTACATGAAGGTGAAAAGTAGGATATATTGGTACTGCCGATGGTTGGCCGTTGAGGTGCTTACGTTCCGGTTGAGGGTTGATGTGTGGCTGCTCCGGTCGTGTCGATGGCTGGAGGGTGATGATTGCGGTTGCTCCGGTCGTGTCGACAGTTGGAGGTTGTTGAAGTGCGGATGCTCCGGTCGTGTCGAAAAACCTTCCGTAAATAATTAATAACAATAGTGTGTACCGGGAAAGAATGCGGACGACGTGCGGGCAGCCAGTAGGAGTGGCATGCCGGGAGTCAGAAGTATATATAGAGGGTGTGTCTGTGTGTGTGTCCCAACTCGCGTCCAGTTGGCAGACGAAAAAAAAATGAGAGCGTAACTTAATACACAGCCCGGGGCGGAATCCTGGCCTTTTTACGGTGTAAAAACGCTTGGAGGTGTATTATGATTAGGTTCGTAACAATAGTGAACAAAAAAAGGTAATTAGTTCATCTCCAAACGAAATTACTGGGATTTGAGAAAGAGATTTCTTCCAACATCAAAAACGTTGATTATCTAAACATCACAGTTAACTTGAATACTAACACATTTACACCTTACCATAAGGAACATGAAACTCTGAACTACATTAATGTTGACTCTAACCACCCCTATACTATCTTGAAGCAGATGCCAACTACTGTTGGCTCCAGAATTAGTAAGCTAATTGACTCCCACAATAAGTATATTCTAAACAAATTCAATAGTGTTAACAAGAAACCTAGTATCGATCCCCTTAAATAGTAACCTTTGTCCATTTGAGGGAAAATGCAAAGCATCTAATGTTATATATCAAGCTACCATTTACCCCTAAAATAGACTAAACCACTATATTTATATTGGGATTTCTGCAGGGGAATGGAAACAAAAGTTTTATAACCATAGATGCTCTTTTTCCAACCCAAGATTAATGCACCAAACTACTCTCTCCAAAACATTTTGGGAATTGAGGGAGAAAGATCTGAACCCTCATATTGACTGGAAATTCATTGGTTTAGCTCAAATTCCTAGTAATTTTAAGGGTAGATGTAACTTGTGTTTAGAAGAGAAAATTAGAATTATTAAATTTAACAATTAAAGTATATTACTAAATCAAAGGAATGAATTGGTATTCAAGTGTCGTCATAGAAGTAGATTCAAACTGATATAGAATTTCTTTGATCTCACACTATCCATTATGACCTAACACCTATACTCTTATTTCTACTCCTTATCACTCCTTTCAAATAACGTTCCTCCTATATAGGTTTTTATTTTTCTTCTTATTTTTCTTCTATTGCTATTATTATTAATATTATATATTTCTCTGTTGTGATTATTATTATCCCTATTATTACTATTATGCCTTTTTGATTTTGTCTATACTATATGTATTGCTTTAGTATTTTATTATTATATATTAGCTTATTATATTATGGATTATTATTATTTTATCATATTATTATTTTTATATATTTCTTTGTTGTGCTTATTATTATCTCTTTATTACACATTTTTGATTATGTCTTTACTATATATATTCGTTTATTTCTTAAAATAGTTTTGATATTTAATTTCTATTATATTTTTTAATATTTTAGTTTTTATAGGTTGTTATTTTATATAATTTTTTTATATATTTTACTCATATTTATCATTAAATCCCCTTTTTTATCAAGTTACCTTTATGTCAGTAGTTTAATTGATATTTCCTTCTTTAAATGGTTCTTTTATTTTAATCTATATTTGAATAATTTATATTTCACTTATATTTTACTTAAGAATAAACTAAAAAGAAAAATCAAACTTAGTGTATAAATTTTACCTACCAATTTATATTTTTTATGTTAATATTTCTTTTTATATTTACTTAATATTTGTCCTTATTATTTCATTAATTTTTTTTATTTTTCTTATTATTATACAATATTTTTTATTTAAGATGACAAATCTGTTTACTCTTCTTTAAAATTATTTTAAAAACAATCATTAAAATCTTTTCTAAATTTTAAAAGATTGAATTTCTTTACTGAAAAATGATATTAATATTTTAAAATATAGGTCAAGGTTATTTTAACTGCTATCAGATTTCCATTTGTGCTTAGCTTTATCTAGACAATTTCCTTTTTTTCCCTCCTGTCTGTTTTGTTTTTTCTTTCTTTCTCTTTCCTCCCTTTTAAATATTTTTTTCTCTTACTTTGTCATTCTTCACTTCTTCCTCCATTTTTTTTTTAGTTTAAAAATTTTAAGCTTTCTTTTCATTTTATCTTCAAACACTTTGGTGTTGACAAACCTCAAAAGATTAATCTCTTTTTTTTTTTTTAAGCGTATCACCCCAAGCAAGGCTGGAGGCCACTATCACGCAACGGGGTTATAGAAGGGTTGGAGGAAGAGCAGATAGGAGTGTTAAAGGAGAGGATGTGGAGAAAGAGAAAGACAGTGGATCGATCAAGGCAAGGGGGTTGCAGAAGATTTGGAGCGAGAGCAGATAGGAATGAAAGGTGAAAGGATGTGGAGAAGGGAAGTAGATAGATCAAGGCAACTGGAGATGTCCATTGACGCTACACTTAAACCGTTGGAGATTGTATTTGTCAGGGAAACAGTAATAGGGAAGGGAGTTCCAGAGGCGAGATGTGCGAGACATAAAGCTATTGGAGTAGAAGAGACGTCTACATCTAACAGTTTCAACGGTGAAGGGGTGGGAACGGGATGCCAGCCTCGTAGGACGTTTAAATTGATGAGGCCTAGGGACAAGCGAAAGCAGCTCCTCGGAGCAATTACCGTGAAAGTATTTGTAAAAAAGACAGAGCGAGGCAACATCGCGTATGTGAGAGAGCGACTGCAAACGAGATGACAGATCAGGGCCAATCACATTGCATATCCGTCTCTGGATCTTATCAAGAACCCTGAGGCAAACAGCAGGGGCTCCAGACCATATATGGCAGCAATACTCCATGCAAGGGCGAATGGTCGATTTATAGACTTGGAGGATCGATTACGGGGAGAAAAATTTCCTGGCTCGCCACAGGGAACCAACTTTCCTTGCGGTGGATGATGCAACTGACTCGATGTATTTGTTCCATCTCAGATCAGCGGACAGCGTGAGACCGAGCAGCCGCAGAGAGGTGCTCTCGAGAAGTTGGTCTTCAGACATTCTAATGGGATGCAGGGATGGATCCTTGTGGTGGTTAATAGAGAGCAGTTTTGTTTTAGAGGCGTTAAAGTTAACCATCCATTTCTCGCCCCAGTTCACAACCGATTGGAGGTCCTTTTCAATTTGAACTACCAGGTTAACTTTGTCAGCATCACTAGATTTGTGTTTGAGGCAGGAGTAAATTGTGGTGTCGTCAGCATAGATGCCGACTTGGGAGTCTATGTCGTCAGGAAGGTCGTTTATAAATATGAGGAACGGAGTAGGGCCTAGGATGGAGCCTTGAGGAACACCTGCGTTAGTGGGATAGGAGCTGGAGATGAATCCATTGTATTAGGTCAAACAATCGACCTGTGATACCATAACCCTGGAGCTTGCGAAGAAGGCCGGCATGCCAAACTCTATCAAACGCTTTGGAGATGTCTAGGGTCACGGCACTAGCTTCACCGTTATTATGAATAGCTTGGTAGACAAATTCAATGATAGCCGTAAGCACATCGGCCGTAGATCCGGCAAAGCGGAAACCATACTGCTTGTCTGAGAGCAGATCATGGGATATCAGATGATTAATCACTTCGGTGTTGATAATGGCCTCGAAGACTTTGCCGAAGAGGGGTAGGAGACTGATAGGACGGTAATTGGAAGGGTCGGAGGGGTCACGAGATTTCTTAAAGACAGGAACAATGGTTGAGGACTTCCAGCAGTCAGGAAAACAAGACTCCTTGAGGCAGCGGTTGTATAATTTAGAGAGGGCAGGCGCCAGTTCAGGCGCGCATTTCTTCAGGACAATGGCTGGTATCGCGTGACCACCAGTAGCCTTGTGGTGATCTAAGTTAGAAATAATGCCCAATACCGACGACGGGGTTATGTGCAATCCATTCAAGAGGTCCTCAGTTCTGGGAGGGAAACCGGGCAAGGGTACTCCGGAAGAGTCTAGCGTTGAATTGGAAGAAAACTTCCGAGATAAAGCATTCGGCCTTGTCGGTAGGGTGGTCAGGACCTCAAACTGATTGAACAGGGGAGGAATGGAGGGTTTGTTATTGTTCAGAACGCTCTTGCAGAGGCGCCAATAGTCTTTGGAGCCGAATTTGCGAGATGCAATACGTTCCTTCATCCGAACAGCAAATAATGACTTAGCTTCGTTGAGGATACACTTACACTCGTTACGGGCAGAGGTAAATAGACGTCTATTGAAGTCAGACATATCACTATGAAAACGGTGGAAGAAGTGGTTCCTATGGGCAATGGTGGCTGAGCAAGTAGCTGTGAATCAGGGGGAGGAGCGCGGTTTGACCTTGAATTTCCTGGAGGGGATGAAAGCGTCGATTCCAACTTTAACCCAGGAAGAGACCTCTGAAGCACAATCTTGAATGGGGAGCTTAAATACAGCATCCCAGGGGACATCGCAGAGGAAGTCACGAAACGAGTCCCAGTCAGCCCGTTGGTAGCAGAATGTGGTTCTTGTGGTAGGAGGCTCCTTGCAGGGGGTGGGGCTGAAGGAGATGCTAACAGACACTACAGCATGATCGGAGTTACCGATAGGACAGAGCTGCGTGACACTACAAGACTCAGGGATGGAGGTAAAACACAGGTCGAGGAGTGAGGCCTTACAGTCACGGTTGTAAGCAAAACGCGTGGGGAAATCGATTACAGGGAGAAATGGTCATACAAATGGTGTATTGAATTTCATCTCTCTCTCACTCTCTCTCTCTCTCACACACACTCTCTCTCTATATATATATATAGTGATTTTCCAAGCTACGCTTGGATGTGGCACAAGGCCGAAAGTAAGGGGCACCCAGTGAGGATCGAACTCACTACTCAGACGTAATTGTTCTAGCGAGACAAGCTTGCTAAGCATTACACCACCTCGAGGTGCCCACTCTCTCTATATATATATGTGCAAAATTGGAGCTCAATTTCCCCATGGATTCTGGGGTTAAAATGCCATAAGATTCAAGGATGAATCTGATAATATGTGTTGTAAGAAAGGAAAGATTCAACTGGCAGAACTTCCAATGGCTCCTGAGCCACTCTTCTCTCTCCTCCAATGGGTTTTCTCAAGAATCAAGAGATTTTCTTCAGCACATTAGGGCCTACAATAATTTCTTTGCTATGATCTCATTTGGAGCAAAAGATGCAACACTTCCATCATGGAAATCAACTTTCAGATTTGAAGGCTAGGTTCACCGCATGAGTGGTTCACTTCTACCATTATCTGATGAGCCACACCAATTTCTTCAATTCTACTTCATAGAGGACTAGCAAGCAAAAGCACAGACCCGAAGAAATATGTTTGATAAACTGAAGTTTGACATTATATTGACTCTTCAAGAATTTTTGCATGAGCACAACGTTCATGTTAGGGAGTTGAAATCAGCTATGGAAAGAGCCGGACCTGAAGATTTTGAGAATTGTGATTAGAGCTGACAAAATGCCTTCTGCTGAGCACCAGAGGAAGTTCAATACCAATGAGGTAGCTATCGTAATGGTTGGCCAAGAATGTGACAAAAAGGATATCATTCTCCTGAGACAAGATGGAAGTCTTCAAAAAGTTGCAGAAACTCACAGAACTTATGATGCCTTACAATATCCACTCATCTTTTGGCAAGGAACAGATGGATACCATTTTCTCCACAGACATTTGAACACTGAATTAACTACACACACAAAAATATCAGCCATGGACTTTTATGCATAGAGAATTATGATAAAGAGTAACAGTTATAATTATCTCTTCAGATGAGGCTGACTAGAGAATTTTTTCATTTAACATTCACAACAAACACCCATCAGTTCAGCATTTGAGTGTTCATCTTGAAAATGGACAGTGGATATATTTTACTGAAGACAATGCTCAGGAATCAATGTAGATGACTTTGCCAAAACAATTCTCTATCCTGAAGAGTTTAAATATTACACATTCAAATCTGGAAAATTCCACAGAAGAAAGCAAGGATAACCTCACCCAACTGAACCTGCTATTAAATGTAGAGATGTACTTGGTCGGGTTTATACAGTACATCCAAAAAATTCTGAATGCTTCTTCCTTCGACTTCTTTGTCCAAGATCATTTCAAAATTTGAAAACAACCGATAGAAATATTCTTGAGACATACAGACAGGCCTGCATTCAACATGGCCTGACAGAACGTGATGAACATTGAGGCCAAACTTTACAAGAGGCAGTTTCATATCAATCACCAAAGCAAATAAGGGATCTCTTTGCCGTTATGATTGCTACCTGTCAAATTTCAAATCCAATGGATCTGTGGGTGAAACACTAAGAAGCTATGAGTGAAGACATTCTTCATCATATGCAACTGCTTCATCCAGGACTAATCATACAAATGAACCTGAGGATTGTGAACACTGCACTGTGACACAATAAGAACTGTCTCATTTGCACTTCCCAAACCAAACAGAGATTCTGATCTCTTAAATAGAGAAATCATGAGAGAGACTGGATACAACCATGAAGAACTGATCCATCATATACAGACTAATACACCTCTTCTTAAAAATGACCAGAGAGTCATTTAAAATGAGATTATGTTAAGGATCAACAATTCTGATGGAGGAATTTTTTGGGGGGGATGCTCCTGGAGGTACAGGCAAAACATTCCTAACTAATCTTTTATGTTCAGTTAAGGTGCAAACAACATTAGATTTAGCTGTCGCATCATCTGGAATAGCAGCTACTTTGCTTACTCGTAGATCTGCTCACTCGATATTTAAACTGCCATTAGACTTGGTCTATAATGGCAATCCAGTGGGCAACATGGAGCACAAAGTTAGCCAAGCTACTTCAGGTGATTTGCTTCATAGTCTGGGATGAGTGCACCATGACTCACAAGGATGCATTTGAGGCTTTAGACAGAACACTGAAAGATAACAGAATGATAGACTCATAGGAGGAGTAACAATTCTGCTATTTGGAGATTTTTGATAAACACTCCTTATTGTCAAACGAGGAACAGCTGCAGATGAACTACATGCCTGCCTAAAAAATATCTGTGGGATCATATTGAAAGATGCTTTTTGACCACGAGTATGAGGGTGAAACTCAATGGAAATGGGACAGCAAAGGAATATAGTGGCGATTTCTTGCTTCATTCTCTTCTTACTCTGCATTTCAGTGGACACATTTACAAAATGTAATCTCTCGCAGAGATTTGTGTTTTGCCCACTTGTGGAAAAAACCCCATGAAACACGTACATACGAACATTCACCAAAATACAAACTCTTTACATTCAAACACACACACAAATGTTAATGTCTATGTTCATTGTAAATTTTGTTGTTTAATACATATACTTGTTATATATATATGACACCAAGCCGTCGGTCTATGGTCAACTCCCAGTCGCAGCGCGAAGCTGTAAGGTTTCTTCTACCGGCATCTTGGGGTTGACTCATTGCCACTGCCACCAGCCTGTGTCCCGGTCGTTCGGTGGTCGTCGCTACTCGGTGAAATCCCCTGGTCAGGATACCAGTATGTGACACTAAGCTGTACAGGCTCGAATCCAGTGGTCACGGTACCAATATGTGGCACCAGGGTTAAATTCTGGTCGTCGATGTTAACGTATTCATCAGCTGTACCGGTTCAATGCCAACTCTATCATTCCCAGCTCACTTGCAATGTCTGGTTACTGGAGTAACTGCTTCGATCTCAAGTCTAACCTACCCACATTGTGACATTGATCTTTGATCTTAGGTAGACGAGATCAATCAGGCGTCGGGTCATAGTGTCAGCTGAGTCCAAATTGAAGGTGGCATTGCACAAGCGCAAAGAAAAGAGGTTCAAGTAGGTTAAGAAATAACAATTCAACTTTATCCTTCTGTTATATACAGGAGCGTGTTTTTCTCCCAGCCTGTTCCCTACGAAATGTGACACTTCTATGTTTCAAGCAAGTTGATATCGTGAGTCAAATAATTTAGCTTTTAAGTACTGGTTTAACTTCGTTTGTCAGTATAACTTGCTATTGGTAGAATCGGCGAAGTCAGAGGTTGTGGAATCTCTTGGTCTGCTTCTGCGAGGCAACACTCTGGTTCCCACTACTCGAACTGTCTCTGACTCTGTCTGGAGCTGAACTGCCACTTAACTGCAACTGCTGAACGACCCATCGACGTTCGTTTATATGGGTACCGACCAAAACCCGGTGTGTGGCCCGACACGGCCTGGGGTTCTCGGTAATCTCTATTTCTAACAAGAAATCTTTGTTGTCAGGACAGGAAAATTGATTATTTCCCATTTTTGAAAAGTTAACCACTTCCCATTTTTTGGGTGGGGGGGATCTCCGTCGTTCGTCATGGAAAGCCGAAGGAGAGCTATCCTCCTAGACTTTTTCTCTCTCACATTGATATCTCTATACCAATCCCTTCAGCATGAGTCAACCATTTTGGACACTTTCTCTCTTCAGTTTATAACTATTTACGTATTAAAAGTTTTCGTTCCTGTAACTTTCAATCTGAAAATGGGGGTATTGTCGGAGTTAACTCCTCCCTAATTTCCAAATTGTTCACTAGGCCAAAAAGGGGATTGGGGAAGGACTGTCTTCTTCTGTCTTAATTTTAAACTTAGCTAGTCACAAACACTGACCCAAACATACTAAACAATAGTCCTATCACCAAAACAACACATACTCTCCTACCTTTCTTACTACATCCACCATAATACATCAAATTCTCTATGAAAATCTAACTAGTCCCCATATGTAAAGTCTGTGGGGGGAAGGGAAAAATAAAAATTTAAAAACCCCAATGAATATTTACAATATGAATTAAATACTATTTACATGAAAACAAAACGAAATAAGGTTAGTAATAAAAAAACCCACAATACCTAAATGTGGCAGAAACATCAGTTAACTGGATGAAAAAAATTGTGAGATTATAAAAATATTAAAAAACAATCATCCATCCAAAAAGCACTCACACAACCACGCACTCATTTAGACACAATAACAAATGCGAAAAAAAACAAACAAAAAAAAAACACACACGAAACGAAAGTCATCCCTCAACTACCAGAGAACTGGCGTCACTGACCACCATACTAACACATATTTATTTTGCAGGTTTCATTGTATCCCCCGCTTTGTTTTTCTGTAAATAAAAATTTCATATTAGGATTCTAGTGGAATAATTGAGGTATTTTGGTAATTGCGGTGCGAGAGTTTCTGTTGCAAATGTGGTATTATGGTGAAAGGATTATTGTCGGTACGATTGGGTCCATGAGACCGACTAGCTAGTTTTGAGTTAAGACTAGAGAAGACCACTCCTTTTCCCCCTCCCCCAACTTCGCCCTTGTGGCATATTTTGTATTTTAAAATGCAAATAAATATTAAAATCACGGTGTAGTATCTGTTCTCAGATTACTCGCTGGACGATCGCCTTTTGGCTGAGATTCGATCTCTGATACAGGCCGGTCGCAGGGATTAGTCCTGCGCTGGTAGTATCGCGGCTACGTCTAACTAGCTATGACCAGCTTTGAACAGCTCTGACCAGCTTGGACAAGCTATGACCAGCTAAAGACCAGCGACTCGAGTGGAAACACTCGGGTTAAACCCCCCCTCCCTTCCCACATTAAATTCCGACCTTGTGTCACAACCTGGCCCTGTGGGAGGTCAAGTAAATCCACGGTACTGACCGGTCGCTTCTCGGCTTTTTGGCTAAGATCACTGTGTAGTATCTGTTCTCACATTACTCGCTGGACGATCGGCTTTTGGCTGAGATTCGATCACTGATACAGGCCGGTCGCCGGGATTCGTCCCTGCGCTGGTAGTATCGCGGCTACGTCTAGCTATGACCAGCTCTGACCAGCTCTGACCAGCTTGGACAAGCTAAGACCAGCTAAAGACCAGCGACTCGAGTGGAAACACTCGGGTCAAACCCCCTTCCTTCCCACATTAAACTCCGACCTTGTGTCACAACCTGGCCCTGTGGGAGGTCAAGTAAATCCACGGTACTGACCGGTCGCTTCTCGGCCTTTTGGCTAAGATCACGGTGTAGTATCTGTTCTCACATTACTCGCTGGCCTTTTGGCTGAGATTCGATCACTGATACAGGCCGGTCGCGGGGATTCGTCCCTGCACTGGTAGTATCGCGGCTACGTCTAGCTATGTATGACCAGCTCTGACCAGTTGGACAAGCTAAGCCCAGCGACTCTGGTGGAAACACTCGGGTCATCCGAACAGTCTGTTCCAGAGTCCTCGTATCCTCTTGCGAGGATAAGGAGCGATGGCGGAAACCTACCCGGACCTCACTCGCACTGGCCGGTTAGCATCTGCCTACTGTAGAGGCTACCAGCAAGGACGAGCTGCGCCTCACGGAGAGATGTACCAACACGCAGCTACGGCCGATTCTTTGCCCTCTTGCTGGAAGTCCCCACTTCACAGCAACACGGAGCTTTTTTTGGAGAGGGCCAAAGATCATGTCCACCTTGTTAAAAAGGGAGGTCTGCACCTGGACCCCACATACGAGGAAGCTTTCAACGAAAGAACGGTGTCCGTGTTTGTGGTCGACAGACGAACCAGGAAGGTCTGTCGATCAACAAAAGACACTGTCATGAAGGCTGTTAAATCACTGGGGTACACGCCTCAGCAGGTTGTTCGGGGCGTTGGTGCCTTCATGTGGGACGTGCCCAATACTGAGGAAGCCATGAAAATGGTGAACTCAGACCTCTTAACAAAAGACCTCATCCTTCGGACCGAGTACAGGGGAATGAGGAAGACCAGTGTGGCGGTCCTTGAGGTGCCGGCACGTGTGAGGGGCGAGACTCTTGCCGCCTACTTCTTGCAGTTCGGCCAAATCCTCGGTGTATCCTCTGACCGCAAGGTGAGAGAGTGGAAATTCGACATTATGCTGGATAGGGACTCCTTTGAGGAGATTCCCAGCATCTTGGACGTAGGCAAGAGGCGACTGTCTGTCATTGTGACAGGTAGAAGGCCAGTATGCTGGAAGTGTGGCAAACCTGCCTGGCCATATGGCCTCTGCGTGCCCGGGGAAGCCCACTTCGGACCGCCAGTCGGAGGCAGTTAAGAGTGCCCCTGGATCTGCCGATGCTCCAAGGTCTTCTGGACCTGCCGCCCCCTTGCCCACAGTAGGGGAAGGTTGTAGGCAAGGGAGGGCGGAGGGGGGAACGCACCCCTCTGCAGCTGAGTCCGTCATCAGGTCGTTTGCAGCTGATTATAGTCGACGGCTCAACAAAGATAGATTAGCAGCGCAAACGTCAGCCGAAGCTAGATTAGAGGGCGCCATCCAATCGGGAGATAGTGTGGAGGTCGCAGTAGCTAGGGCCGAGCTGGCCTCATCGCTTATCAAGAAGGACCAAGCTCTGATAGTTAGGTCTAGACTAAAGAGAATGTCTGCCGAGGCAACGAACATGGCCGCTGAACTGCGGCAAGAAGTGTTGCGCAGCGCTTCGGATTGATATCTCCCCAGTGTCACGACACCGGACGGACGACAAGCGACCACAAACGGAGGCATCTGCGAGGCCTTCCGGTCTTATTTCCGGGACCTCATCACCAGGGAACCCGGACTGAGTTCTGCTCAGTTCGACGCCTATCTGGCCGACTTTGCTCGTCTCGAGCCGGTCGAAGCGGATATGTGCGAGGGGGCCATAACGGAGGAGGAAGTCTGGGATGCACTTAAGCTGGCCGGTCGAGACAAGACTCCGGGAATAGATGGATTTCCCTACGAGTTGTACTTGAGGCTGTCGCCCGTTTTTGTACACCTGCTGACACTGATGTTTAACCACTGGCTGAAGAATGGGAATATACCCCAACGCTTCACCAGGGGCGTCATCAAGTTGTTATGCAAGAAGAAAAACGGAGGGGACGGGATAGATAATTTCCGCCCCTTGACTATGCTAAATGCAGATGTCAAGGTTTTGGCGATGGTCTTGGCCAACCGTTTGCAGCTTGTCCTGTCTAGCCTGATTGGCACTGAACAGACTTGTGCTGTGAAGGGCAGGACTATTCAGGACAACCTTCACATGATACGCCAGATCATAGAAAAAGTCGACGGAGAAGCCGCATTCGATAGGGTGGACCATCGCTTCTTCGAGGCTGTTCTCGCATCTGCCGGCTTTGGCCCGCACTTTCGCTCCTGGATCCGGCTCTTGTACAAGTCCCCTGGGGCTCTGGTCGAGGTAAACGGGGTGAGGTCGGAGCCTTTCTCTTTGTTTCGCTCTATTCGTCAAGGTTGTCCACTTTCGCCTATGCTCTATGTCCTTGCATTGGAGCCCTTCCTACGCAAGTTAAAGGAGAATCCGGTTCTTCGCGGAATCTCGGTGCCTGGCGCCACCAACGCTGCCAGGTATTCCGACTATGCCGATGACGTGTCGGTGTTTGTTAAAAACACCACCGAAATCCACGAGGTTGGCAAGGAAATTTGCAGGTATGAGACGGTAGCGGGGGCCAAGATCAATCGCGATAAGTCTGTCGGCTTGCGGATGGGCGAGTGGGAGGGTGTTCCTCTCCCCGGGCCATTCAGCTGGACGGACGTCAAGATACTCGATATCTGGTTTGGGCTCGGACTTCAGCTGGACACCAACTGGTCGGAGGTTCGAAAGAGGGTCGAGGAAGCAGTTCGCCTGTGGACTCGAAGGAATCTATGCTTGAAGGGGAGGGCGGAAGTGTGCATTTCGCACATCTACCCGATTCTTACCGTCTCTCCGTACTGCCACTCCCGTCCACCGAACGAGACGTTCTCGTTAGAGCCATTTTCGATTTCCTTTGGAAAGGAAAGGCTCATCTGGTGCGTCGCGAGGTCTGCTGCCTCCATCCTACAGAAGGCGGTCTAGGTATGCCCTGCGTCGAGACTCGTCAACACACGCTGCGTTTGACGTTCCTGCAAAGGATGTTGTACGAAGATGGCGAGGATGAGGAGTGCGTTTTCTGGAAGGAAGACGCTCGCCGAGCCTTCCCGTCTTTGGAAAGTGTGCATGCCGGTCAGGTAGAGGTAGACAGAACACCTGAAGTCGAATGCCCTTTCTATGTGGAATGTCGAAATGCGCTGCACTTGCAGGTGTTGCGAGGGGCTCTCTGGGTCGGCAAGAAGCTTTACGCAGCGGGGCTGGTGGCCACGCCAATGTGCGTGCGCTGCGGTGACTCGGAGGAGTCCATTGCGCACACCTTCCTTCACTGTAGTGTCGTACACCCGCTGTGTCGGCTGATTGAAGGCTACATGGTTCGCATCTTGGGCGGAAAGTTCTTTGTCCTTGATGCCAGCACCGTTTGTTCCAATGTGGTGCCGCCTATGTCAAAGGACCAGCAGTATGTACTCTTGTGTTTACTTGACATCATGCGAATGGTTGTGTGGACGACGCGACAGAAGGAATTTCACGGAGACGAGAAGTTCTCCTCTTCTCAACTGGTCGCTTTCTTTAAGCATCAGCTTAAAGTTAAGATCAGGGCGGAAAAGGTGCGTCTCTCTTCGCTGAAATTCGGCAAATGTTGAGCGAGTTTCGCAATTCGTGCGTGTAAGAGGAGCTGACCTTGAGTGGTTGTTAGACGCAACTTAGGCAAAAGGATTTTGAGCCACGGCTTGAAACCTCAGTCACTCCAGACCTGATTAATGTAAGTAGGGCGATTGACCAACTCTGTCAAAACTAGCTAGAGAATGCTTAGGCCCCGATTTTTGTCCGACATGTATTTATTTCCCCATCCCCTCCCAACCTTTTTAGGCGACAGATGTTCTTGTTCTCTGGAGTGACCAATGTCTGATATTTCTACCCAGTTAACCAGGATTTCTGCCGCATTTTCACCATGGGGCGGGACCCGATACTAACATATATTTATTTTGCATGTCTCATTGTATATATTCATTGTATCCCCCGCCCTGTTTTCCTGCAAATAAAATTTCATATTAGGACTCTAGTGGAATAATTGAGGTATTTTCGTAATTGTGGTGCGAGAGGTTTTGTTGCAAATGTGGTATTATGGTGAAAGGATTATTGTCGGTACGATTGGGTCCATGAGAGCGACTAGCTAGTTTTGAGTTAAGACTAGAGAAGACCACTCCTTTTCCCCACTCCCCCAACTTCGCCCTTGTGGCATATTTTGTATTTTAAAATGCAAATAAATATTAAGATCACGGTGTAGTATCTGTTCTCAGATTACTCGCTGGACGATCGCCTTTTGGCTGAGATTCGATCTCTGATACAGGCCGGTCGCAGGGATTCGTCCCTGCGCTGGTAGTATCGCGACTACGTCTAGCTATGACCAGCCTGGACAGGCTATGACCAGCTAAGACCTGCTATGACTAGCTATGGTCAGCTCTGACCAGCTTGGACAAGCTAAGACCAGCTAAAGACCAGCGACCCGGGTGAAAACACTCGGGTCAAACCCCCCTCCCTTCCCACATTAAACACCGACCTTGTGTCACAACCTGGCCCTGTGGGAGGTCAAGTAAATCCACGATACTGACCGGTCGGCTCTGACACGGTCAGTGCACAGGCACCTGGCCTCGACGCCAGGATGCCGCCCCGGGCAGTGTATTAAGTTACGCTCCCATTTTTTGGAACACACACACACACACACACTCTCTCTACACTTCTGACTCTCGGCATGCCACTCCTCCTGGCCACCCGCACGTCGCCCACAACCTTTCCCTGTACACACTATTGTTAGTAATTATTACGGGAGGTTTCGATTGGACTCGACCCGCAACCCCAGCCACGACCAGCAGCAATAACCAGACCAGCCAACCAACAGTCCTAGCCAAACCTGACGACCAAAGCCCACCTGCGACGACCAACAAACCTTTTCCGTACACTATTGATAGTAATTATTTACAGAAGGTTCTTCGGCACTCACTTCAACCTCCAACCGTCGACACGACCGGAGAAACCACGCAATCATCAACCTCCAACCGCCGACACGACCGGAGCAGCCACGCAATCAACAACCTCCAAACCGTGAACACGACCGGAGCAGCTACGCAATCATCACACTACATCAACCGTCAACCCGACCAGAGCAGCCACGCAATCATCAATAATCGTCAGACCGTCGACACCGACCGGAGCAACCACACTCTACCGGAGCACCAGCAACAACCAACCGCCGACAATGCCAATATACATCCTATTCTCCTTCATGTAATAAACCCCTGCACAATTCATACACATCTTCGTTCTGTTGTCCATATTGTTTCACCTGGTCAGATCACAAAGTAAAAATGTGGCGGGCTCCCTGTGACATCGTTCATCCTACGACTCTGGGGCGCCCGGGCCATCGCGCCCCTTTCCGGGGTGTCCGCAACAGATTCCTAAACCTAAACTAGATTCATTGAGGCAGCAGTTATATTATTTGGAGAGGGCAGGAGCCAGTTCAGGCGCACATTTCTTCAGGACAATGGCTGGTATCCCGTCTCCACCACTAGCCTTGTGGGGGGTCTAATTTAGAGATAATGCCCAATACCGATGACGGGTTATGTGCAACTCGCTCAATAGAGCCTCAGTTCTAAGGGAGAAATCGGGTGTGGGTACACCGGAAGAGTCGAGCGTTGAATTGAATGAGAATTTCCGAGCAAAGCATTCAGCCTTGTTAGCAGAAGAGGTCAGAACCTTAAACTGGTTTAACAAAGGAGGTATAGAGGGTTTGCTATTGTTAAGTACGTTCTTGCAGAGACGCCAATCCTTGGGGCCGCATTTTGCGAGATGCAATACGTTCTTTCATTCGAGCAGCAAATAGTGACTTTGCTTCATTGAGGACACGCTTACACTCGTTACGGGCAGAGACAAAGAGACGTCTATTACAGTCAGACATGTTGCTACGATGTAGGTGGAAGAAGTGTTTCCTATGGGCAATGGCAGCTGAGCAAGCAGTGGAGAACCAAGGGTAGGAGCGTGATTTGACCATATATTTCCTTGAGGGGATGAAAACCTCGATTCCAGCTTTAACCCAGGAGGAGAATTCGGAAGCACATTCTTGAACGGGAGCGTAAAGACAACATCCCAGTGGCCAGCGCGAAGGAAGTCCCGGAACGAGTCCCAGTCTGCTCGTAGATAGCAGAACAAGGTTCTAGTGGTAGGAGGTTCTTTGCAGGGGGTGGAGTTGAAGGAGATGTTGACAGACACTACAGCTGCTATATTATTAAGTTCTACCACCTATGATTTCCCCCACTACTCACTATCCAGTAAAGGAAGTATTGCCATGTACACTGAGGGCTACTTCCGAACCACCCTCTCCTATAACATCTTGGGTCCCACAGCTATAGTTCCTTACATACAAGCTCAGGAAAGTTAGTGTAGATACATATTATTCTTGTATTACGTATTCACCTGTGTGGCGGAGATTCATAAGTTTGTGTGGTAGCTTGGTTATATTTACACACTTCTATGTGCATTTGCGTCTTCTTAATTACAATAGTTAATTCCCCCAACGATATAAGTTAACTGTTATAAAAAACTTAATCTAATGCACACAAATGATATCTTATTCCAGAACCATATTCTATAAAGAATTACATAACATTAAACAAACACTTTGTAATAATGGATTTCCTAATTCTGTTATTGATCAACAAATTAAAATGTATTACAATAAAATTAATAATACCTCTAATAAAATTGATAATAATAATATTGTATATCAAAATAAACATAACACTATTAACTTATACTATTGTAACCAAATGCATAATAATTACAATCATGATCAAAACAACAGTCAAAAGCATAATAGGTAGAAATGTTAAACCCATTAATAATAATAAACAAGTTAAGCTCATCATATATTATATAACTTTCCGTGCATTGAATATTGATGCCATATTTGTTCTGGTGCTCCTACTAAGAGATTCTTAACAAAATTCAAAGAGTCGTCCTTATAATTGATCCTGACCTTCTCATGGCAATTGTTCTGATGAGCTTTCCCCCTTGGTGTCTTGATTGCATTTAAGGTTGCTGCTACTAGACTGACAACTAACTAGAAGCAACCGCACGTTTTGTTCTAATAGTTCCTTTTCTTATATTTCTCGCCTGTGAAACTCACTTCTTGATTCCCTGTCACCTATAATCTTCAAAAATTTAAATGCAACGTCAATCACCATGAATTTTGTTCATTTATTGCCCTTTCTCGTCACAAAAGTTGTCTCATTTTCTTTCACTCCTAGTAACCCCTTGCATCTTAGTGGCTTTATTGCCTTGCTTGGTATGAAATGATTAAAAATAAAAGAAAACCTGTTATAACACTTCCTAGATAGTTAAATTGCTATACTTGCTTTATTTTGGTCCGTGCCTCTTATTCCTTAATAATAGTATAACAAACCCGACTGGAATTGGAGCTCGCCTTTCCTATTTCCAATACCAAGCCGTTATCGATTACACCACCCGCACATCCAAGCTTAATCACTTGGTATTCCCGAGCGGTCACCCATCTAGGTACTGACCAGGCTTGACGTTGCTTAACTTCGGTGGTTGGACGAGAACCGGTGCCATAACGTGATATGGCCGTAAAACCGGGTATAATCTGGAAGGTCATAAGTCGCACTTGATACATTTGCTTTTTAAAATCCCGCTTGGTAGTTTCGTAAATGTTGCTTATGGCCATTGTTCATGCACAGGTAAAGAAGAAGACAAAATTGCAGAGGCTGACACGACTTGACATCAGGGAAGATTGATGTGGCACAATCTTCCAAGCTACCCAGGGCATACATTCATTTACTTGTAAAATCTGTATATCATTTATGCTGTACGTATCCGGAAAAAATTTTAAAAATAAATTCACAGGAAATAAAAAGATAGAAAAGAAAGAATGTTAATTTAAGGGCTGACATAAGCTACCTATTCATTCTAACGTCTAAAATATGCTCATAATGTAATTGTTATTATGATGGTTGAGCAATATACATCGTCTTTGCTCATTATTGACTATCGTCCTCATCTTTGTCGCCACATTTATTACGTTTCGGCCAACATCAGGTGGTTGGAATGTCGAACTGAACCCTTTATTTCGCTCACTGGGGTAGACTGTTCTAGTTCCATGTTTAATGGATGTCAGTTATCAGTTATCTCCTGTTAATTTTTCCCTCTGAAAGTTCTCCACTGCCTTAACCGGGTATTGAACTCACACTCTTTGGGTCCTGTCAGTGGATCTAACTAACGCCTTTATCCACTGTGTCCTTGAGGACATCTGAGTATTAATTTCTGGGTATAATAAACCTAATGTCTTCAGCAACCATTTTTATCAGAGCTCATATTGCAACTTTGTTGTTAGTATCGCTTTTCTCTGGCACTCCTTATTACTGGTTCCCATATTGTATTCATTTCTATGTTTAGTCGGCTGAGGAGATTTTTGTAGCCTAGCATATGTACTGATTCCTTAAGTTTACGAATTTTCCAATGGTGTTCCTTGTCTATGATCTCAACCTGATCCCACAGAGGGCGGTGATCTCCCTTCTCTCCCCATATGTGGTCAGCCACGCCTGATTTTTCCACTTCCTCTCATATTACAGTTTTTTGTTGTTCTTGAAGCCTTATCTTGAGGTGGGGCGGCCTGTCTCTCCTTTATATTTCTTTCCGCAGCTGCACGGGATAGTGTACACACAGTCTTTAGTCATGTTCTCTATGGGGGGTATTACTCGGGAGAAATATCTACGAAGTGTCGTCAAGCTTTTGAAGGTTGTCCTGATGTTATATGGACCGCAGATCCTTTGTATTTTCTCTGATAACCCCTTCACATAAAGCAGACAGACTGTTTTCTGAGTGTTGTTGTCCTCCTCCTCCTCTTGTACACGCCTATCCCAGTTTTTTGGGGCTGCTGCCATGTCTCCAGGGTAGTTGTTACATTGTTAGGTACTATTTATACTGACCAATTCTTTATCTAATGTCTCTGGGTCGCCACTTATGATTTTTGCTTGGTGTTGTAAGCAGTGGATGATCCCTTTCTTTATGCTGTATGGATGATGGGAGTTGAAATTGAGGTACTGTCTGGTGAATGTCGGTTTATGGTATACGGATGTCTTGAACCCATGCTCTGTTCGAGATATTAGAACATCCAGGAATGGGAGTGTGTTGTTACTCACTTTTTTTATTGTGAACTGTATCGAAGGTCTTATTGAGTTCACATGGTCCAGTAGAATCTGAACATCTTCCTGGTGTGGCCAGAGTATGAAAGTATCATCTTCATACCTTAACCATAGTGTTGACTTTAGAGATATAGATTCTAATGCCATTTCCTCAAAGTATTCCATGTATATATTCACCATTGTTGGTGATAATGGTGAGCCCATTGCTATATATCATTGGAAATTATTACAAGTAAATACTTTTGTTTCTTTCTTCTTCTTGTTGTATACATGTTATAGTTTCACTGTTTGGTACAAATGTAAATATTTATATGTAATCTTGCATATGACTTAGTAGTATAAAACTCTCTTTAAGAATGAAGCATGTTTGTTATTCATTTTCTTTCAGTTATTGTGTCTTGTCCATGTATCAAGGTGTTACTATATCATGGAAGATAATGTCCATAATGAGGAAAATTAAAATAAATGGTATAGATGAGTAAATTAGAAATTTTCCCTAAATGAGACTTTCAAAAAGAATGGACACTTTGAAATGATAATTTTTAACAGCATCATGTAGCCCCAAAAATATAGATTGAAAATTTATGCTCGAAGTGTTTTTAAAGCTGTTACAGCAGTATTTGTTACTGATCTTTGAGTCATGAGTCTTGATAAAAAAAAAAACCTTTCATATGGATCTTTGGGACATGAATCTTGCAAAAGCTGTCTTTAAAAGTATGAATGCTGTTGTATGATATTCTGTTCTTGAAAATGGCTTTTGCAAGGAGTGGTTATCATAAGAAAGAAAGAAGTACTTTCACTCAAATCAAACCAGAATTTAGCCCTGTATGTTATCTACAAGTTCCGACTCTGAAAGGAAAAAAAAGCCAAATGGCAATGTATTGATATTTTGGAAGAAGAAACCAATGCATTGTTGCTGCCAGGCCACATAGCTAGAAACTGCTATCCAGCATTGTTAGAAAATGATGTAATAGAATTGTAGTATGCAGTTCAGGAAATATCAGAGGTTTGCATCAAATGTCCATCAGGAACCTTGATCTAAGAAGAGTTGATCTGAAATGACCCCAGTATGTACTGGGCCCACCCTAAGAGATACCAAAGCAGGTTTTGTACTTTGTGTCACCTCAGAATGTCAAATGACCTTAGAATTCTGAGGATTAACCTGGAAGGTACCCTCAACGTAACCATGTGCAGAATCAGGCGTCAAAAGATGTTAGTCATTGTACTGGCATAAAACAGGAAGTGAACTCAACTGAATTAAAAGAAGTTATATAAATGCTCACCTCATAAAGGGAGAGACAGAATACCATACATTTTTGCAAGAAGATTGAATGTTCAAAGAAAAACCTGAAACCATATATCCCCGATTCAGTTGACATTAATTTGATAGCATTCAGAAGTGAATATATAATTATTTTATATAAAGTTAGTCTCATAAAGTGAGTAATGTCATCAGACATTACTAACATTATATAATATAGGCAAGGGCCATATAATATAATATATATATATATAATATAGGCAAGGTTCCTATGTCATATTTCTCACTGCAGATCATGCCAGAATAGTCTTTGTACTCAATGTCATATCAGACCATTAAAGAAGGCAGATGCATGGTTAACCTGAAACGGCAGCCTAGCCATCAATTGAAGACCCACATGATCAGCCTAGCTGTGAGATATGCTTGAGCACTTATACAAAATGGATATGGAATTAGGATTCTGGCAAATCATCATACATCCTGATGCTAAATTTGAAACTGCTTTTTATGCCATATGGGGGATGCTGAAAAATTCTCAGCCCAACCAAGAAAGGAAAACTTCACTAAATTCTGATATTTGATCATCTCGTTAAATTACGGGAAGCAGGTCAGGTTGAGAACTTTTCTCACTTGCTGGCCTAGAGTAATATTCACAATCTCCGAGGATAAAAACATGCAGGATTTTCTTTCATTCAGCCTCTCACTAAATTATTAGTCATGGTCTCAGGCATTTTAAAAACTGATAGAATTATATTCTAGACAGATTTCAAGAAACACATCATTCAATGTTTGAAAAATCATTTTATTGATAAAATATATAAAATACATATTAATAACAATATCAGTGTTAGAGAGTGCAACATTGAAAATATATAAAGGTAAGTTGAAGTATATGAAAAATAAAGACATTTATATATTTACATATAAAAAAGACACATATATGATTGATATATTTGCTATCATAGAATAGGAGTGAATAGCCTCTCTCTAGTTTTATATATCTTCTTTAACATATGGAAGGCAAAAGAAAAAAAAGATCTCATGGCTTGGTGTGAGGTAGATAGTGGTAAATTTCCCTACAGTCATTCAAATGGTCAATTTCAATGTGTTACCCTAAAGAGTAAACAAAAAAAAAAATGAAATGTCAAAAATTTCTCTTTGATGATTATTCTATGGTTTCTTGTAATTAAATATAATGCCCCTTCAGGCCATGAGCAATCATGGCTCTCCACAACTTCCTCTCCTTTTGAGTTAATGAATATACTGAACAAAATAGTCATTTTCCCATAAAGTAAATATTAAAACTCTTTGATGATTATTCAATGTTTTCTTATTATTATTGTCATGTCAATTCAGAACATGAGTGATTAAAGCTCTCCACAACTTCCTGCATTTTTGTAGCTCAAAGTAATGTCTATCTTTTTATTATCCCTCCCACCACTGTCCTGCTATCAATTTTCACAAAATCACTTGGCAGGTTTTTAATTGTTTCCTTTTTCTCTTCTTGCCTGCCCTCTGAGTGTCAAAAACACCAAGCCTTCTTTCCTCATTATGTGTCCCAAAAATTTCAACTGTCTCTTTCTAGTTCTAAGTGTTCTTTTTGCTTCTATTTCCCTTAAAACTTCCTTGTTCTTCACATGCCCTGTCTATAGTATTCTCAGCATCCATCTGTAGAACTACATCCATTGAAATCAAAGTGAAATTTTCAAAATAGGAATCGATCTTCAGTCACCATCTTTGTAGAAATTTATCAATGTTTCAGTGTTCAGAAATAGTAGTTTTATTATAATTGAATTAAGTAAATAGTAAAACTGTCAAATTGGTGAAAAAAATGTATGAAGTATTGTAAAGGCTTGGATTGGATTAAAATGTTTAATGGCCTGGTTCAATCCTGTTCTCAAATATACAACCTCTCAATTCAATAGCAGTCAATACATTTGAGTACTTACAAAATCTGTATGAAACAAACAGAATATTTTTCCATCCAAGACTTATTTTTATCATTGGAGTATATGTAAAATGGAAGAGATTTAAAACAGCTCTTGAATATATTCTTGATTAATAAATATAAAATTGTGGTTCATTTATTAATAGTTCAATGCATGTATAATAATCATCATATACAAAAAAGATCAAATAAAATTTGCCTGGTGGTTGAAATAGTTGCATTTCCCTTCTGGTACAATGGGCGGTTTTCAATTATAGCTAAAAATTAAAATTTCAAATACTGATTTTTAAGGAAGGCAGGGTATCAACACAGGTAAGATTGGCATAAGACAATCTTCATAAAATTATTTCCAGATGACCTTGTACCTGACAAAGTTAAGCTTAGTAAATAAAAAAAAGAAAAGAAAAAAGTAATAGAAAAAAATGATGAAAAAATATTTTGATTGATTTTATTTTTTGTAAATTTGTAACTTTGTTCATTAAATATTATGTCTGTTAGTATTGGACATTTTTCATAGAGACACAAAGAAGAATATATGCACTGCATGCACATCTGCATATACGCAGGCATATATGCAAATGCAATCTGCACAAATATGTATATGCATACAGGTACATAGACATGTTCATGAAACTTAATTTTATTGGGCACAAAACTATAACAGTGATGACCAAAAATGAATAAATCTGATGCTAATCCGCAATGGTAAAACATTATTCCCAAAATTAAAACCACTGCCTACAGCATTGATTGATTGATTCATTCATTTTTTATAATTTTTATTGCAGTTTATTTAAAATTAGGAAATATTTTTAGATTGTAAAGTTTTTTGTTGAGATAATAATGATTTACTGATACAAATATTATGAATTTGATCCTAACTAGAGCAGGAAGAGAAGTAGCAGATACATACTTTTCCCAAGGGTATTTTAATGTAAGTGAATATAATGAACCCAACTGGAATTCAGCTCTCCAAATAACAATTTTGAACCATTATCCTTTAAACCACCCATACATTCAAACTTAAAGCACTTGGTATGCTAAGCAGTCAGCCATCTAGTTACTGACCAAGCTTGACATTGCTTAACTTCAGTGTTCATATAGAAATCAGTGTTTCATTGTGATATGGGCATAAGCCACTATCATGAGCAATACTCTAAAATATATATATGTATATATGAGGTCAACACCAAGTGACAATAGTTTGTTTCATGGCTGAACACAATCTGCAGGCTTCAGGAAGATTGTGTTTAAGCAGGAAACATATTGTCACCACCTGGTGTTATATTTACATATGCTCTATCCCTGATATTGAGCACTTTACCCATAAATATAGCATAACTTAAATCCATATTTTTATCATATTACATATGTATATACACATGCCATCAACAGCAGTGATATTAAAAATCTGATTTTGTAAAGAAACAAATGAATTCTTTCTTTAAAAAAGTTTTCTCCTGATAAAAAGAAAAATGTGTAATGTTTCTCATTTTGAAGTTCTAAACAAAATTTCAATTTAGTGATTTTCTGTCCTTGCTTTTTTTGTTGGTCGAGAAGTTAGGTTTAGTGATTTGTCTTGTTAGCTATTGTCAATGAGTTCAGTTCTCGTTGACAGATACACATTATGGACTTGTGCCAGTCTAAGTCTACCTGCAAATGCAGGTTCAAAATATGTATGGAAGATTTTACAAATACACAAATGTAATATTTGCAAGGTGTAGAAAAAGACTGCTTTAGCACATGTAATCCTCCAAACATAAAGAAAATCAAGAAAAACAGACTACTAATGACCAAGATCTACTCGATACCATTTCACCCACTAAACATATGAGGAGAAGACAGATATATATAACAGATTGAAAGAGTCAATTAAATAAAAGTGCTTAGAAACTTTTAAATATAATGTGTAAATACTTTTACCTGAAAAAAAAAATGCAGTCTCAAAAGGATCGTTATTTTCATTGACACTGCTATTATTTTAATTACCTTCGCTCCTTTTCGTTTTAAAAAGCGATGATTAGAACTGGAATAAAACCTAAACAGATGAAAGTGAATTTAAACACTTTCTTAGTTCTTGAGAATTTACAACAAAAATAATAAACACTATTTATTACACTTTTTATTTACACTATTTATTTATTCGTTTGTTTATGGAATGGTTAGTAAAAGCCGTCTAAATGCTAATCAATTCTAACTTTATAAAATGGTAAATAAGAATTTACTTATAGTTGGTTCATATATTTTAATAATTTAGTATATGTTTATAAATTTATAAATAAAAATTGTTTTTATATCTATTTTTTTATAAATTGGTAAATGATAAATATTGATAAACTATCCTTTTGACACTGTTTGTTTGTGGGTATGAAGGTCTAAGATTGCCCACTAATGTAACAACAAAAAAAAAAAACATTTAAAATCCTAGTTTTTACCCAGACTTGAACACTACACTGACCTCTGGAACTGAAAGGAAATATGTAATTATTTCAACAATGCAGAAGAGCAGATCAAATCACAAGAAAAGAATGTTGTTGTCACAAAAACATTCCATCTACATTAATAGGATTAATTTGGACTATTTTCTCTGTCAACCTGTCTGCCTGCAATTGCCAGTTGTCTGTTTGAAGATCCTATCATTTTCAACTAAATTGCATTGATTTGATAATCTTAGGAGATAAACTTAACTTGCTTAACACAAGGTCAAATAAAGGGAAATGGTGTAGAGCCAATCTTCCAACTGGATAATGTCTGTTTACACTGAAACTTAACAGCTTTTACTCGGGCCTTTTAACACCAACCAGCTATGTTAGCGGGAATTATGCAACTACCTCAGCCATGAAATTAGTTTGTGAGAATTGTTAGTTGTGTCTGAGTATTAGAAAAGCATAACAAATATGGCCTCAAAGAAATTAACTGAAGTTAATCGACAGCCATAGAGAAATATAATGAACAACAATGGTGCAGTGATTTCTGGCAAAAAATCAAGAACCATTCTTTTTTTCAAGTGATTAAAATAGAAAGTGTTAGATTCCCAAATCTTAAAAAGAAAGAAAACATTGTGAAGGGAAGTTTCAACATCAAACATTTTGTTTCTTTGCTAAGAATAACATTTCAATTTCTTCCAATGTCTTGTTCTTTGTCTCAAACAGAAAGAAGCAACAAAAGACTGAGCCAATCAGGGCCATGGAAGCCATCAAGTAGAAAACACCTGCAAAATGAAAAGAAAGTAAGATGAAAATTTCAGATAAAATTATTTTTAGAGTGCATGGTCAAAGCTTAGTAGAAATAAGAAGATTGTGTTGCACCAATTGCCCAAAAGGAAAACTGATATTCAAGGTTCACCTATTGTCTGATTCACACTCCGCCCTGATATTTTGAACAGGCATAAAGGTTTATCCCTTGTTTCTTATTTAGGATTGGGTCTCTGGTTCCATATAAAGTTACTTTCAACTTGATACTTCTAACTCTGAAATTTTATTTACTATTAATTTTTTTTCCTTATTAGGGGTAGATAGGTTTACCTATCATCTGGTTCACATACCTCCCTGTCTTTTGAACAGGAGTAGAGGTTTATCCTTTTCCTGTTTAGGATTGGATTCTCAGTTCCTTCTGAAATCTTTTTCATTCTCTTTCACTTCCAGTGGCTCTTTGCATCTTAGTGACATTATTGCCTTGCTTGCAGTGAAATGATTAAAAAGCATCCTGGTATTTCTCCAATTCCAATACAGCCCATGAGAATCAGTGGGAAATATGTAATTATCTCACCTGTTCCGAAAAGGCCATAAATGATAGTATTTAGCAACAACAGATGTAAGATGGATAGTTCATGTTTTGTCTTCAAGACACTAGTAGTATGAGGCTTATCCTCAGATAATATTGTAATAGATTTTGCACTTAGTGTCCTTCAGAGAAGCCAGGTGAATGATTGAACTGAAAGGAAGATCTCCTAGCTGAGAGTAATGATCTACAATTCACCCAGCGTCAGTGGTGACATCAATAGATTGACAGGATTGGCCTATCTACGGTTAGGATATGTGAGAAAAAACAATGAGAGGCAGACATATGAACACCCACCTCAGAGAGGGACACAGTCTGTCTTTACATCCAGATGAGAATGCAGAGTGCACATTTGGAGAAAGCCCCAGGAACACCCACACATCCACAAGGCTGAAAATGATTGATAAAGTCTGGAGTTGAATAAAATTGCAATGACACTGAGAGATTAAGCCTTGTGTTTTCATGAACTGGTGTCACAATAAAATTACGTGGGGGTAAAATCATGTCACACAGAAATCAGTAACAATATATTTGCCAACATCCACTTTAGGAAACTTAATAAGAAAAGGCATTTGTCATTCTTACCATAATTTTGAATGAGTTCAACAAATGACAGAAACGAGACTGCAATAATCAAGTTACAAAACCAACCAGTCATGGCTCCCATTCCACTACCCATGCTGCGTGCCCACAGAGGATAAATCTCAGCATTTACTGTCCATGGAAGGGGACCCATACCTTAGGAAAGAGTAAGTAAAAAACATTTATGAAGGGATAATGTTACATTCAAAAGGAAATTACTGGCAATTTTAGGTAAATTCACAAAAGTCGGCCAGATTTGAAACTTAATTCACTTTGGGATCCAAAGAAGAATCTGCAATGACTCCTGACCTGGCATCTCAGCTTCGATCCCTTCCCTGCCACCATAACAGCTTCCCTGTAACTTTTCTATTAAAATTTTCATGGTTGTTGTTGTTCTGATGAGTACCTCAACTTCATGAATTTAAGTACAGTCCTAGATTGGCAGTTAGGGCTCTTCAGTTTATCGTTGATTTGCTAAATGTAACTGTAAGTTCTATTCTAATAGTTTCTTCACTTGCACTACTCGCTTGTGGAACTCACTTCCAGCTTCTTACTTTCTTGTTGACTACAATCTTTTAAAATTTAAATGTAATGTCAGTTGTCATCTCCTTCTTGAATGCTGTTGTTTTATTGTCCTTTCTTCTAAATAACATTTTTCTCAGATTCTTTCACTCTTAATAACCATTCACATGCTAGTGGCTTTATTGTCTTTATAACACATATATATTTTCACATTGTGAAATGATAAAAAGAAAAAGAACAGTAATAAGACAATAGATTGTTTTGCTTGCCTGACAGCTATAGTCATTAACTAGTAACCACTTGCATTTTAGGGGCTCTGTTGCCTTGTTTGGTGTGAAATGATTGAAAAAAAAGCTGGTAGATTTAAAATTTTAGGTAACCCTGTCTCTAAAACATTGGACACCATACACTAATGGATTCAATAGTTACAGCATCCTAGCTTTGAAGGAGTTAAACCCAAAATGACGTTAGACTTACTAATTATTAAATCAGAATCTGTGCCCAAACGTTTTGCCCACACTGTAAAATGTATCAATTTTTAAGGCAAGTTTTCACCTGCTATAGAAATGCTTTTGTCGTATCCAATAAAGTAGATATATATCTTGGGAATAATCAGTGGAGGTTCTTCTTGCCTACATTTGTCAGAAAACTGCTCTGATTGTTCCACTCAGCTGTTTTACAAAGAAAGCAAATTTCCAAAAAAGACTTAAATATTACTTCATATCAAGAATCTCTTTATGAGATGCAGATTCTAAATTTCATTATTTTTATTAAAAGTAAAAATCTAATGAGAACTGTAAATTTATTTGAAATGTAAGACCTCACAAGAGCGACATAGTTAATGACTATAGCTGTTACTGATTATCATCAGCCAGCAATGTAGATTAGGCAAAAACAGCTACAATCTTAAGGAAGCTTTATGCTGTAATAAGTTCATCATTACTATTATTATTATTGAATATACTGGGTGTAACAGCAAAATTGTCCAATTGCTAGATTAAGCTTTGAAACATTGTAACTTAGAAATGATTAAAGATATCTTACTGGAATTTTCTGAGGTTTTTATAATACTATTGGACTCTACTTTGAGCAATAAGAATGTATAAGCTTAACAGAAGAATTGTGATGAAATTAATCATAAATGAAAATGACATGTTCATCATTAATTAATCATAGCTAAGAATTGGAAGCTCATGAAGTATTGAAATAAAGTTCAAATATATATATATATATATATATATATATATATATATATATATATATATATGTGTGTGTGTGTATATGTATATGTATGTATTGTTTCAGGATCATTTTCCAAATTATTCAAGCTGATCTTCACAAACCTCTGAAACCTAACTTTCTGTCTTGGAGAAACAAGGTGCCTCAAAGGTTTCACATACGATTTCATTTTCAAGTCTTTTTTCACTGATTTTTGGACAAACATAGCTGAATCTCCTCTCTCATGTGCCAAATGTCTTATGGAATGAGTTGGATCTTTTACAATTGATCTTCTTAGCTCTAAGTTGAAACGATGATACCTCTTCCTGTTGTAACATCCTGATCCATTTCTCCTATCTACTGTTCCCTCTTTTTTAAACTTATTCACTGTTCTTTGAATGGTTCTTGAATGTATTTGAAGATGGAAGCCAGAGTACGATTGTTGGTACCATTACTGAAGGTCTGAATGACTTTTTTCTCTCACCATTGCTCAGCTGAAGAGACAGTAAGGCTGACACAAAATGATTTTAACCTGAATAACTCAAAGGGTTCTTCAGGAATTCTTATGACAAATGGTATCAAGATGGATAAACGTCTTATTTTGAAAACGTCTGGAAAAAAGAAACATTTTGTGGGATGAACAATTTTGCTGTTACACCCAATATGATAAAACCCTTCAGGAAGAGAAAGTCCCTTTAGCCTGAAATGACCTTTTAAATTAATTTTGAAAAAGGCATGCAGCATGTGTATAAAATATATATACATATATGACTTCTCCAAGCTCTGTCACTTGTTCTTGGGTTAGATCACCAATAAACTCAGAGGCTATATCATTTGTTTAGTTTTACGCATTAGAATATTTCTTTTCAATAACATCTCTACATATACGAAAAAATTGGATGTACTAATCTTATAACAGTTATCAGTATGAGAAATGAAATAAATGAGATGAGTTCACCACTCTGGCCTGTCTGTAGTATTCACTTTTACATAAATGCCCTTGAGAAAAAAAACTGAATCTTTCTCTTTTCCTCCCAGCTATGGGTTAAATAACAGAGTAGACTGGCAACTAATTTAAGAAAAGGAAAACTCTGGATTCTAAACAGTGGAGAAGGTGGCAGGAAAGCACTTCATTATCTTTCGCAATAAGTTATGGTAATTCATATATAATAAATAAAAGGAAGCTGTGGAACCTTCATGTTGAAAAGACATGATATTTTTAAAAAAAAAGAGAAATATATTTTTAAAAATATTTTTCTTGTGTTGTTATATTTGAAGTTATTTTTCCTGGACAGTACCAGGTATCTTTACTAGTCTTTGGATGTTTTGCAAATTACATTTACATGAGACATTTATTTCTTATTTTTCTTTGCTATTTGTTAAAGTTTTCCTCTTAGTTTGAAGTTTAAAAACAAAACTTACAAAGCCAATACATTACATTCAATATTACAAATCAAGATGACAATGTAGGGCTCATGAATTGCAGATCAAATATTTTATTACTGAAAATCAGATTTCAAATTTGTGTTAGATGTCTGTGGGATATGTGTGTGTGCGAAGTGCTGTGAGGGGAATGATTGAAGATTTCCAAAGATCAATTGATGAGATACGAAGAGAAATTCAACTGTAATATAACAGATAATGTAAGAATGAAAAAAAATAAACTAAAATGACATGAAGCATACAAGAAAAGAATTCACTTACCTGTAGCATAGAACATGAGGAAAAGGGCGAGCCCGGTAATTGCTACCCACGAGAAAGATACAGGACAATAATCATGGGCCCATTTCATGGAATATTTCGAAAGATTTAATGAAGAGTTACACGCCCCTACTTTGGATAACAGTTGGGCAGTATTGTTGACTGGGAGACAAGCACTGTTCATGATGTCACTTGTATCTTTGTAACAAAAGCCACAATGTACATCACTGACGCAGTCATTACATTGACTGGAACAAAAACGATAATTTAAACAAATTTATTTAACACTGAAAAGAAGAAAAAATTGAAAAACTCATATTAAGAAACTCTAGCTCAAGCTTTTTCACCCAAGCACCCTTTTCACCATAAGTCAGAATGTCATTATGCAACCCCCAACTTTCCAAGATTGTCCAACTCGGGCACATTCCAAATATGTTTATAGTCTTTCCCATATTAGTACATACATTTACATTATTTTTATAGAAGAGATTTACAAATTTAATAACAGTAGAAAATGTTGATGGATTTTTAAACTTGAATCCATGTACAGTAATTTGTTTTAATTCATAACTAATTATTGCAGTATACCTACCTTTGTAGTATATGACCTCCACCTCAGATAATGACAAAATAGAATTTGCACTCAGTGCACATGAGAGAAACCAGGTTCATTCGCAGGTTAACCTGAGAGATGGCAGATCCATATTTCACCCAGTCAGTGGCTTTCCCTCAACATATAAACATATGGTTGGTCCAGCCAGGCCTAACATGTGCACATGACAGGTGACAGATATATAAACACCCAGCACAGAGAAGAGAGTTTCAAACATCCTTGTGGGTATGTAGAGTTCAGATTTGGAGACGGTTCCAAAATCACACACCCATTGGCTGACAATGATTGACAAAGTCTAAAGTTGAATAAAATATATTGTTACATATGAGAGATTTAGTTTTGTGTTCTCATTACTAAAGCATAACGATAATGTTAAACCTTCTTCCAGAATCTATACTGATACGCAGTCTTCTGTTTTTGTATCTGTGCTATGACTATGCTTAAACGACAAGACCCATTAACTTAATTATTGGCAGAGAGACTGACAAAACATGTATTTGCAAGAAAGGTCATGTGAAATTGACTTCAGAGGTCATTTGAGGTCACTAGAAGTCATCGAAGATCACAGCTAAATGAGATCATTTTTAGAAAAATGGCATGAAACTGTTATAAAATTCAAAATTTGAGATCATTGGGTGTCTTGGGAGGTAGAATTATTCTGTAACCTTTATGATTTGTATTGCAGCCAAACAATTAGATTCTAAGAGTAACTTCAGCAGAAAAATGATCTTAAAATACAGAACATGTCCGTAATTCTGAGTGCAAAGCATTCTTGCTCCAAAGAATGATGCACTTAAAAAAATAAACTCAAAACTGCAACAGATTCCTAAGTTCAGCCTTACATTTTTCACGATATCTCTACGTCCACACTTTTTTCTTGGTTTTCCTTCTTTTGTTAAAACATCACTTTCAAATTCATTTTTTACTAATTACGTATAAAATAGTCCTATCCTGTCAGCATTTACAAGAATAAAGATATATCTTAGTTGTCAACATCAACAGAATTTTCAAGGATACATCAAGTTGAAATGATTAAAATATATATTTCCTGGTTCAAGAATCTTCAGATATATTTTGAACTACATTTCCAAAACACATTTCATGAAGTTTTAAAAATGCCTTTATAATTTGAAATTTAAAAAACAAACATGATTGATTATGAAGCCAATAAATTCCATTGAATGTCGTAGAACAAATTGACAAATGATCGTTTCTTTCTTAAAGTGTTAATAAAGTTAAAATTTGATTCAACGGAATAATTAGTTTAAGTCATTAAGGTTCATCTGTTAACTTTAATTAAATAATGATCATATCTGAAGAGTGGAATGCTTACCTGTATGTAGAACAGGTGTTGTTGAGAAAATCGTTTGTGGTGTTGACCCTGGGGGAATATATGGCTGCCATAAGGAAAGTTGTTCCGATACACAAACTGCTGAAGAAAAGACCTACAAAACGTAACAGAAAATAAAGATTCTTTTCAAAGTATTTATTCAAGTTTTTGCATCATCATTTTATCATTTTCAAAATTTTCCCTTAGTTTTCTAGAAAACTATGATTTCATGTCATCTGTGGAAACTAATTTCCATTTTAGGGAACCATTTGTAATTACCACAATTAACCACAAGTCATAGGCAGCAGTCAAGAATAAATTAATTTTTGAATAGCAGTAGCAGCATACACATTGTTTGTTTTATTGATTCATTTTCTACAGCTTATCAACCCTTTTCAGGTTATTTAAAGCCTGAAAATATTTTTAGATTGTAAAAATTCTTGGTGGGGTGGAGATAATAATGGTTTAGTTTTAATAATTAACCCATAGCTGGGGGAGAAGAAGCTTATAGTACCTGGTATTCCTATATGGCTACCGATCTGAATACTGAGTAGGCCTGATGTTGCTTAACTTTGGTGATCATATGGGAACTGGTGTTTCAACCTGTTGTGGCTGCCAGCATATGTGCCGGGGATTAAAGAATAAATGTCTTAAACCCCCCACCCCTAATGGGTGGATTGAAAGGGCATTTATGCTACATAATGTGATGGGGGGTGGTTCAAGAAGGGGAATAATGCTAGGGAGGCCTCTAGAAAAAAATGTTGTGTTTATGGTCAATGAGTCATAACTGACTGGCAAGTATGAAATTGGTCTGCAAAATTTCGTTGTGGAGAAACGTCATTGAAAGATGAACCCAGCGTGATGAAGCGTTCATTGGACTTTGGTGATAAATTTCTAAAGTCATTAGACAAAAGCAATCTGTAAGAAAGTAGTCAAGAATTACTAGAGCTGTCAAACACATTACAATCTATCATATGCCAACGTTTAGAAAAGAAAGTCAGCAGGCTGGGTGTTTTGGTCCCATCTGCTCTCAGAGTAAAGAACAAAGCACATTCCTTATCCAGAGAGACGAGTCTCTTGTCGCAACAGGGGAATAACCCATTTCTGAAATCTATCAAAACAGGTCGAGAAAAATAGGTTAAACACAACAACGCCCAATGTGCTGTGCATTGACAAGGATATATCTCCACAGATGACACTGGATCTGAGATCCATGCAAGAAAGGCAATGCTGTGTGTATGGTGGCATTATTGTAATATTATTCATTCAGAGTTATTAAAAATGCAATGAAACATTAAATGCACATTTATACATCCAGCAGCTGTAACATATGCCTAAAAGTTTGGTCAAAAAGCACATTTATCTACAGAAAAAAAGATATTCTCCTCCATAACAACACAAAGCAAGATTAACAGAGAAAAAAAGATTTTGGAACTGTTAGTTCTACTCAACCTACCATTCAGTATCTGTCTATATTTCTGAGATGGGGTATTATGTACATTATTTACATTATTTGGACTATTGTCCTCATCTTTGTCGCCATATTTATTACAACATTTCGGCCGTTGTATGCTCAATACCCGGTTAAGGCAGTGGAGAACTTTCAGAGGCAAATTAACAGGAGACAACTGATAACATGGCATGTAGAACTAGAACAGTCTACTCCAGTGAGCGAAATAAAGGGTTCAGTTCGACATTCCAACCACCTGAAGAAGGCTGGAGCATACAACAGCTGAAACGTTGTAATAAATATGGTGACAAAGATGAGGACAATAGTCTGAATAATGTAAATAATCAACCCACCATATTCCTCTAACCTTCAACCAACCAATTATTATCTTTTTTGATTGCTGAAAAATGCTTTGATGGGGAAAACTTTCTCTAATAAAACCAATTCAAGAGTTTAACAAAATATTTTTCATGTCAAAGCATATATATATATATATATATTCAAGCATGTTTGGTTAAATAATTTAGTTGTACTATGTCTATTTATCTTAGTTTTAACCCTTTCAAGTCCACAAATTAATTTCTTGGTGGGCTGTAGAAAATTGATTCAGAAACATTCCAAAATTTTCTTACAAATAATTTTTATTTTCCCAAGTACTTTCAATCTCATTGGAGAGCATCTTCAGGGGATTGAAAAACATGTGCATGTGTATACATTAGCTCCATAAATTCAAAATATTTTTTCACTGTTGATTTACAGCATTCCAAATTTGAATATGTAAGGGCAGTAACTTTTGTAGTTTTTTATTTTAATATTTAAAAAAATGAAAAAGATTTTTAGTTTTAATATTTTAATTTAGTATTTTATATATGTAGTAGTAGTAAAAAAAAAGAAAAAATAGACTGTCAACTTAAAGTAGCAACAAACGTCTGCAATAGATTTCTTCCGTCTCTCGACCGCAACACTTGTAGCCAAATCACAGTTAAAACGATAGTCCGATGTAACAGTCCAACAAACAACGTAGAAAAGACAAAATGGGGTCACACATCCAACCTTCACTTCTCGCCAGCAAAAACACGTGTTCGGCCCAAGCTCAAAAAATCTTCTCCTTTTATAAGCGAAAAACAACGGCTTCTGTTCACCGAGAGAATTTTCTGATTGGTCATGCCATTCAGGGGAGGGAAGAACATTAGCATAGATTCTTGTCATTGAAGTAGATTTTTGCTAACTACTTTTTGGTAATTTTTCTTTGGCAGATCGCACACAAAACACAAATTTTTTTCGGGGTAACTGATTATCGCTTTCACTACAATGTAAAACTTTGCTGCTACAAACATTTAGGAATTTGTTGCTATAGTTATAGTTGACTTTATTTATTTTTGGCTTTATTTTTGTAGGGCTTCCAGAATTTTAAGTTTTTTGCTTATTACCATTTTGATGAAGTACTAATCTATTTTCAACTAATATATATATATATATATATATATATATATATATATATATATATATATATATATATATATATATATATATACATACACAAACACATACAGAGGATGTTTCAAAAGTCTGCATCATATTACAACACTGTATATCTGAATAACTATTGAGGATATGAGCCTTCAGCTTCTTCAGGAGTTTGAGAGTCCCTAAGTCTTTGCATATTCTCAGCATTGGACGCTATCCTGGTTGCCATTTGATCGGGTTTTCATTTGCGTGAGTCTTTCTTTTCCTCACTGCAGCCTTGACTTTTTTTTAATTGCAATTTGGTCCTTTGTTGACGGAGATTTCTTTTTGTGAGGCATACTGTTGCTTTATGCAATAAACTACAGAAGAACTCAAAATAGATCACTGCATTTAAGCATTGCATCAATATTTAGGCTTACCTTTTAATCAGCCTGATTCCAAAATGTTGGCCTATGACCTCTAGGAGTAAAGTTGCAAAAAGTGTGACACACTGACACATGCATTTGTTTATATAGAAGATGAATGCTGAGCAAAGTTAATTGAGCAAAATCACAGGATGAAATTGAAATGTCAGAGGTGTACAGAAGTGACAATGTCAACCATGCAAGCTGATAGCAAAGTCTATTCATTTGATCAGGAGATTTCTTGAGAGGTGCGGGGGGGGGGGGAATAAAATAGAAATTTAACAGTAGCTGTTGCCAGTGAGGTCAAAGAAGTGTGTACCATGAATCTTTCAACTATAACAAAACAAATGTAATCTGAACAAAAATGATTTACATGGCCAACTACCACATAAGAAGCCACAACCGAAATTGAGACAGAAACAAGCGCATTTCGAATTTGAGCAGAAGATTTCAGGTTAAAATTTCAACTTTTGAAAAGGCATACTGTAGTCAGATGACACAAAAATTAACCTGTTTCTTTCAGATGGCATCTAATGAGTTTGGTGTCATCATGACAAGTTAAACATGCGAAAGCGTTATCAATAGTCAGCATGGTGGTGGAAATATGATCTAGGATTGGTGAGCTGTATTTTATGAACAGAATCATGAATGATAAAAGTTACTTCAGTATATTGTGAGAAAATAGGTTGCCTTCATTCAAATGCTTGGAAAGAAGAGCTGTTTTTCAGCACCACAATCATAGAAAACCCTCTACTAAAAACAAAAAAGGGGTGGGTACACTCTTCTCATTCTGCTGTCCATGTCTAGAGCAGTCATGTGCAAATTGCGGCCTGCAAGCCTCATACAGCCCATTTGGCTTTATGAATGGCACACTTAATTTCATGAAGACAATAACATTTCTTAAAATCTAGTTTGTTTCATTTCGTTCTCAATTGTTCACTCTTGTACATAAAGAATGATTAAGTGCAATGTTTCTTGAAGTTTTAAACTTTCATTAAAGGTAATATTTTTATCATTTTAAACCATTTTAAATGATTTTCACTAAGGAAAATTAGATGTATAAATACATTTTGCTTTACATAATAATTTATTTAAAAAATACATTTTGCTTTACATAATAATTTTTTATTTAAAAAAAATTTTTTTTGTATTTTTAAATGAATAAATTAAAACTGAATCACCTGAAGCGTCCTGTGCTAATCACACTGTCAGATGCTTACATACAAGTTTATCTGTAGTGAAAATGAACGAGTCGCAAAAAATGACCTTGAATCATTTTAAAAGTGTGGCCCTATCTGATGCATCTTAGCATATGGGAAATAGGAGATATGTTTTAATTTGATTTCATTAAAAACAAAAATAGACATTACCTAAGAGTCCAATAATTGCTAATTTCCTTCTCCCAACTGAGTCAACAAACCACACTCCAATAATGGAAAATGCAAGAGTAACACTGTTGACAATGACAGAGTTCCAAATTGCATTTGTTACATTTCCAATGCCAGACATTTGGATTATGGTTCCACTGTAATATCTGAGAGAAGAAAAACAGAAAATGGTAAAAAACAAAGAATGGTCAACAAAGACAAGAGACTTACCGTCTATTTCCATATAAAAGATGACCTTTAAATATAAACCCTTAAAAATTGGAGATCATCTTATATTACAATTCTAAAAAGGAAACCTTAAATTCTGGATGTTGCGTGTCAGTAGACTAACCTCAACCTCAGTGTGATAACCAATAACATACATAAAAAGATTCACATTATCAAATAAACTGGTAATAAAAGTAATAAAACCATTTCTACCTTACATATTATTAGCATAACTTCATAATAAATTGGCTATTCAAAAAATAGTTCCATATACTAGTTATAGGATAAATTCATGAAAATTTGCTACATTTTTGGATCTCGTCTTATCTAAAGGTCGAATTATACACAGAAATATACAGTATTTCTTTCATGGTTATTATCAAAAGAGGCAGGAATAAATTAGTTATGGGTTCTGGGGTTGTTGACAGTGACTTAGTACACTGGCATGCAAAAGCTTTTGGCAAACTACATAAAATGATTATACACATATTTATTTGATTAAGAACTTCTTTTGATAGCCACAAATGTAGCATAATACCATGTCAGGTACAAAAACAAGAATGAAGTCAGCACAAGAGTATATATATATATATATATATATATATATATATATATATATATATATATATATATATATATCAATAAAACATTGGTTGTGGTCAACCCACAGAGAGAGTATGGGCATTCCACTCAAAGCCTTTATCAACTGATCTGTTTGAATCCTCAAATCACAAAATGGACATAGGGATCAGTTATGAATTAAAAGCAATCAAATAGTATCTGTCTATATTTCTGAGATGAGCTTTGTAATTATTTACACTATTTACATTGTTTGGACTATTCAGTGGATGAAATAAAGGGCTCAGTTCGAAATTCCAATCACCTGAAGAAGGCTGGAGTGTATAACAGCCGAAACATTGTGAATATGACAACGAAGATGACAACAACCTGAACAATGTAAATAGTGTAAATAATCAAATAGTAGTTTTGTATCACTGTACAAAGGAAATAGTCAAACTATTTGAGAAATACAAACTTCAATCTGGATTTGAAACTGAATATTGTCATACTGTCATATAAACCAGATAGAAAATAAACTATTTACTCCATTTACACGTTTGTTGTTATCAATGATTACAACAAAAGCAATAACAACATACAATAGTCTGTGTGTATATAGTGTAAATGATGATAGCTCCTCATGCTCATCAACAGGAGTGGATAGGTTTGCCTTTTGTCCGGTTCACACTCCTCCCCAGTCTTTTGAACAGTAGTAGAGGTTTAGTCCTTGTCCCCTGTTTAGGATTGGGTTCCCAGTTCCTTCTAAAGTCTTCTGATTCTTTTTCACTCCAAGTAGCCTCTTGTGTCTTAGTGACATTATCAACTTGCTTCAGATGAATTGATTTAAAAAAAAACAAAAACAAAAAAAAGAAATCACAGAAATTCAGAAATTCTGTACGTTTAGTGGGTAACCGATAGCAAATTGGTCCTGAACTGATGTGATACACCAATGGAGGTAGTTAGAAAAACTTGATCAAAAAGTGGCATGATATTCCTATACAGATGTAGAAACCTAAAGCTAGTTCCACCAGTCTTATCAGTGGAGGCATCGGTCAGTTCCAGGAGAGCACAAAGAGCGGGATACGCCCTTTTGAAGGAAATGAATTGCTGGAGGAAACATCAGCTGGAACATGAAATATCTGAACAAACCAGGACATTACTTAGCAGCGTTAACAACAACAAAGATGAAGACAATAGTTTGCGTGTCAATAGTGTAAATAAGGATAACTTTTTATCCCAGAAATTCAGACTGAAAATGAACTGTTTTCCGGTATAGTGTTGAACAATGTAGTTAGAAACACTTGTGAATTAATGAATTCAGCATAAAATAATTGATATCTTACATAACTGTTTTCACACCAGAAAACTGAGCGAATAAGTGTAATCCACAGCCCACCATTAAGGCTCGCCTTACTGAGTAGCTTTTAAACATCCTCACAAACAAATTGCCTCCACCTACAAAAGATCAGAAAAGAATGCATTTACATCATATGTGACAATAAACATTTGATACACGAGACGCATTATAATATTTTGTGCATTCATTACTAACAATGAGACTTGAATTATTTAGAAATAAAATGTATACATTTCAAGTTTTTCTTTAGATCAAAAAGATAAAGATACATCACAACATTTTTACATAATACCAGAATAAATAATTTCAATAATTTTTCAAATGTATTACCATTTTTGTATTCAATTTCTGTATGTAATTCAAGAATTAGAAATTCCAGTAGATTTATCTGTAGTTCTTCATCAAAACTTCTAGGGAAGAGATTCCTATCCAAATTCAGAACCTTCTCACTCCTGTTGGAGGAATGACTTCCTGATTGACAATGTCTTCAGACATGTAGCTGGACTCACCACACTTGGCCAGTTACATGCTGCAGAGGCTATTTAACTTAGAGTTTTGAATTCATTGTCCTTCTGCTAGACTAGTTGCCATACAAGGCTATGAGACCCAATCTGTCCTGCTATTTACCCATAGCTGGGGGTAAGATAAAATGTTTATATAATATTGTGTGACATTAAACATGACGATCTTCCAATTGAATCAGATTTATTTTGCTGATTCACATATGGTTAAGAGAAAAGGTTCAATTCCAGTTGATGTATTAAACACAAAAACAATTTCATTTGATACACAAGAGGCATTTTAATATTTCATGCATTCATTAACTGTCAGACACTAATCTTTTCAATCAAATATTAATTCTAAAGTGGATTGGTTCAAAGGTTTTCTCAGGATCTCAAAGAAAAATAAGCTTGTCACCATTTGTTTAAGACAATTAGACCAAGAGAAAATGTTCAAATTAATTAGAGCCACTCCTTCAATGATTTTTCAAATGTTATCTTTTGGGAAATGCATGATTCTTGATTCTCACCAGGTGTCATGAGAAGAATGCCATTGAGTCAGATTAAGATAATGACAACTTTAAACTTTCACTGATACCCGACCAAAACTTATCCTTTTATGAAATTAACTTGACATGTAACAAGAAAATAAAGACTTCACCTGAATTTTCAATCGATTCCTGTACTTCTTTGAAATTACTTTCAATTTCTTGCATTTCTTCTTCGACATTTTTTGTCTTTCGAATTCTGATCAATGATTTCCTTGCTTCTTCTTTGCGAGATTTCTGTATAAACCAGTGTGGGGATTCCGGCAGAAAAATCAAAGCCACAAATTGGATACAACTGAAGATAGCTTGGACACCCCATATGTACCTGACAACAACAGGAAGATAGAAGCAATTTAATATGACCAAAGGGTACCCTTAGTCATTGGACAAGAAAGTACTGCATAACATGTTACTTTTGTCTGGTATGTCAACTTTTTTTTTTCATATCACCCCAAGGAAGGCCGGAGGCCACTATCACGCAAGGTGTTAAAGAGGGGGTTGGAGGAAGAGCAGATAGGAGTGGCAAGGGAGGGGAGGGGGAGAAAGAGAAAGACAGTGGGTCGATCAAGGCAAGGGGGCCAAAAAAGATCCGGAGCGAGAGCAGATGGGAATGAGAAATGAAAGGTTGTGGAGAAGGGAAGTGTATAGATCAAGGCAACTGGAGATGTCGATTGACGCTACAACTTAAACCGTTGGAGATTGTATTTGTCAGGGAAACAGTAATAGGGAAGGGAGTTCCATAGGCGAGATGTGTGAGACATGAAGCTATTGGAGTAAAAGAGACGTCTACATCTAACAGTTTCCACGGTGTAGGGGTGGGAGCGGGATGCCAGCCTGGTGGGGGCGTTTAAATTCACGAGGCCTGGGGACAAGCGAACGCAACTCCTCAGAGCAATTACCGTGGAAGTACTTGTAAAACAGGTAGAGCGAGGCAACATCGCGTCTGTGGGAGAGCGACTGCAGACGAGATGACAGATCAGGGCCAATCACGTTGCCTATCCGTCTCTGGATCTTATCAAGAACCCCGAGGCAAACAGCAGGGGCCCCAGACCATATATGGCAGCAATACTCCATGCAAGGGCGAATGGTCGATTTATAGATTTGATGGATCGATTCTGGGGAGAAAAGTTTCCTGGCTCGGCACAGAGAACCAACTTTCTTAGCGGTGGCTGATGCAACTGACTCGATGTATTTGTTCCATCTCAGATCAGCAGACAGCGTGAGACCGAGCAGCCGCAGGGAGGAGCTCTCGAGAAGTTGATCATCAGACATACTAATGGGATGCAGGGATGGATCCTTGTGGTGGTTGATAGAGAGCAGTTTTGTTTTAGAGGCGTTAAAGTTAACCATCCATTTCTCACCCCAGATCACAACCGATTGGAGGTCCTTTTCAATTTGAGCTGCCAGGTTAGCATTGACCGCCTCACTAGATTTGTGTTTGTGGCAGGAGTAAATAGTGGTGTCGTCAGCGTAGATGCCGACTTGGGAGTCTATGGCGTCAGGAAGGTCGTTTATAAATATGAGGAACAGAGTAGGGCCTAGGATGGAGCCTTGAGGAACACCTGCGTTAGCGGGATAGGATCTGGAGATGAAACCACTAAGAACAACCTTCAAATCCCGGTTTGACAGGAATGATTGTATTAGGTCAAACAGTCGACCTGTGATACCATAACCCCAGAGATTGCGGAGAGGTTATGGTATCACTAATAATTTTCCAGTTGTGTTGTTGAATGTTTCAAACCAATGCAAGAAATCATGAGAAAACAGATTTAGAAACTTAATGATTATTTCAGCTGATATCCGAGGCACCAAGGATGCCCTGCTACAAAGAAATCAAAGATGTATTGGAAACGTCATGGTGCTATTAAAACAGGAACTTAAATACAGGGTGTGGCCAAGTTACTTCCCACATATACCTGCCAGAAATACCTCCATTATGTGGGAGATATTTCTGGGAGGTATTTCTGCCACACCCTGTATTTTGGCAATATACATTTCACTGCCTTACCGATATTAATAAACGTAATTATATGCTTACACAACTTAACAACTAAAAATTACCATAAATTGCAGCATATGAATTTGCATTGATAAGTATTGTCTAATTAATGGGCTTGCTGGAATAAGAATCATTATTGGATTGGATAAGTTGGAAATCTGTTGTGCTGTCATTCTTGCTTTGAGTTTATTCTGAAATAAAAAGTGTAGAAAATTGCAGATTTACCTAAGTATCACAAACCGACCTTAGGGTGCGAAAACGGGTAAAAATATAGTGAAATTCCCTTCAATTTCAACTTGTGATATCTCATTTATTTTTGGGGTTATCTTGATAAAATTTTGACGCAAACAAAATTTAATCTTTTCTCTTTAAAGATACAATTCTTTGTGTTATTAATAGTTTTTTTTGCAGGTCACTTCAAGTTAGGTCACTATTTTCGGTGACAGCCGCTTTATTTTTTATGTGAAAAAAAGCGGGTGGTTTTCAGAAGAACATGTAGTAATTCGATTGTGGATTATATATAACTAACAGAGCTGTTGCAACTTGGCTTGTTACATAGAACTGATGGTGAATGATATTTAAGTTCTGTGTGTGTGTGTGTGTGTGTGTGTGTGTGCAGTGAGTAGAGTGAATAGTCTGTGTAGACGCGTGTGATTTGCTGAGTTCTACTGAGTTCTGCTTCTACTGTCTATTTTTGGAACGAATCCTGGTTTATATTACTATCGGTAGGCTCCCAGGACAATGGCGGGAGAAATTTCGAGAGAACACAAAAAATATCTGATTGGATGAAAAATGACCCAATCGGTGATTTTATAACAAAAGCATGTTTGTGAATTAACAGTAGGAATAATTCAGTGTGGTGAATGCGATCAGTAAATTGTCCTGTGATAGTTAGTATTTATTATTTGACCAATCACAGTTGAGAAAAATGTAGGCGTGGCAAACATAGTAGTAATAACTACAAGTTTCTTTGAACTCATCTTACACCAAATTTCAGCCTACCACACCTTCTTATCAAAGAACATTCTTTCCATTGAAACTTACTATTATTTCTAGAGCTGATATCTTTTTTTAGTGAGTTCAGATAAAAAATATATCTTCTTTAAAGTCTTAACTAATTCAAATAACAGGTAAAGGCCAATAACTCCTGCTATACATATTATTAATTATAAATGCTACATATTGACATGCACAATTGAACAAACATTTTTGCCTGCCATAAAACAATTTTTGGTGTGATAAACATCAATTTAACAATTTGCAACTCAGTCTAAATTACCTGAGTGAATTCGGTCTTCAGTTTTGTATACTGTTGATATAAAATATTTTGTTATTTCTAGAAAACATTATTGCTTTGGTTTTGACAGCCTTGTGCCATGAAAATAATCTAAATGTTTGTGGAGATGTTAGTTTTGTTCATGCAGCCAAACTAAAAATATCTTTCTAATCAAAAATATATTCAAACTAATCACTCTGCAACATATATATATATATATATATATATATATATATATATATGATAAAAATATAGTTTTAAGGTGGGCTATATTTATGTGATTTATCAGGGATAGAGCATATGTAAATATAAATATAAAAATGAAGACTGACAGCTTGAAATAGATTGTCGCCACTCAATTTTGACCTCAGTGGCCACTATATATATATATATATATATATATATATATATATACCCTGAGTATTATGCTGAATCCAAGCAAATGAAATGATGTGTAGTTATGCCCTGATGTAGTGTCCAGCACTTGTTGTTTGAGCATTGTTTGCCTTGTGTTTCATTTTCTAGCTGTTCTGTACACTGTTCTTTTTCTTTGAATTTTAGAATGGAAATACATTTAAAAATAGTTTTCCTTTATTAAGTAAATAATAAAAACTTTTATCAAATAATTAGATTATTTTTGGTAGATTCTAAAAGATGGAGTCAGTGTTCACTGCCCATAATGATTTTCATAGAATTATAAGCAATCTAAAGATGATTTAATATACATAGAAAGATGTTTGCAGGCTACATGCAAATTCTATGCCATTTTATATAAGAGATGTATGTTTAGTATGTGCCTTACTTCAGATAGATCTTGTACTCAATGTCAATCAGACAAGGCAGGTGCATCATCAGTTTGACATGAGAGATAACCTAATAGCTGGCAGATGCAAATCTACACTTGCACGAGATGCCAGTGACTGCCTCCAATACGTAACCACATGGTTGACCTTGCAGCGACTAAAATGTGCACATGTGGGACAAACCATATGACAAGTAGATATATAAGCACCGACTTGAGAGGGAAGAAGGAATGCATCATTCTCATTCAAAGAAAGTATGAGAGACTTAGTTTTGCATTTATATTAGTCAATACACCAGCAATATTACAGTTTTGGGATCTGCAGAGTGTTCTGAGGTCAATACTCTGTGGATATCCAGGGTGAACTGTACTTACCTCCATCCATTCACCTTGTCATAACTGAAGAGTGCAGCGGTGATTGTGCCAAATAAAATTCCTACAGTTAAAAACGGTTGACACATGCTGACCAAACGGCCACGCATATAGCTTGGAGAACATTCCGCAATATATACGGTAGTTGTAGCACAAGCAAATCCTGGAAAATAAAAGAAACTTTTTGTAGAAAGATAAATAGTAATATAGTCTTATTTTTTAAATACCCCTTCTGAGATAATTTGTAACTACTTTTGTACTAAATTTTGTTCTTACTTCTTACCTCAACATGCAAACACATGGTTGACCTTGCTGCATCTAGAATGTGCAGATGTGGGACAAACTATATGACAATTAGATATATAAACACCCACCCAAGTAGAAAGAGGTCTCTTACATCCCCCACAAGAATTAGTTAGTTTGGATGGAACTGCATGTTGGTCACTTGAAAAAAATAGAATAAAAATTATAAACACAGTAATTAACACAATACAATTTGCAGACTACAGATGTCAGTACTACAATAGCAGGTGTATGCAATTAGCATTTATTGTTATAGAATGTGTAGACTAAGAAAAAATGGCAAATCGTACTGTACTAGTAAAAAGATTGACAACTTGAATTGAGTGGGTGTGGAATCCTAACAATGACCGATTGTTTTTAAGTTTTGAGAAAAGATTGAAAACATGAAAATGGGCAGTACAACTGCAGCAGTAGAGTAGCCACAAGCTCTGGTGCTCACCCAAGCCTTTCCCTTGCAGATGTCATTTGTGTGATGTCGTTCCAGTATGGAGACAAGCTAACACATGCCAATGACAGGTAGCTAGCCAATCTATTGACATCCATTTGTTTCTATTTTCCTCTGCTTCTGGCTTCCTCCAAGAAATGATGTCTACTATGCCCTCCCCTTGTTATGAAGCTTTTAATTGATTGCTTGATTAATTTGTTTTTATGGCTTATCAACCTTTTATGTGTTATTTAAAGCCAGAAATATCTTTAGAGTGTAAGAATCTTTTGTAAATAATAATGATTTACTGATGCAAGTCTTACTAATAAACCCATAGCTGGGAAGAGAAGATATGAATCCATACCTTTCCCAAGGTTACTTGTGCATAAGTGAATATAATGAATTGGAACTTGGCTCTCCGATTTCCAATTCCGATACACTACCCACACATCCAAATTTACAGGACCTGGTACTCCCAAGAGGTCACTCACCTCTGACTAGGCTTGACATAGCTGCAGAGATTGTCTGAGAATTGGTGTTTCAACATAATATGGCTGTAAGCTTTGTTATGAAGCATGTAAAAAAATAAATCGGAAGAAAAATTGTCTGTTGTTGATTCAGTGTGTGATGCAGTGTTGGGGAATTGCCGATAGACTACTAGAATCTAGAGACAATGTAAAATACGTATTTCAATTTTCTTTTTTTGAGCGGAGGGCAATTTAATAATTAAAAGGGTTTTATTAATTGGACCAAATAGTAGACTGCTATACCCACAATAGCATTTAGTAATAGCGGTAAAGATACATAAGATACTGATAAAACAAATATATCTGGATACTGGGACTAGAGCTCTTTCTTAGTTACAGTTTTGGTTTTGTTTAGTTTGTTTTACAAAACATCAACCATTTCCAGATTATTATGTTGCAAATACTGTCATTTTGATAAATGATATATATGTAGATAAAGACCTGGTTTGCATGAGATGTAAACAAAAGTAAACATATGTCCAGTTTGCATAAGAATCAAAAAGGTAAACATAGATATAGTAAACAGATAACCCCTTTTGTGAGGTACTTCTCTAAAGGATATATTCTTGAGTTTTGAATTATAGAAGAAACTTACTTTTATTTCCTGACAGAAAATTTTAAAAATTCTAATTAACACCTGCAACATATTAAGTTTCAATGAACACATCTAAGAAATTGAACGAAGGTCTAACTGCCAAAATGAAAGCCATTTTGAAAAATTGTTTTCTCTTTATCAATGAAGTTAACAGATTTACAGACTTCAACAGATGATGATTGTAGAATTGCATCAAGATGGTAAGAATGCTATGTCATTTCAGTTATCTATATATATAAAACAGAGGATGTCTGTGTGTCTATCTGTGTGTCTTTTCACTTGAGATCCTTCAAACAGGTTTAGACCAAACTTGGCACATACATTGTACAATGTAAGAGATAGGTTCTTAGCATAAAAAATAATCAATAATTTTTAAAAATCAATAACCAATAAGGCCGATCAAAAGTTGATAAATTCACTTTTTTCCTCCAATTTAATTCAAACTCAGTATGTAGGTTACTTACATCATGACGAACTCAACAATACCTCGTTTTTATTTCTATACCATTGTATTTAAAAAATGAAAAATTGATTCCAACACAAATTTTAAACTAAAAACTCCTTCAATTTTCAAGCAATCTAATACAAACTTCACCCAATTGTAGCCAACAATAAATTGATTGTTTAACAGTCATTTAACTTGGTAAATGAGTCCACCCATATAGTGAGAATCCGTGTAAATAGTGAATACTGGTTCCTTTCTTATTTTTCATTGATCTTTCAACCAATTTTCATCAAACTTCACAATCATTATAAATGCATCCTCTTTGTATCTTTGTATAAATGTATCCTGGTAGCACACTGACAAATTGAACTTCAAAAACTGCAAAATAATTGTGGTCTGAAGTGGGTCGTCATGTTGCCTGTTTTACCCCTTCATGTACCTCGGCTAACTTCAGTTGAATAAATACAGACTACTTCTGTTATATCAATAACTGAATTAATTCAAAATGTTTTTATTTTTTCTGCCAATCTTTTGGTTATAAAACTTGAATCAAGTGTTAACGTACAACATTCATGTGTTCTGGTTAATGATTATCATAAACTAAATTGAAATTTATGCATTTGGAGATGCTTGATAATATCCAAAGAATCTGCAATGATATCGGTCATGACTTGACATCTCAGCTTCAGTCACTTACGCACTTCCCTGTGGCTTTTCCATAAGTATCTTCATGCTAAGATTCTGAGTTTTTCTCTTTGGTACCTTGACTTTACAAATTTCAGCACAGTACTAGCGGAAATGGCCGCTAGATGTAATCGTAAATTCTATGCTAACAGTTTCTTCTCTCACAATTCTCATTTGGCTTCTTGCTTTCCAGTCACCTTTGATCTTCAAAATTTTTTATTGCTCTCTCTCCTTGATAATGTTTTCAGTAACATCTTGCATCTTAGTTTCTTTATTGCCTTGCTTGGGGTGAAATGATCAAAAAGAAATGCTTAGTTGCCTCCCGTTAATGGACCTCTTGCTCAGCAATATGGCACGGGGAAGGCAGTGACTAAATGGTGGTGTTGTGGCCATAGTTTAAAGACTGAAGAAAGAATATTTTTGAGCATTTAATGGTGTTTTTATTATGCCACTAACAATTATAAATGGTAACAAAGTTAAGCAGATAAACAAGAAAAATACTTTTATTTTGTCACAGTTTAACATTTTGCAGAGATAAAGTTGTTTTTCAGGACAGTTCTGGGACTTGGCCTCAATGAAGCTAAGCCTCTTAAATAGAAAAGCTCAGTGAGCAATGATTAGGTAATCTCGTAAGACAAGAATGTGTCTTCTTACCAAACCTCTTCAACCTATATATGAAGGTGATTTAGAGGGAATTATAAGTCCAAGCAGGATTCATTATTGACAGCCATAATCTTATCAATGTATGTAATATTGGTAGCAGACACAGAAGAGAACCTAGAAGCACTCCTACAGAAAGTAGTGAAGGAAGGTGAAAAGAAAGGAGTAAACATCAATTGCAAAAAGATAGAATGCACAGTTGTTAGCAAAAGGAACAGACCAAAATGCAAATTACTAATTGGAGATATCAAAATCAAAAAAGTACAATTTAAATATCTGAGAAGTATTTTAACAGAGGAGAGAAAGTGCATAATTGAAATCTGAAGGCACATTGGGATAGTGAAAGTGCCTTCTAGAAGCTAAGCAAAGTATTAAGAAACAGAAAAATCTCAATAGGAACAAAGAATAGTGAACTGTTATGTAATAATACTCCTATATGGTGGTAAATGCTGGACAATCTCCTCACAGTTTGAAGAAGAGATTTGAAACAACAGAAATGTGGTTCTACACAAGGATGTTCAGAATGCCATGGACCAAAAGGTTTCAGAGTAAAGGAGAACAAGAAAACACTTCCACTTAACAGACAGTTGAAATTTCTAGGGTACATGAGGAAAGAGAATGTGGAAAATTTATATTCCCAGGACAAATTCAAGGTAAGGAGGAAATCAATGCATAATTTATCTGGTGAGCTTGAGTGAATGAATGGTGGAACAGGACTTGGGTGAGATGGCAAAAGACAAAATTTATTAAGAGCTACAATGGACAGGAAATTGTGGAGAGCCATGATTGCCAACATTCTGAAGGGACACAGCACATAGAAGATGAATGTAATTTTTGTGAATTATTGCTTTGTAGTAGACGAAAGCCTACTGTGTAAATACATACTTGTAACAGAGAAATAGAGAGATGCTTGAAAGAAACCCACAGGAATGATGAAGTTTATTTTTCTCTGGTACAGAAATGGGAATCATGATGCTTACTAGCCAGAGAATTTTTGTCCATTCTCTATTCCTTCATCTTTCAGTCTTCGCTTCATTCTGACTCTCACCCATAGTAAAAAATGTTCCTGGTTGTGTGTGTGTGCATGTGTGCACTCGACAGTGTATAGAGTGGAATGAACAAACAAAATAGTGGTATTTTGTGGGGTAAAAAAGTTGGATTTCTCAGTAAACAGAACTCTTCTCTTGAGTAGATTTTTCAGAAAGAGATTTCTTTACTTGTTCCTCTGTGGAACATGAAATCTGTTTCAAGCTGCCAGGACTGATACAGCAAGGGTTGTGAGTGGTTTCTCTTTTGGGTAGTTGTCTCAAATAGAGATTTCTCTGCTTGTTCCCATGTGGTATGAGAAATATCAGCTCCAAGCTGCCAAGGCTGCTAGGGGTTGTGAGTGGTTCTTTGAGCTGGCCTTGAAAGTAGTGGCCGCTGAAGAGGGAAAGTAAAAAAGAGGTCGAATAGGGCTCGGGCAGCATTTTTATGAGTTCTGGGAGTTCCTGTTGTCCCTGCTGATTACTTCCATTGCTGCTACTACTGAATTGAACAAAGTAAGGAAGCCCCACATGCCACAATAGCCAACAAGCAAAATAGTTATATCAATAAAAGGTTACAATTCAGAAAAACATTCCTAAACTCTCCACCACAACTGTTTGATGACCAGTCTTTATCAACTGATTGTTTGATGACCAGTCTTTATCAGGGCATGCCATTGCTGATTAAATTTCTTGAATATGGTAGTCAGCATTCCTATGTAACATTCCTTTGACAAATTTAACTGAGAGCTACAAAGGACAGGAAGCTGTGGAGAGCCATGGTCCTGAAGTGATACAGTATATAACAAAGAACTGGTAAATCATTATCATATCACTTATTATAATGTAGCATATAAAAATGTTACTTAATATTTAAAATCACTGCAGCATGAGAATCAACTTGCAAGCAAAACATTTTTTTCTGAAGAGTGAAGCAAAATTTTTGTTGTCTATGATTGAAGATGATACATGTTTATGGATACTTTTAAAAGCACAATAAAATAAATTCCATATGTGACTATGAATAAGAAAGTTATTTATTAAGCTTACCTAATGAGAATGAAGCTTGGAATACAGGCGGCTTGGTTTGGAGGACAAGCTTAAAAATATGATATTCACACTGTACAAGATTTGACAACCACTCAAGGTAGAACATTACAGAGTAAGAGGCATGTTTTATGTGGATATGAGGGGAAGATGACAGTTCAAATAAAAAAGGTAAATAGAGAAAAAAAACAAAAAAAAATATAGTTTTTTTATTCTTCATTAAAATTTTTTTGAATACATTTCGGCCATTAGATAATGCAACTTTGTTCAAGTGTCCATTGGATTGGAATATCAAACCTTGTTCTGAGAAGCATGCATTTTCCCTTCCATACATGTTACATTTGATGCCTGTGCCTGCCGCCATGAGCTTCTGGAAACCTGCAGTAAATCCATGATTTCTGTGATAACTCACAGAATTTTCTCAACATTTCTATTTTTGGGGAGCATGAATTTAATATTTTATTTCAATATTTTAATGGTTCATAATTATAAAAATTTAAATTTCAAAGTAGTGTTTTAACAGAGGAATGAAAACACAATGCCAAAATACAAAGGCACTTTGGAAAAGCAAAAGGTGCCTTCCAAAAGCTAAGCAAAGTATTAAAAAACAGGAAAATTTCAATAAAAACCAAGATTGCTAAACTGGGATGTAATATTGGTCATCCAATATGGCAGTGAATGCTGGAAAGTCTCCTTGGACGCATGCTGTTTCTGATCTACATAAATGACATTCCTGATGTTATCAGTTCCCAACTAGGTATTTATGCAGATGACAAAACTATTTACTTCTGCCTTAGTAGCAAGTCCAACAGTTCCGACAAGTTAATCTGGAAACTGCTCGCAAAATGAATCTACAATCTGTGGTTAACTGGGGCCAATAAATGGCTTGTAAATTTCAATGCCCCCAAAACAAAACTGCTTTCATTTAATTGCTACAGTGAAATTTTCTGCCTATCAGGAATATGGCTGATGCTACCCTCCAGAAGAGTAACATCACACCTACTTGGCTTCATGTTTTCCATTGTCATGAAGTGGAGTGATTATATTGAATCAATTGCTGGGTCTACTGCTAGGAAACTTAGTTCGCTGTACTGTGCCAGACCATTTTTCTCATCAGAATCCATCTTGCAAATTTATAAATCTAATATTTGTCCATGCATTGAATACTGCTGACATATCTGGTCTGATGCTCCTACTATATATCTCAAGATTCTTGACAAAATTCATCTGTAATGTAATCAATCCTGACCTAGAATCTCAACTTCATGAATTTAAGTGTGCTACTAGATTAGCAATTAGGTCTCACAGTTTTACTTTTGAACTAGCTAGATGCAACCATGTGTGCTATTCTAATAACTTCTTTTCTTGCACTTCTCACCTGTGAAACTTCCTTCTGATTTCTTGCTTCCTTGCCATCTACAATCTTCAAAAATCTAAGTACAATGCCAAACACCATCTTCTGTCTTCCTGAATTCTGTTTCTATATTGTCCTTTCTCCTCACTTCTTGTCAATAAAGTCTTCTCATTCACTCCCTGTAACCTTCTGCATTCTGGTGACATTGTCACCTTGCTTAGGGTGAAATGATTTAAAAAAGAAAAGAAAAAAAGGTTTAATTTTAGGAAGTTCTTAGTATAATTCTCATGTGACAACTGCTTAGGACATTGTACACACAGTTCTTGGTCATTTTATTTCTTCCAGTTGCTTTTTTTTCTTTCTATCTTATGGTGTTTGTGAAGCATGGGACTGTTTTTGAATACTTCTGATATTATGCAAACTGCATATTCACTTGACCCTTCCTGCCATGCCTCAGATGACTGTGACTGGTAGATGGTGTTGGTATTACATTACCAGAGGAATGTTTTTCCAGGTTAGTCTTTATACTGATCATTTCTCACTGGTACATGCATGGGTCACCATACGGAGAAACAAAAAAAGAGTAATCCAGAAAATGAGAAAAAGTGGAAAATAAGGAAACTGAAAGATGCAGTTAGAAGAAAATCTTGAGGAAGAGAGTAGGGGGAAGAGGACCAACAATCCAATGAAAGCGAAGAAATAAATATGCAATGTAATGGTTCCTGGAACATAAATGGGTCCTAAATGATTTTATCTAGGCTTAGTTTTATGGGTATAGCACTGTGGCCACACGCTGTTCACAAAAAGGGAATTGAAGTAAATAAATAAATGAAATCTTTTGAGATCAAATGTCATGCATCTAGAAGGTAGGGAGTTCCATTCGTGGGCTTATATCACCACTGTTGTCCTCATCTTTGCAGCCATATTCATAATGTTTTAGCCATTGTACGCTCTGACCTTCTTCACATGATTGGAATTTCATCCACAGGGGTAGATTGTTCTAGTTTCACACATCTTCCAGATGTCTCAGGATCAGCTATCTCCCTTTAATTCAACTCTCCAAGATTTTTTTGTTCACCTCAGCTGTAGCCAGGTATTGAACTTACAACTCTTTGGGTCAAGGCACTGAATTCAACCAACACTTTTATCCCCTGGGCCAAGTATCCTTGGACTTATAAACCTAATGTCTTAGCAACCATGTTTTTTTTTGTTTACTAGGGCTTAATGTTGCAATTTTGTTGTTATTGTTTTTTCTCCAGCACTCCTTATTACTGGTTCCCATATTGTATTCATTTCTATACTTGACTGGCTTAGGAGATTTTTTACGGCTTTACGGTGTTCCTGCAGTCTTATATTAAGGGGGGCAGTCTGTTTCTCCTTTATATTTCTTACCACAACTGCATGGGATGGCATACACACAGTCCTTAATCATATTCTCCTCTATGGAAGATCTTACTCAGAAGAGGTATCTGAGGTGTTGAACCACTTTTGAAGGTCGTTCTGATGTTAGACAGACCACAGATCTTTTGTATTTTTTCCGATAATTCCTTCACATAGTGTAGACAAACTGAGGCCATTTTCTGGGTGTTGTTATACTCTGGCACCCTGCTATCCCAGTTTGTCAGAGCTGCTGTCATTTACCCAGGGTAGTTGTTACATTGTAGGGTACTGCTTACACTGACCATTTCTTGTTCATCTGTCTCTGGGTCGCCACTTATGACTTTTGCTTGATATTTTAAGCAGCAGATGATCCCTTTCTTTATGATGTATGGATGGTTGGAGTTGAAGTTGAGGTATTGTCTGGTGAATGTAGGCTTGCAGTATACAGATGTCTTAAACACATGCTTTGTTCAAGATATTAATACATCCAGGAATGCTAACGTTTTGTTGTTTTCCCTCTCCATATGTTCTGTTGATGAATTATACAGTGAAAATGCTTGAATGTTGAATCTGGATATATGTTTTCTATTTTTGTACCTAACTTGGCAGCAACACCATTATGTCTCCCAACCATATTGGCAGCACCATCAGTAGATAAACACAAAAGTTTACTTAAATCAAGGTCAAACTCATGGAGAATCTGTTCAACTTTCTCAAAAATGCCCTGGCTAGTAGTATCAGGCATTGGGACCAGTTCAATTAGTTCTTCATAAATTTAAAATTCATTGTCCCAAGCCCTGATGAAAATGTGCTATTCCAGCTATGTCAACCGTCTCATCCAGAGCAATAGAAAAATGTTCAAAACTTGATGATAAAATCTTCAACTGTCGACTCAAGTCATCTGCTATTTCATCAATCCATTCAGCAACAGTTTTCCTGCTTAATGAAATGTCTTGAAATAAATGTGACTTCTCTGGACATACAATTTCAGTTGTTTTTACAAGATATTTCTTTATGAAATCTCCTTCACTGTAAGATTTTCCACTGATGCCGATCATTTTGCAGAGTTCAAAGCTTGCAGTAACGGAACTAATGTTGCCTTTCTGAATGTAGGTACTGACCAGGTTTGACATTGCTTAACATCTGAAAAGCTGAAGGCAAAAAAGCAGGGGAAATAGTAAATAACCTACTTGACTAGTTTGAAGGATAATGGGTTATAAAAAGAAGATACTTACCAATTCCAGATCCCGTGAGAAGTCGTCCAATCAAGAGTACCTCCTTGCTGGGTGCTGTGGCAGTGACTACTGCTCCCAGGATAAAACATGAACAAGAGAACATTACACATTTCTTGCGACCAAATCTGTCACAGAACCAACCGGCGATCAAGCATGAAATGGTGGCACTTGGCATAGCCCCTGCCAAAATCAGTTCCTGCCAAATCAAAGTTAGGTGTATGTGTTTATTGTTACGCATAAGAAGAATAGCTCCGGAAGTTGAGCCCATTTCAAAACCTTCGCTAAAGATTGAAATCTGGGCAACTAAAGTCAGAAAATAGACGAGTGGGACTGGTGGATTTTGTTCATGTTTTTCACTGTTAACACCTTGAAAATCTGTCATTGTCTCTTATTCAATTTAAAAAGGGAAAGATCTCAGCAAATGAAGATTTTTAAATAGCAGAGAAAATGCAAACAGTTCACAGGTAAACAGTCCAGGAATCAAACATATATATAATCTGTAATGACCTAAAAGAGAAACAAATTTTTTTTAGATATTTCAGCTACAATTAAGGTTACAAGTTGATACAAAAAGAAAAGTATTGATCAATAAATTGGTACATGGCTTGTTTATATGAAGGTTAACTTATGAGAATAATAGGAGTCATTCTTTTCATATGAAAAAGAAGAGGATGAGAGCACAGTTATTATTGCTCGAAAGGTTTGGCGAATTTACAGCTAGACTTTTTTTTTTTTTTTTTTTTTTTTACCATAAGTTGAAGACCTGTTCATTTGGACATCACCAATTCAAGGGACAATCAACTTTGATAGAATAGATCACCACATTTGTAAACATCTATGCTGATGATATGACAATATATGGGTGCACCTCTAAAACTCTTGACAATCAGAGATCACCAGCTGACCTATCTTCCAATTTAGCACTAAGTTCCCAAACTATGGCCAGTCATGATGAACAGGTGCCGTGGAGACACCATGCCTTGAGACAATATTGGACCTCACGCCTGACCTCAAGTGGAACTTGTAGATATAATCCATCACTAAAGATGCAGGCAAAATGGTCAGCTCCCTGTACTCCTCTAGTAGGTACCTGACTCCTCATGCTATCCTCTACCTTTACAAGAAGAACTAAATCAGACCTAAAATGGAGTACTGTTGTCATATTTGGGTGGGAGCTGCCCAGTCCTCCCTTTCCAGTTTTCGATAGAGTTCAAAAGCGTCTCAGAGAAGAATTATTTTCCACTTCGCTCTCACAGGCAGGATGTGGCAAGTCTCTCCCACTGCTTTATTGCTGGAGAGTGCTCAGATGAACTACATTGCATAATGCCAGGTCTAATCTTCACAGCTTGGATCCACCATGCCACTTCCATTGTAGCAAACCACCCTCATTGCCTCCATATTCCATTGGTGGGAAGTTCCACTTGAACAGTTTCTTCCTGCAAACCATTACTCTGTAGAACAGACAACGAAGAGGATGTTTCCCCAATCATTACAATTTTAACCTGTTCAAGTCTAGAGATAACTGTTATCTTCCCCCTCCTATCCGTATAAATTATCCCTTATCATAACCCTCTACCTTGAGTGACCTTGAGGATTTATTACTGAATGAACCTTACTGAAAAAAAATAAAATAAAATAAAAATCTCCCACTAGATGGTGGCAGAAAAGCCATTAACACTATTTACATTATTCGGACTATTGTCCACATCTTTGTCGCCATATTTATTACGTTTCAGCCATTGTGCACTCCAGCCTTCTTCAGGTGGTTGGAATGTCAAACTGAACCCTTTATTTTGCTCACTGGGGTAGACTGTTCTAGTTCCATGTGCCATGTTTTTAATGGATGTAAGTTGTCTCCTGTTAATTACCCTCTCCAAGTTCTCCACTGCCTTAACCTGATATTGAACTCACACTATTTGGATACTGTCACTGGATCTAACTAAATCCTTTATCCACTGTGCCATGTGTCCTTGAGGACATTTGTGTATGAATTTCTGGGTATTATATTCAGCAACCATTTTTACCAGTGCTCATATTGCAATTTTTGCGGGTATCACATTATGTTTTTACTAGAGCTCATATTGCAACTTTTGTTGTTATTATGGCTTTACTCTAACACTCCTTATTACTAGTTCCCATATTGTATTCATGTCTATGGTTGGTCGGATCAGGAGATTTTTATGGCCTAGCATATGTGATGATTCCCTAAGTTTATGAATTTTCCAATGGTATTCTTTCTCTATTATCTCAACCTGATCCCACAGGGGGTAGTGATCTCCCTTCTCTCTCTATATGTGGTCAGCCACACCTGATTCTTCCACTTCCCCTCATGTTACAGCTTTCTGGTGTTCTTGAAGCCTTACCTTAAGGGGGCGGCCTGTCTCCTCTTTATATTTCTTTCCGTAGCTGCAGGGGATGGTGTACACACAGTCTTTAGTCATGTTCTCCTCTATGGGGAGGGGGGTCTTACTTGGGAGAGATACCTGCAAAGTATTGTCCAGCTTTTGAAGTTTGTCCTGATGTTATATAGACCACAGATCTTTTGTATTTTCTCTGATAACCCCTTCACATAAGGCAGGCAGACTGTTTTCTGAGTGTTGTCTTCTCCTCCTCTTGTACCCGCCTATCCCAGTTTTTGGGGCTGCTGCCATGTCTCCAGGGTAGTTGTTACGTTGTAGGGTACTACTTATACTGACCAATTCTTTATCTAATGTCTCTGGGTCGCCACTTATGATTTTTGCTTGGTGTTGTAAGCAGCGAACGATCCCTTTCTTTACGTTGTATGGATGGTGGGAGTTGAAATTGAGGTACTGTCCGATGAATGTTGGTTTACGGTATACGGGTGTCTTGAACCCATGCTCTGTTTGAGATATTAGAACATCCAGGAATGGGAGTGTGCTGTTACTTTCTTTCTCCATCGTGAACTGTATCGAAGGTCTTATTGAGTTCACATGGTCCAGTAGAACCTGAACATCTTCCTGGTGTGGCCAGAGTATGAAGGTGTCATCTACGTACCTTAACCATAGAGTTGGCTTTAGAGATATAGATTCTAATGCCATTTCCTCAAAGTATTCCATGTATATATTCGATATTGCTGGTGATAATGGCGAGCCCATTGCTAAGCCCTCATCCTGTCAATATATATGTGATCCCATTCCAAAGTGTGTTGTTTGTGTACAGAAAGTCAACATCTCCATCAGATAATCTATTGGAATACGGGTCTGTTCTTCTAGGGATGAGTCAGAGGCCAATCTGTCTCTGACTACTGGGAGTGCCTCCTGTGGGTACCTTGGTGAACAAACTCACCACATCCAAGCTCACCATCTGGTTGGATGGGAGCATCTTTGATTATTTCCATGAAGTGGGCGGAGTTTCGGACATATGAAGGAGACTTTCCGATCAATGGGTCAATTATATCTATAAGGAAGTGACACAGAGCCCTGGCAACTAACAATCAGCCTGAGTAGAATACTGTCTTTGTGAATCTTATGGAGACCGTATATGTGAGGTAGCTTGGTATAACGCTGTGATAACTGCCTATACATCTTAGGTGTGAAGTGATCCTTGTTCTTGATTAGTATCTGTGACAGTTTGCGTTCCGTTTTCATTGTAGGATGATTTTTTTACTTTGCTGTAGCTACCATTGATAATGCGGTCTTCCAGCTTTCTTGTATAATTTGATTTGTCCATCACTACAGTCGCATTGCCTTTGTCAGCCAGTAATATGATGATGTTTTCGTTCCTCTGTAGGGAACCAATCGCCAGCCTCTCCAGTTTCGTGATGTTTGACCTGGGCGGCTTGGCCTTCCCCAAGGTCTTCCTCACCTTCTCAGTTCATCTGCCTGAACCTGAGGGATGTTCAAGGCCACCTCCTCGACTCTGGTAATGATGTCCAAGTATGGTACTCGCCTGATGGTTGTGGCGAAGTTGCGACCCTTATTCAATACTGACTCCTCAGAGGCACTCAGCTGATATAGGCTGATGTTGATTACATTGTAATAAATATGGCGACAAAGATGAGGATAATAGTCAGAATAATGTAAATAGTGTACATAATACCTCATCTCAGAAACATAGTCAAAAGCCATTAAGTTGGGAATAAATATTACAGTCAGATAAGAAATTGATTCAAGAACAGGATTCTACATTTGAGGGTCTTTTTCTTTATTTTACAATATAGAACCTACTTAAAAAATGACCAGCTTAGCATAGCAAAATTCCATTAAATGCAGCTACCTGTAAATGAATGAATTATCCTAAAATAATAATTCAGGTAATCAACTAATTTACAGTCGTGCTGGCTAGATGTCACCATAAGTTCTATGGTAACAGTTTCTTTTCTCGTACTTCATGCTTATGGCACTCCCTTCCAGCACCATGGTTTCCAGCCAACTTCAAAAATTTAAATGTAATGTCAATTGCTATCTACTGTCCACCTGATTACTTTTTTTCTCTTTCCACTCATTAGTAATGTTGCTGTTCCTAATTCTTCCACATCCAGTAACCCCTTGTGTCTTAGTAGCTTTACTGCCTTGCTTGGGGTGAAATCAATTCAAAATATATGATTCCTAATGTATATATATATATATATACAAGTTTAGGATTGGTATATACGGAGTGAATTCCAATAACCAACAATTACTATTCTTTAAAGAGTGCTCAATACAGAGTAGAGCAGATATAATTATTTATTTGAATATTACAACATAAATATGTTATAAAATCACGACAAAAATAGCCATTTTGTTTCAACACTTCTGGTGTCTTATCAAGTGATGGTGTAGAATATAGATTAAATGGTTTTAAAAGTTTCAAATTAATTAACGATGCTTAGCTAGGAGTAAACGCTGTTACATAAGCTAGAATGACCAATCAAAATACAAGTATAGGGTGATTCGAAAAATTTGACAACTAAGCAAGGTTATCATAGATATTAAAAGATTTATAAAATTTGAAATTAAAATTAAAAGTAAAAAATTAAAAATTACCTATTTAGAAATCTAAATCAAATCTCTATTAAGTTTTAAATTGTAGAATTACCGAGGAGAAAAAATATAAAAATATAAAAATAAAAATAAAAGATATATATGCTATTTAATTTGTATTTTCATTGAAATTATGTTGAAAGGGATGTTCAGAACCCCAGACAGAAATGTATACACTTTAGTTTCATTTCAACATGTTAGTCGCCTCTCACGCGAAATCATTCGAACATACGCAGGTTATTATAATACATAAGCGCTCAGACGTATTTAGATATATACACACACATACAAAATATCTACACCACATACAACCACACGTACGCAAATGCACTTTCCTTACACATAGACATCAATACACACAGGCACATACATCTACATTCATTATGATCTAGACGGTCAGATGTCATAGCTAAAAAAGTGAATATATTCGTGGCTTAATATGTTATTAAACGAATTTTAATTTGAAATATAACTGATCCGGTCAAATATACATAGATAAAATTTAAACAAATAAATATATATAAATATATATATACACATTTTTAAATCATATAGTTTTCGTCACATTACAGACAAAAGTAAATAACCACCTCCATATATAATTGTACATTCACACATACGCATACAAATCAACACATGCATCCGCATATACATATATACGCATAATAGGTACGCATATACAGACATACGCACATAAACATACATATAGATAAGCACATATAAATATATCGACCCATACGTCAACGCAGAAAAGTAAATAAAGCAAGTAAAGAAATATATACATAAAGATGCAACTATATACAAATACATACATACATACACATACACATACATATCTAGATGCACATACATACGCACGCATACATATATGCATATAAACTAAATATATACACAGACATTTACAAATACATGTATATACATGAAAAATCAAGCAAACGTAGATTAAAACGATATAAATATAAAAATGCATATATACATCAGCTTGTACATATATATACACATACATATGCAACTACACATATATATACACACATACATACATATATACACACATATATCTACACACATACATACACATATACATACACATACATATATACATACACACATACATATATAAATATACACATACATACATATATATATATATACGTACATACATACATATATATATATATATATATACACATACACACATACATATACAAATACATATACATATATACATAAACATGTAGACACATACACAAAAAAGGGAAAGGAATAAGTATACATAGACCAACTTATATTCTAATAATATTCCAACAATATTATGATAAAATATATTAAAAGTTTATCATAATTTAAGAAAAGAACAACGGTCTATAAGCAATTAAAGGTTCCTTATCAACAAAAGTAGATTTTAGTTTGCATCTATGATACACTCCAAGACACTAAAGCATACATACAAATACACATACAACGACACACAAACATACATCCATATATACATAAATATCTAATCATATATAAATACCCATATCAACACATCCAGATATACAGTACACCAACAGTCGAGCGCATACATATAAATACCCACACACACATATATATGTACACCCATATACATACATACATACATATATATATACACATTTAAACATACACACATATACATATATATGCATATATAAACATATACATACACATATATACATACATACTACATATACACACACATATGCACACTCACACATACATATACATACATATGCATATGTATACACATATTTACACACACACAAGTACACATATATATCTCTATATACCCAAACATATACTTACACATTTAGTGGTAGACACTTACCAGAATTTACACCCTTACTCGTACACATAAACAGGTTAACATATGATAGATGCCAAGATACACAACCATATGCCTTCATATAATAAAATAAAATAAAAAACCTTACATATATATACCCCTATATACACATATACACATCCAACAGTAGAAACAACTCTACATAACATACAAATATATACATTCAAATACAGACACGTATAATACTTTGTAGGTACACAGTACACATTCATATCGATCTGGCGACCATCATGCTAAAAAGGTAATAGTCTATTAAGTTTAACTTATCGTTATCATTGAAAGTATATGATCTCTATACTAAGTTAAATTTAAAACGATGTTTACAGTTAACTGTTAGTTCATATCTTTGATTTAAAAGATCAGTCTTATTTTTAAATCTAATTATTTCAAGTTTCTCGTTAAGGCATAGTTAACACGGGGCATATAGGGAGTTACATGTCCGGGCCTTTCTAATTAATTTCCATTTAACCTTAGGTGTTTTCTTTTTTTCTTTTAGACTCCAAAAGTATTTGGATAATGAAGTCATATATTTATAGTTACTATTATTAAAAGATTGCACATGACCCCGCCAGCGTTCCTTGAATGGTCTCATGGTGCAACTTATGTAGAATTTCTTTATATTTGGATTTTCTAGTGTTGATATTGTACTGAGATAAACTACATATATATATATATATATATATATATATATATATATATATATATATATATATATATATATACACACACACACACATTCACACTTATGCTTAGATTAAAAGTGAAATTCTACAATTACGTAAGGTATGCTGGAAATGTGACAGAAAAAAACAAATAAAAAGAAAAACAAAATTTCAAATTACTTGTATAAATGATCCCATCGCTCTTGTTTTCAATCAGTCTTGTGAGTATCAAATTTTCCAAGCTTTCTACCCTCATTATATGCCCTAGAAATTTCAACTTTTTGATGTAAAGTATGAATTTCCTCTTTGTTTCCATTTTCTCTAAAACTTTGTCGTTGCTAATATGTTTGATCCATGGTATTCTCAGCATCCTTCTGTAGAACCACATTCTCTTCTTCATCTGTGAAGAGATTCTCTAGGATCCACTACCATATAGGAGGATCAATATTACATAACAGTTCAGAACTCTTTTCTTTGTCTCTAATGATTTTATTCCGTTTCTTATACTTTGCTTAGCTTTTGGAAGATAACTTTCACTATCTCAATGCGCCTTCAGGTTTTGATGTCATACTTTCCACTTTTTATTTATCAAAATCACATCTGTTTCGGATTAAAAAATGGTGCTGGCCTGTAACAGTTTAAATTTATTTTTTTGACACATTTTGTTTAGAACTAAAATGCAATAAGACAAATAAAATAAATGTACTCATAACTTTTGAATAACTGGCGGGGGTTAAATGCCCCGCCTCAACGTTTATTAGAGAACCACATGTACAGAATGAGAAAAATTACTGTTGCCTCTTGAATAAAAGAAAGTGGGGCGACTCATAAATATTTTTAAAATTAAGAGATACCTGCACTATATTTGAACCCCACACCCATTTATTCGAAACTACAATAATTTTCACAATAATGTCGCTCACAAGCATTTTGAGATGAATAACAAATTCAGTACGTGACTTAAAGTACTCTTACAAGCTGGTGAGTGTTCAATGAATTTGACTTTTTACCAAAGATGGCTTGCTCCAATAAGTATCAGATCTTGCGTTGAGGCCATTTTTGATGGCATTCAAGGAGGTACTAAAAAGATCTTGGCCTGACTCACTTCTGAAAAAAATCAGTATTCTTTATTAAATTCAGACCTTTTCACAATTCTTGCAACCATTTTATTAATTGTAGCTAAAATATGAAGGTTATTTTTATGCTCAAAAGATTTCCCATGTAAATCAATACTAGCCTCTTCACTTTACACCATTTTGGCCTACGAAATGTGAAAGTTGAAGTTTCAAGTGTTTATGTGTAAAAGTTCGAGCACATAGGAGAGATAGAAGGCTTATGGCCTCACCATGTTGAAACACTGATCCCCATATGAATACCAAAGTTAAGCAACATCAAGCTTGGTCAGTACTGAGATGGGTGACCACTTGGGAATACCAAATGGTGTAAGCTTGGAGTGCAGGTGGTGTAAAGGATAATGGCTCCAAATCTGAGAGCCGAGTTCAAATTCCAATTGGGTTCATTATATGCACCTATGTGAAAGTTCTAAATCCACATCTTTTTTCCTAGCTATGGATTAATTAGTAGAACTTGTATCACTAAACCATTATCACCCCGAAACGTTTTACAATTTAGAAATATTTTCTTTAAATAACTTGCAAAGAGATGAAAGCCATGAAAAATGAATGACTCAATTAAAGATAAAAAGAGTCCACATAGTGAAAGAAGGTATGTTTGTTTTCAGCTTACCAGCTAGTCGTGCAAATGTTGTAATTCGTCTCTAGGTATGTTACGATGACCACTGTATCATAGAATGGATAAAAGTCAATTTATCGATTAATTTTGGTTGATTTTCCATCTGTTCATAGACATCTCTATATCCCCCTTGAAAAGTTTGTTTGCAGCTTTATATCCTGGTAGTAAAAGCTTTCACATTGGTTGGTCAAATTATGGCAATTTTTATTATCTGTCTATTTTATGTTGTCTGCCTTTAAGTCATTTTTAACAATTTCTCTCATGGGCCGGAATGTGCTAGAAATTTTCGTACAAAATATGTGCTCTCCAACAGTAATTCAGACTTTGCTAACGGGAAAGTTCTCTGTGGCTAAATGGTTTAACAGCATGTCAGACTATAACAGTTTCCTTATGGGATACAGGTTTGATTCCTGTCAGAGAACGCAAATTTTCTATGAAAATTTCTTGAACATTCAGGCAAGTAAATATAATTAGTACTGTTTAATAAAGACAGAGCATTTACTCAAATAGGTCGTATCCATAAAATGACATATAAACAGAATATATACAAGCTAACCAAAAAAGTTCTGTCCGTTTTTAAAGGAAAAAAAGAAAACACTTCAGAGTATGTGTAACTTATATTTAGTCTTCGAAGTAATCGCCATCGGCATCCAGCACCTTCTGCCAACGTATCTTTAGATGTTCAATGCCCTTGCGGTAGAACTCGAGGGGTTTTGACGCAAAGAAGTCCGTGGGAGCTTTGCGCAAGTCTGCTTCATTGGTGGAGGATTTTCCACGAAGATGATTATCCAGAAGAGGTGGTAATCAGATATCGCAAGGTCAGGTGAATAAGGTGGATGGCGCAAAGTCTCTCACCCAAGTTGCTGTATGGTATCCCTGACCACTCGCGTGACATGCGGCCTGGCGTTGTCATGGAGGAAAAGCACACCTTTGCGATTCACCAGTGCTGGCTCCTTCTGGCACAATGCCTGTTGCACACGTTTCAATTGCTGCGAGTATAGGTCTCCAGTGACCGTTTGGCCTGTGGGTAGCAGTTCATAATGAACCACTTGATGACCTGTCCACCAGACACAAAGCATAATCTTGCGTGGGTGCATAGCCGGTCTTGCAATGTGAGGGACATCATCCTGAGGAGACAACCAATGTCTGGAACGCTTGGGAGTTTCATACAGAACCCACTTTTCATTACTGGTAAACACTCGATTGAATAAGGATGCGGTACAGTGGCGAGAAAGCAGCGATACTCAGGCTGCCACTCGTTGTCCCTTGTGGACCTCCAACAGCGTTTGCGGAACCCAATTGCTCAGTTTGTACATCTTACCTAGGTGGTGCAGGTGAAGTCTAACTGTTTCATCGGAACCGGCGAACTGTCTTGCAAGTTCACAACACGTTAGACTACTGTCCTCTTCAATGGCCGCTTTCAGGACTCCGTCATTCAAGACCTGTGGTCGTCCACTGCGAGGCTCATCGTGGAGAGACAAATCTCCCGACTTCAATTTTCGAAACCAACGGTTTGCAGTATGTTCATCCATAGCACTATCCCCAAACCCTTGACATATGCAGCGACTTGATGCAGCTGCTGATAAGCCCACTTTGAAGTCATAAAGCAAACAACCCCGAACGAGATCTCTAGAGACTTCCATCCTTCTCACAGCTGTCTGGCTTATAACTGATGGCCGGGCACGGTGCGCACGTTTTTTTATAACGTCTGATGTTCCTACTTCCGGCTGTCCAAATCTGAAAACAATTGCTACATGCATTTCGTATATATTTCAACTTCATTCAATGACTAATCAAAAAACGGACAGAACTTTTATGGTTACCTTGTATATATATATATATATATATATATATATATATATATATATATATATATATATATGTATGTATGAAAATCAAATAATAGAGAGAGTGATGTGGTGGATTTCCTTATTCCTCGCTAGGCATTTAAGTGCATTTAGGTGTCTCACTGGTAATCCATTTTCATTGTTGGTTTGTATAGCAGCAGTGAGTATGCCTTGAATGGAACCTTTAGTGAATTGCTAGTGATGTTCTCCGAGCTGCTGGCATATTTCATATAGAGAAAAAAAACATTAAAATTCCCTTCCTTTCTGCTGTGCGATGATGGCCTAGAGGTAAGATATATGACTGGTGTCAAATCAGTTGGGTTTTGATCCCGACTTGAAGTAATCAGATGTCTAGCCACACTATATATACATATATATAAAAGTGAACATAGAAGTCAACACTTAGAGGCGACAGTCTGTTTCATGCTAGATGCAATCGTCAGGTCTTATATTTACACACGCTCTATCTCTGATAATGAGCACTTTATCCCATAAATATAGCACATTTTAAGGCTATATTTCTTCATATATATGTGTGTGTGCGCGTGTGCGTGTGCGCGTGTGTCTTTCAAGCAATTCACTTCTGTTTTTTGTCTTCTTATCTTCTTTGCTTTTATCTGTTTTTGTCTTTTTCTTTTTTCTTTTCCTATTGACGTTTTAAAAAATTTGAATAATGAAAAAAGGAAGGTGATGTGTCATAAGTAGCATTTTTCAATAGAATCGTTTATAATCATCTTTGTTTCTCACTTGTTGAGATGCGTTTGCACTGAAACAAAAATGTATCTTTGTCATGAGTACTTGTTTGTCCATGTGTGTGTGTGTGTGTGTGTGTGTGTGTGTGTGTGTGTGTGTATGCGTATGGATGGATATATATAATTTTATCCAGATTTAGATCCACAAGCTATATAATATTAATAAGTTTGTGTTATATATATATATATATATATATATATATATATATATATATACACACACAGATGCTTATATGAAATTAGACAGATACATTTGTAATCTTTGTAGATACATACTTGATTATTTCCTCGGGTTTCATTAATTTTTTAATTCATTAGTTTGATTACTATTACTATTATTATTTTGAATACCATTATTTTTATTTTATTTTCTCTATATTTATTATCATTATTATTTATTATTAATAATATTTTTTATTATTAATATATTTGGTTTTATTAAGAATATCTTCAGTAATTTTATAACTATATTAAGGAAAATCTTACACATTTCTTAACATATATATATATATATATATATATATATATTACATGAATCATTTAAGTAGATTAGTAAACTTAATGATATAAAATGGCGAAAACTCTTCGCAAACAAAATTTTAAAGTTACATTAACTACGAACCACTCGGTGAATGTTATGATCCTTGTTTTTTAATAACTACAAGTTGTATAAGGTCTTTTTTTTAATCTGCAAGTACTTTCAACTGTACATACAGTCATCCTCAGGCATGGAAATTATTTTGTCTTTAGTAAATCCAGGTAGTAGCGGAGACAAACATTTTGGGGATAACAGCTGAGACATTACACTATTTATTGAACAATTTAATTCATGCCACATTGACTGAAAAACTCCTACAACAAAAAAATTCTCAAATTACCATATTAGTAAAAAATGCACTCTCTTAAATTAAAAAAAAATTCAACCTTAGTGTTGCGACTGCATGCTCCAAAAGTTTTTATCCGTTAACAATAACACATTTCTAAAAAAACATATTTCGATTCGCATTTAATCTTTCATCTCCACTTCTACGTGTCACAATTGTGTTAAATACTAGTATTAATTGGTTAGATTTATTTCAAGTAGTTTTAATTTTCTTTTTTTTAGGTTAGGCTATTGAATTATTTTAGTTGGTAAGTCATGAAACAGGGAAAGAATTTCAAATAGTTAATCTTGCAGTGGCTGGTTTCATAAAAGTAAGTTTATGTAAATGGGGGATAGATAAATGTATGCATGTGTGCCTGAGCCTGTGTATGTAAATACATTTATGTGTAGATGTGTGGGTGTACACGCATGAATAGGAATTTTGCTTGCTTAAGCATATAAGATAAATGTAAACTTTATTGGGTGGTTAGAATAGCGAATAATCTTTTCTTAGAAACACTTCTATAAATGTTAGACTAATTTTTGGCGCTACTATAGGTAGATGATAGATTTGGGATGGGTACCCGTGAGGGTCTTAGTTAAAGAATTAATAATGTTATGGGATTAGCAATTTAAAACGTATGAAACATAGTGATTAATCAATGTAATTACTAACTTACCAAGTTAGGAATCCAGGGGATGTAACTTGAATGGAAACCGGATGAAGTAAAAATACACGAGTATATTAGAGGAGGGGCCTGTGAAAAACCTGAGACTTTTTTTTTTGCAACGTCAAGATATGTAACATGACGCTTTCAAGGAGGCGGTCTTACTCGTCTGTAGTCAGGTCAGGGTTGTTGTTTGAGCCGATATGATGCAAAATTCAAAATCGATGATGAGAACAGTGCTGAAGACCACCTTTGATGCAATTATATATATATATATATATATATATATATATATATATATATATATATATTCAGTTGTATAGATATTAGTTTGTAACTCTGTAATCATCAGACAAACCAGTTTATATTTTTAAAAAGTGGATTTATTTATATGCTTATTTGTGTTTGATTATTTGTATGTGGTGGAGGGAGGAATTTTCTTGTGTTTGCTTCACTCTCACATAAATAGGCATAGATACATGTGTATATTCATTTTAGTTCGCACAAACACCCATTGAAAATAATCTGAGGTTAGGCACAGATACACTTCTATGCTTTCAAGCATACACACAGATATATATATATATATATATATATATATATATATATATATAAGAGAGAGTTTATTAGTCAACATGTTATTTATTTAGTTCATGCCACATTGACTGATAAACTCCTACAACAAAACATTCTTAAATTGCCATATTAGTAAAGCAAATATTCAACCTTAGTGTTGTGACTGCACGCTCCATAAGTTTGTATCTGTTATCAATAGCACATTTCAGAAAAACATATTTTGATTTGCAATATAATTTTTTGTCTCGGATGTTACCTGAATTTTACCAAAAAGAAAATAGTTTCTATACCTGATGATGACCTGAGTACCCGTCAAAAGTACTTGCATATTTAAGGAAGACCTAATACAATTTGTAATTTAAAAAAACAAGGATCATAACATTCATTGAGTGGTTAGTGGGTTAATGAATCTTTAAAATTTAGTTAGTGAAGTTGTAGCGGACACCCAGGAGGAGGGGGCGATGGCCTGAGTGCCCCCGTGTCGTAAAAGAACGATGTCACAGGGAGCCCGCCACATTTTTACTTTGTGATCTAACCAGGTGAAAACAATATGGACAACATAACGAAGATGTGTATGATTTACGCTGGGTTTATTACATGAAGGTGAAAAGTACGATATATTGGTACTGCCGATGGTTGGCCGTTGAGGTGCTTACGTTCCGGTTGAGGGTTGATGTGTGGCTGCTCCGGTCGTGTCGATGGCTGGAGGGTGATGATTGCGGTTGTTCCGGTCGTGTCGACGGTTGGAGGGTGATGATTGCGGTTGCTCCGGTCGTGTCGACGGTTGGAGGGTGATAATTGCGGTTGCTCCGGTCGTGTCGACAGTTGGAGGTTGTTGAAGTGCGGATGCTCCGGTCGTGTCGAAAAACCTTCCGTAAATAATTACTAACAATAGTGTGTACTGGGAAAGAATGCGGACGACGTGCGGGCAGCCAGTAGGAGTGGCATGCCGGGAGTCAGAAGTATATAGAGAGAGTGTGTCTGTGTGTGTGTGTCCCAACTCGCGTCCAGTTGGCAGACGAAAAAAAATGGGAGCGTAACTTAATACACAGCCCGGGGCGGAATCCTGGCCTTTTTACGGTGTAAAAACGCTTGGAGGTGTATTATGATTAGGTTCGTAACAATAGTGAACAAAAAAAGGTAATTAGTTCATCTCCAAACGAAATTACTGGGATTTGAGAAAGAGATTTCTTCCAACATCAAAAACGTTGATTATCTAAACATCACAGTTAACTTGAATACTAACACATTTACACATTACCATAAGGAACATGAAACTCTGAACTACATTAATGTTGACTCTAACCACCCCTATACTATCTTGAAGCAGATGCCAACTACTGTTGGCTCCAGAATTAGTAAGCTAATTGACTCCCACAATAAGTATATTCTAAACAAATTCAATAGTGTTAACAAGAAACCTAGTATCGATCCCCTTCAATAATAACCTTTGTCCATTTGAGGAAAAATGCAAAGCATCTAATGTTATATATCAAGCTACCATTTACCCCTAAAATAGACTAAACCACCATATTTATATTGGGATTTCTGGAGGAGAATGGAAACAAAAGTTTTATAACCATAGATGCTCTTTTTCCAACCCAAGATTAATGCACCAAACTACTCTCTCTAAAACATTTTGGGAATTGAGGGAGAAAGATCTGAACCCTCATATTGACTGGAAATTCATTGGTTTCGCTCAAATTCCTAGTAATTTTAAGGGTAGATGTAACTTGTGTTTAGAAGAGAAAATTAGAATTATTAAATTTAACAATTAAAGTATATTACTAAATCAAAGGAATGAATTGGTATTCAAGTGTCGTCATAGAAGTAGATTCAAACTGATATAGAATTTCTTTGATCTCACACTATCCATTATGACCTAACACCTATACTCTTATTTCTACTCCTTATCACTCCTTTCAAATAACGTTCCTCCTATATAGGTTTTTATTTTTCTTCTTATTTTTCTTCTATTGCTATTATTATTAATATTATATATTTCTCTGTTGTGATTATTATTATCCCTATTATTACTATTATGCCTTTTTGATTTTGTCTATACTATATGTATTGCTTTAGTATTTTATTATTATATATTAGCTTATTATATTATGGATTATTATTATTTTATCATATTATTATTTTTATATATTTCTTTGTTGTGCTTATTATTATCTCTTTATTACACATTTTTGATTATGTCTTTACTATATATATTCGTTTATTTCTTAAAATAGTTTTGATATTTAATTTCTATTATATTTTTTTAATATTTTAGTTTTTATAGGTTGTTATTTTATATAATTTTTTTATATATTTTACTCATATTTATCATTAAATCCCCTTTTTTATCAAGTTACCTTTATGTCAGTAGTTTAATTGATATTTCCTTCTTTAAATGGTCCTTTTATTTTAATCTATATTTGAATAATTTATATTTCACTTATATTTTACTTAAGAATAAACTAAAAAGAAAAATCAAACTTAGTGTATAAATTTTACCTACCAATTTATATTTTTTATGTTAATATTTCTTTTTATATTTACTTAATATTTGTCCTTATTATTTCATTAATTTTTTTTATTTTTCTTATTATTATACAATATTTTTTATTTAAGATGACAAATCTGTTTACTCTTCTTTAAAATTATTTTAAAAACAATCATTAAAATCTTTTCTAAATTTTAAAAGATTGAATTTCTTTACTGAAAAATGATATTAATATTTTAAAATATAGGTCAAGGTTATTTTAACTGCTATCAGATTTCCATTTGTGCTTAGCTTTATCTAGACAATTTCCTTTTTTTCCCTCCTGTCTGTTTTGTTTTTTCTTTCTTTCTCTTTCCTCCCTTTTAAATATTTTTTTCTCTTACTTTGTCATTCTTCACTTCTTCCTCCATTTTTTTTTTAGTTTAAAAATTTTAAGCTTTCTTTTCATTTTATCTTCAAACACTTTGGTGTTGACAAACCTCAAAAGATTAATCTCTTTTTTTTTTTTTAAGCGTATCACCCCAAGCAAGGCTGGAGGCCACTATCACGCAACGGGGTTATAGAAGGGTTGGAGGAAGAGCAGATAGGAGTGTTAAAGGAGAGGATGTGGAGAAAGAGAAAGACAGTGGATCGATCAAGGCAAGGGGGTTGCAGAAGATTTGGAGCGAGAGCAGATAGGAATGAAAGGTGAAAGGATGTGGAGAAGGGAAGTAGATAGATCAAGGCAACTGGAGATGTCCATTGACGCTACACTTAAACCGTTGGAGATTGTATTTGTCAGGGAAACAGTAATAGGGAAGGGAGTTCCAGAGGCGAGATGTGCGAGACATAAAGCTATTGGAGTAGAAGAGACGTCTACATCTAACAGTTTCAACGGTGAAGGGGTGGGAACGGGATGCCAGCCTCGTAGGACGTTTAAATTGATGAGGCCTAGGGACAAGCGAAAGCAGCTCCTCGGAGCAATTACCGTGAAAGTATTTGTAAAAAAGACAGAGCGAGGCAACATCGCGTATGTGAGAGAGCGACTGCAAACGAGATGACAGATCAGGGCCAATCACATTGCATATCCGTCTCTGGATCTTATCAAGAACCCTGAGGCAAACAGCAGGGGCTCCAGACCATATATGGCAGCAATACTCCATGCAAGGGCGAATGGTCGATTTATAGACTTGGAGGATCGATTACGGGGAGAAAAATTTCCTGGCTCGCCACAGGGAACCAACTTTCCTTGCGGTGGATGATGCAACTGACTCGATGTATTTGTTCCATCTCAGATCAGCGGACAGCGTGAGACCGAGCAGCCGCAGAGAGGTGCTCTCGAGAAGTTGGTCTTCAGACATTCTAATGGGATGCAGGGATGGATCCTTGTGGTGGTTAATAGAGAGCAGTTTTGTTTTAGAGGCGTTAAAGTTAACCATCCATTTCTCGCCCCAGTTCACAACCGATTGGAGGTCCTTTTCAATTTGAACTACCAGGTTAACTTTGTCAGCATCACTAGATTTGTGTTTGAGGCAGGAGTAAATTGTGGTGTCGTCAGCATAGATGCCGACTTGGGAGTCTATGTCGTCAGGAAGGTCGTTTATAAATATGAGGAACGGAGTAGGGCCTAGGATGGAGCCTTGAGGAACACCTGCGTTAGTGGGATAGGAGCTGGAGATGAATCCATTGTATTAGGTCAAACAATCGACCTGTGATACCATAACCCTGGAGCTTGCGAAGAAGGCCGGCATGCCAAACTCTATCAAACGCTTTGGAGATGTCTAGGGTCACGGCACTAGCTTCACCGTTATTATGAATAGCTTGGTAGACAAATTCAATGATAGCCGTAAGCACATCGGCCGTAGATCCGGCAAAGCGGAAACCATACTGCTTGTCTGAGAGCAGATCATGGGATATCAGATGATTAATCACTTCGGTGTTGATAATGGCCTCGAAGACTTTGCCGAAGAGGGGTAGGAGACTGATAGGACGGTAATTGGAAGGGTCGGAGGGGTCACGAGATTTCTTAAAGACAGGAACAATGGTTGAGGACTTCCAGCAGTCAGGAAAACAAGACTCCTTGAGGCAGCGGTTGTATAATTTAGAGAGGGCAGGCGCCAGTTCAGGCGCGCATTTCTTCAGGACAATGGCTGGTATCGCGTGACCACCAGTAGCCTTGTGGTGATCTAAGTTAGAAATAATGCCCAATACCGACGACGGGGTTATGTGCAATCCATTCAAGAGGTCCTCAGTTCTGGGAGGGAAACCGGGCAAGGGTACTCCGGAAGAGTCTAGCGTTGAATTGGAAGAAAACTTCCGAGATAAAGCATTCGGCCTTGTCGGTAGGGTGGTCAGGACCTCAAACTGATTGAACAGGGGAGGAATGGAGGGTTTGTTATTGTTCAGAACGCTCTTGCAGAGGCGCCAATAGTCTTTGGAGCCGAATTTGCGAGATGCAATACGTTCCTTCATCCGAACAGCAAATAATGACTTAGCTTCGTTGAGGATACACTTACACTCGTTACGGGCAGAGGTAAATAGACGTCTATTGAAGTCAGACATATCACTATGAAAACGGTGGAAGAAGTGGTTCCTATGGGCAATGGTGGCTGAGCAAGTAGCTGTGAATCAGGGGGAGGAGCGCGGTTTGACCTTGAATTTCCTGGAGGGGATGAAAGCGTCGATTCCAACTTTAACCCAGGAAGAGACCTCTGAAGCACAATCTTGAATGGGGAGCTTAAATACAGCATCCCAGGGGACATCGCAGAGGAAGTCACGAAACGAGTCCCAGTCAGCCCGTTGGTAGCAGAATGTGGTTCTTGTGGTAGGAGGCTCCTTGCAGGGGGTGGGGCTGAAGGAGATGCTAACAGACACTACAGCATGATCGGAGTTACCGATAGGACAGAGCTGCGTGACACTACAAGACTCAGGGATGGAGGTAAAACACAGGTCGAGGAGTGAGGCCTTACAGTCACGGTTGTAAGCAAAACGCGTGGGGAAATCGATTACAGGGAGAAATGGTCATACAAATGGTGTATTGAATTTCATCTCTCTCTCACTCTCTCTCTCTCTCACACACACTCTCTCTCTCTATATATATATAGTGATTTTCCAAGCTACGCTTGGATGTGGCACAAGGCCGAAAGTAAGGGGCACCCAGTGAGGATCGAACTCACTACTCAGACGTAATTGTTCTAGCGAGACAAGCTTGCTAAGCATTACACCACCTCGAGGTGCCCACTCTCTCTATATATATATGTGCAAAATTGGAGCTCAATTTCCCCATGGATTCTGGGGTTAAAATGCCATAAGATTCAAGGATGAATCTGATAATATGTGTTGTAAGAAAGGAAAGATTCAACTGGCAGAACTTCCAATGGCTCCTGAGCCACTCTTCTCTCTCCTCTAATGGGTTTTCTCAAGAATCAAGAGATTTTCTTCAGCACATTAGGGCCTACAATAATTTCTTTGCTATGATCTCATTTGGAGCAAAAGATGCAACACTTCCATCATGGAAATCAACTTTCAGATTTGAAGGCTAGGTTCACCGCATGAGTGGTTCCCTTCTACCATTATCTGATGAGCCACACCAATTTCTTCAATTCTACTTCATAGAGGACTAGCAAGCAAAAGCACAGACCCGAAGAAATATGTTTGATAAACTGAAGTTTGACATTATATTGACTCTTCAAGAATTTTTGCATGAGCACAACGTTCATGTTAGGGAGTTGAAATCAGCTATGGAAAGAGCCGGACCTGAAGATTTTGAGAATTGTGATTAGAGCTGACAAAATGCCTTCTGCTGAGCACCAGAGGAAGTTCAATACCAATGAGGTAGCTATCGTAATGGTTGGCCAAGAATGTGACAAAAAGGATATCATTCTCCTGAGACAAGATGGAAGTCTTCAAAAAGTTGCAGAAACTCACAGAACTTATGATGCCTTACAATATCCACTCATCTTTTGGCAAGGAACAGATGGATACCATTTTCTCCACAGACATTTGAACACTGAATTAACTACACACACAAAAATATCAGCCATGGACTTTTATGCATAGAGAATTATGATAAAGAGTAACAGTTATAATTATCTCTTCAGATGAGGCTGACTAGAGAATTTTTTCATTTAACATTCACAACAAACACCCATCAGTTCAGCATTTGAGTGTTCATCTTGAAAATGGACAGTGGATATATTTTACTGAAGACAATGCTCAGGAATCAATGTAGATGACTTTGCCAAAACAATTCTCTATCCTGAAGAGTTTAAATATTACACATTCAAATCTGGAAAATTCCACAGAAGAAAGCAAGGATAACCTCACCCAACTGAACCTGCTATTAAATGTAGAGATGTACTTGGTCGGGTTTATACAGTACATCCAAAAAATTCTGAATGCTTCTTCCTTCGACTTCTTTGTCCAAGATCATTTCAAAATTTGAAAACAACCGATAGAAATATTCTTGAGATATACAGACAGGCCTGCATTCAACATGGCCTGACAGAACGTGATGAACATTGAGGCCAAACTTTACAAGAGGCAGTTTCATATCAATCACCAAAGCAAATAAGGGATCTCTTTGCCGTTATGATTGCTACCTGTCAAATTTCAAATCCAATGGATTTTGGGGTGAAACACCAAGAAGCTATGAGTGAAGACATTCTTCATCATATGCAACTGCTTCATCCAGGACTAATCATACAAATGAACCTGAGGATTGTGAACACTGCACTGTGACACAATAAGAACTGTCTCATTTGCACTTCCCAAACCAAACAGAGATTCTGATCTCTTAAATAGAGAAATCATGAGAGAGACTGGATACAACCATGAAGAACTGATCCATCATATACAGACTAATACACCTCTTCTTAAAAATGACCAGAGAGTCATTTAAAATGAGATTATGTTAAGGATCAACAATTCTGATGGAGGAATTTTTTGGGGGGGATGCTCCTGGAGGTACAGGCAAAACATTCCTAACTAATCTTCTTTTATGTTCAGTTAAGGTGCAAACAACATTAGATTTAGCTGTCGCATCATCTGGAATAGCAGCTACTTTGCTTACTCGTAGATCTGCTCACTCGATATTTAAACTGCCATTAGACTTGGTCTATAATGGCAATCCAGTGGGCAACATGGAGCACAAAGTTAGCCAAGCTACTTCAGGTGATTTGCTTCATAGTCTGGAATGAGTGCACCATGACTCACAAGGATGCATTTGAGGCTTTAGACAGAACACTGAAAGATAACAGAATGATAGACTCATAGGAGGAGTAACAATTCTGCTATTTGGAGATTTTTGATAAACACTCCTTATTGTCAAACGAGGAACAGCTGCAGATGAACTACATGCCTGCCTAAAAAATATCTGTGGGATCATATTGAAAGATGCTTTTTGACCACGAGTATGAGGGTGAAACTCAATGGAAATGGGACAGCAAAGGAATATAGTGGCGATTTCTTGCTTCATTCTCTTCTTACTCTGCATTTCAGTGGACACATTTACAAAATGTAATCTCTCGCAGAGATTTGTGTTTTGCCCACTTGTGGGAAAACGCCATGAAACACGTACATACGAACATTCACCAAAATACAAACTCTTTACATTCAAACACACACACAAATGTTAATGTCTATGTTCATTGTAAATTTTGTTGTTTAATACATATACTTGTTATATATATATGACACCAAGCCGTCGGTCTATGGTCAACTCCCAGTCGCAGCGCGAAGCTGTAAGGTTTCTTCTACCGGCATCTTGGGGTTGACTCATTGCCACTGCCACCAGCCTGTGTCCCGGTCGTTCGGTGGTCGTCGCTACTCGGTGAAATCCCCTGGTCAGGATACCAGTATGTGACACTAAGCTGTACAGGCTCGAATCCAGTGGTCACGGTACCAATATGTGGCACCAGGGTTAAATTCTGGTCGTCGATGTTAACGTATTCATCAGCTGTACCGGTTCAATGCCAACTCTATCATTCCCAGCTCACTTGCAATGTCTGGTTACTGGAGTAACTGCTTCGATCTCAAGTCTAACCTAACCACATTGTGACAATGATCTTTGATCTTAGGTAGACGAGATCAATCAGGCGTCGGGTCATAGTGTCAGCTGAGTCCAAATTGAAGGTGGCATTGCACAAGCGCAAAGAAAAGAGGTTCAAGTAGGTTAAGAAATAACAATTTAACGTTATCCTTCTGTTATATACAGGAGCGTGTTTTTCTCCCAGCCTGTTCCCTACGAAATGTGACACTTCTATGTTTCAAGCAAGTTGATATCGTGAGTCAAATAATTTAGCTTTTAAGTACTGGTTTAACTTCGTTTGTCAGTATAACTTGCTATTGGTAGAATCGGCGAAGTCAGAGGTTGTGGAATCTCTTGGTCTGCTTCTGCGAGGCAACACTCTGGTTCCCACTACTCGAACTGTCTCTGACTCTGTCTGGAGCTGAACTGCCACTTAACTGCAACTGCTGAACGACCCATCGACATTCGTTTATATGGGTACCGACCAAAACCCGGTGTGTGGCCCGACACGGCCTGCGGTTCTCGGTAATCTCTAGTTCCAACAAGAAATCTTTGTTGTCAGGACAGGAAAATTGATTATTTCCCATTTTTGAAAAGTTAACCACTTCCCATTTTTTGGGTGGGGGGGATCTCCGTCGTTCGTCAGGGAAGGCCGAAGGAGAGCTATCCTCCTAGACTTTTTCTCTCTATACCAATCCCTTCAGCATGAGTCAACCATTTTGGACACTTTCTCTCTTCAGTTTATAACTATTTACGTATTAAAAGTTTTCGTTCCTGTAACTTTCAATCTGAAAATGGGGGTATTGTCGGAGTTAACTCCTCCCTAATTTCCAAATTGTTCACTAGGCCAAAAAGGGGATTGGGGAAGGACTGTCTTCTTCTGTCTTAATTTTAAACTTAGCTAGTCACAAACACTGACCCAAACATACTAAACAATAGTCCTATCACCAAAACAACACATACTCTCCTACCTTTCTTACTACATCCACCATAATACATCAAATTCTCTATGAAAATCTAACTAGTCCCCATATGTAAAGTCTGTGGGGGGAAGGGAAAAATAAAAATTTAAAAACCCCAATGAATATTTACAATATGAATTAAATACTATTTACATGAAAACAAAACGAAATAAGGTTAGTAATAAAAACCCCCACAATACCTAAATGTGGCAGAAACATCAGTTAACTGGATGAAAAAAATTGTGAGATTATAAAAATATAAAAAACAATCATCCATCCAAAAAGCACTCACACAACCACGCACTCATTTAGACACAATAACAAATGCGAAAAAGAAACAAAAAAAAACACACACACACGAAACGAAAGTCATCCCTCAACTACCAGAGAACTTGCGTCACTGACCACCATACTAACACATATTTATTTTGCAGGTTTCATTGTATCCCCCGCTTTGTTTTTCTGTAAATAAAAATTTCATATTAGGATTCTAGTGGAATAATTGAGGTATTTTGGTAATTGCGGTGCGAGAGTTTCTGTTGCAAATGTGGTATTATGGTGAAAGGATTATTGTCGGTACGATTGGGTCCATGAGACCGACTAGCTAGTTTTGAGTTAAGACTAGAGAAGACCACTCCTTTTCCCCACTCCCCCAACTTCGCCCTTGTGGCATATTTTGTATTTTAAAATGCAAATAAATATTAAGATCACGGTGTAGTATCTGTTCTCAGATTACTCGCTGGACGATCGCCTTTTGGCTGAGATTCGATCTCTGATACAGGCCGGTCGCAGGGATTAGTCCTGCGCTGGTAGTATCGTGGCTACGTCTAACTAGCTATGACCAGCTCTGACCAGCTTGGACAAGCTTTGACCAGCTAAGACCAGTGACTCGAGTGGAAACACTCGGGTTAAACCCCGCCTCACTTCCCACATTAAACCCCGACCTTGTGTCACAACCTGGCCCTGTGGGAGGTCAAGTAAATCCACGGTACTGACCGGTCGCTTCTCGGCCTTTTGGCTAAGATCACGGTGGTGCAGAAGGCGCTTGATCGGTACGAGAAGGTGACGGGGGCCAAGATAAACCGCGACAAGTCGCCCGGCTTGTGGTTAGGTGCCTGGAAGGGGCGTGATCTTCCGGGCCGCTTCGGTTGGACGGACGGTCTTGTCCGCATTCTTGGAGTGTGGTTTGGACCTGACCTTCAGCCGGAGAAGAATTGGTCAGAAGTACTAGCAAAGGTCGTTTCTGCCGGTAAGACTTGGAATCGACGGAGGTTGTCCGTGAAGGGCAGGGCGGAGGTGTGTGTCACATACATCTTCCCCCTTGTTCTTTATCGATTGTCAGTACTTCCTCTCTGTAAGGCCCACGTGAAGGCGCTCGAGCAATCGCTATCCTCCATTCTGTGGATGGGGAGACGCGGTAACAGTGTCGACAGACGAGTCTGCACTAAACGTCCGTGTCATGGGGGGCTGGGAATGCCGCACTTGATGGGTCACATCCGTGCCTCTCGGTTGGCTTTCCTACGCCGCGCATTGACTGGAGGAGATCCGATTCTGGAGGGGATCGTGAGGGACGCGTTCCCTGACATTACCATCAGTCCCCCCATCTCGAGGGCGGAGCGCCGTTGTACGCCTCGGGATGAGTCGCTTTTCCTCAGCGAGTGTCGGTCAGCCTTGAGGGCTATTCCGCGGTCCAGTGACCTGTCACGGCCTAGGAAGGTCTTCTATCGTGGATTAGTGGAGGGTCGCGTGAAGGATTCCCTACGTGATACGCTCTGCTTGTCAGAGGAGGAGTATCGCTCCAACTGGTCTTGGGCGCCAGCGGCGAATTATCTCAGTAACCCTGAGTTTTCGCTTACCTGGCGATTGGCTCGGAATCGGCTGCCTCTCAACGACAAGGTTTTCATATGGGGCTTGGCGGATATGCCAGACTGCGAACGGTGTGGCCTTGGTCTAGAGGAAACGGCTTCGCACGCCTTCTACCATTGCCCCCGGGTCCGCCCCTTATGGGACCATGTCGGCGAGTTGACGGCTCATCTCGCTCCCAGACAACTCGTGTCCATCGATCGCGCATACGCGTGTGACAATGTGTCGCCCCCGTATTCCGGGGTGAAACGAATGGTATTTCTCACGCTGCTAGCCACGACTCGAATGGTGATTTGGACGACGCGCAAGGAGGAAGTCTTGCGAGGCAATCGTCTTTCGCATCAGGATCTGATCCGATTCTTTGAGCATCAGCTCAGGATGAAGATTAGAACTGATAGAAAACGATTGCATTCGACAGTCTTTAGCGAAAGGTGGGTAAAAGAGGCGAGCTTGGTTCGTTTGAACGGGGCTAGCCTTGATTTTCTTTTCTAAGTCAGCCTAAGTCACATCGGGGTGGCTTCCTGTGGAACCCTCCCCCTGGTTAAGTGAGTCAAGCCTAAGTGTACCTAGCCAATGTGAGTGAGTGTGTTCCTAACCTGTTCCCGATTACCTCCTTTGTTATGATCCAAGTCGAGATTCCCAACCTCCCCAGTTTGTTTTTGGCCCCCACCTTTTTTATCTCGAGTGGTCAGCCTTTCATCCCCCCCCATGTCCGTGTTATTTATCTCTTTCCCCACTCCCTTAGCGAGAGCGCTTCTTGATTTTACCCTCTGGGCAGAATACAGCGGCCTCTGTATTTTGAGGGTTGGACGGGCCTTACTAACATACATTATGTTTAATTTAAATATTTGTTGAAATTTTTAGTTTGTTTGAGGGTTCATCTCCCTCCCCTCTCATCTTTTCATTATTAGAATATTTAATGTAGTTTATCATCATCAAATTTTCATGGCGTGGGGCCCCCCTTTTTGTAGGTCCCCCCCTTGTGAGGTTGCGGTATTATGGTGCATGAAGGATCGAACAGCGACGGACGAGTTCTTGTGGTGAATGTGACTATTGTAACGTATGAACGGGTCGCGAATCTGATTAACTAGGTATAGGATAGTAAGTGATGGCCAGCCTCTCCCACTCCCCCCTTTTCGCCCACGTGCCACAATTGTATATTTTAATGCAATAAATCTTTTCATATTAGGATTCTAGTGGAATAATTGAGGTATTTTGGTAATTGCGGTGCGAGAGTTTTTGTTGCAAATGTGGTATTATGGTGAAAGGATTATTGTCGGTACGATTGGGTCCATGAGACCGACTAGCTAGTTTTGAGTTAAGACTAGAGAAGACCACTCCTTTTCCCCCTCCCCCAACTTCGCCCTTGTGGCATATTTTGTATTTTAAAATGCAAATAAATATTAAGATCACGGTGTAGTATCTGTTCTCAGATTACTCGCTGGACGATCGCCTTTTGGCTGAGATTCGATCTCTGATACAGGCCGGTCGCAGGGATTAGTCCTGCGCTGGTAGTATCGTGGCTACGTCTAACTAGCTATGACCAGCTCTGACCAGCTTGGACAAGCTTTGACCAGCTAAGACCAGCCATGACCAGCTATGACCAGCTCTGACCATCTTGGATAAGCTAAGACCAGCTAAAGACCAGCGACTCGAGTGGAAACACTCGGGTCAAACCCCCCTCCCTTCCCACATTAAATTCCGACCATGTGTCACAACCTGGCCCTGTGGGAGGTCAAGTAAATCCACGGTACTGACCGGTCGCTTCTCGGCCTTTTGGCTAAGATCAAAGTGTAGTATCTGTTCTCAGATTACTCGCTGAATGATCGCCTTTAGGCTGGGAGCGGTCACCGATACAGGCCGGTCGCAGGGATTCGTCCCTGCGCTGGTAGTATCATAGCTAGATTAGCTAAAGCCAAAGCTAAAGACCAGCTTGGACAAGCTATGACCAGCTAAAGCCAAAGCACTGCGGCCCGGGTGAAAACTCGGGTCCACTCCCCCTCCCGTCCCACGTTAAACCCCGACCTTGTGTCACAACCTGACCGTGTGGGAGGTCAAGTAAATCCCCGGCCTTTTGGCTAAGATCACGGTGTAGTATCTGTTCTCACATTACTCGCTGGACGATCGGCTTTTGGCTGAGATTCGATCACTGATACAGGCCGGTCGCGGGGATTCGTCCCTGCGCTGGTAGTATCGCGGCTACGTCTAGCTATGACCAGCTCTGACCAGCTTGGACAAGCTTTGACCAGCTAAGACCAGCCATGGCCAGCTCTGACCAGCTCTGACCAGCTTGGACAAGCTAAGACCAGCTAAAGACCAGCGACTCGAGTGGAAACACTCGGGTCAAACCCACTCTCTTCCCACATTAAACTCCGACCTTGTGTCACAACCTGGCTCTGTGGGAGGTCAAGTAAATCCACGGTACTGACCGGTCGCTTCTCGGCCTTTTGGCTAAGATCACGGTGTAGTATCTGTTCGCACATTACTCGCTGGCCTTTTGGCTGAGATTCGATCACTGATACAGGCCGGTCGCGGGGATTCGTCCCTGCGCTGGTAGTATCGCGGCTACGTCTAGCTATGACCAGCTCTGACCAGTTGGACAAGCTAAGACCAGCGACTCTGGTGGAAACACTCGGGTCATCCGAACAGTCTGTTCCAGAGTCCTCGTATCCTCTTGCGAGGATAAGGAGCGATGGCGGAAACCTACCCGGACCTCACTCGCACTGGCCGGTGAGCATCTGCCTACTGTAGAGGCTACCAGCAAGGACGAGCTGCGCCCCACGGAGAGATGTACCAACACGCAGCTACGGCCGATTCTTTGCCCTCTTGCTGGAAGTCCCCACTTCACAGCAACACGGAGCTTTTTTTGGAGAGGGCCAAAGATCATGTCCACCTTGTTAAAAAGGGGGGTCTGCACCTGGACCCCACATACGAGGAAGCTTTCAACGAAAGAACGGTGTCCGTGTTTGTGGTCGACAGACGAACCAGGAAGGTCTGTCGATCAACAAAAGACACTGTCATGAAGGCTGTTAAATCACTGGGGTACACGCCTCAGCAGGTTGTTCGGGGCGTTGGTGCCTTCATGTGGGACGTGCCCAATACTGAAGAAGCCATGAAAATGGTGAACTCAGACCTCTTAACAAAAGACCTCATCCTTCGGACCGAGTACAGGGGAATGAGGAAGACCAGTGTGGCGGTCCTTGAGGTGCCGGCACGTGTGAGGGGCGAGACTCTTGCCGCCTACTTCTTGCAGTTCGGCCAAATCCTCGGTGTATCCTCTGACCGCAAGGTGAGAGAGTGGAAATTCGAGATTATGCTGGATAGGGACTCCTTTGAGGAGATTCCCAGCATCTTGGACGTAGACAAGAGGCGACTGTCTGTCATTGTGACAGGTAGAAGGCCAGTATGCTGGAAGTGTGGCAAACCTGCCTGGCCATATGGCCTCTGCGTGCCCGGGGAAGCCCACTTCGGACCGCCAGTCGGAGGCAGTTAAGAGTGCCCCTGGATCTGCCGATGCTCCAAGGTCTTCTGGACCTGCCGCCCCCTAGCCCACAGTAGGGGAAGGTTGTAGGCAAGGGAGGGCGGAGGGGGGAACGCACCCCTCTGCAGCTGAGTCCGCCCCGAGTGAGAGTGGTCGGCGAATCAACAGAATCAGGGCTGATTCGGAAAGGGTGCTTCCCCAAGCTGCGCCAGCACCACCACAGGCACCAGGAGCACCAGCACCACCACAGACACCAAAAACATCAGCACTGCCACAGACACTAAAAACACCAACACCAACACAACCACAGACACCCAAAAGACCAGCACCATTGCAGACACCAACACCATCCTCTGCCCCGTCTTCCCCGACCAAAGCAAAGACTCTGCCTCCGTCTCCAAGAGCCCGCTCGACCTCCCCGCAAAAGAGGGACACAACCCCGGTGCACAAGGGTGAAACCCCTACAAAAAGAGACTATGCTGCACCGGGGAAGAGACTGTTGAGTCCCACGGAGGATGTCGACGGTAAGAGGCGGAAGGCAAAAGCACCGTACAACACGGGGAAGAACGTCTGCCGGGTGACCGCCGAGAGCACGGAGAGGGCCAAGACGTTTGGCAGGAGGATTGCGGATCTGAGAGCCCTTCTCTCCATGAAGAATTGTGGGGAGAGGGATCTTGAGGATCCCGCGAACTTCCCGAACGCCAAGATGGTCCTCACAGTCGTGCGAGTCGGTGCTGGATCGCGGCAGGCGTGGGGCATGATAGAGGAGGCAAGGAAAAACGACACAGATAATCAATACGGACAGTGAACAAATTTCACAACTAAAGCAGTTCTGTTCTGGGAGGGTCCCTCTTTTGGCGCACCCATCCCTTTATAGGGCTCTAAAACTAACCTTTCCCTTTTTTCGGCGGATCGAGCCGTTCTTGGCGACGTCTCGCCAGTTAGTTTTAGTGGGTGATTGGAACGCCGTCCTTGATCCCGACTTAGATCGTAGTGGAGAGAGATCGGGTACTTCCAACCCAGATGTCAAACCATTTCGCGAATTTCTCGACAGATTTGATTTAGTCGATAAGTTCAGAAATGAGCATCCTGGGGAGGCAGCATGGGCTTGGACCAATAGGGGCGGCCCGGATACGGTAGTTCGTTCGAGCTATATCGACCGGGTTTTAGTGAGGAGAGTCGACGTAGGGCTCTTAGGGTGTCCAAGTTTCCATTCGATAGTTTTCTCGGACCATCGGCTCGTCCGGGTGCGAGTAAACTTAGATAAGCCTAAGCCCAGATTGAACGGTTACTGGAAGTTCAACACGTTTCTGCTCGAGTTGAAAGATTTCCGTGACCAGTTAGTACTAACCATACAAAGGGAAATGACGGGGAGTGTGGTTGGGAATAAGTGGTGGGGCCATCTTAAGTCAGTCATCAGGTCGTTTGCAGCTGATTATAGTCGACGGCTCAACAAAGATAGATTAGCAGCGCAAACGTCAGCCGAAGCTAGATTAGAGGGCGCCATCCAATCGGGAGATAGTGTGGAGGTCGCAGTAGCTAGGGCCGAGCTGGCCTCATAGCTTGTCAAGAAGGACCAAGCTCTGATAGTTAGGTCTAGACTAAAGAGAATGTCTGCCGAGGCGACGAACATGGCCGCTGAACTGCGGCAAGAGGTGTTGCGCAGCGCTTCGGATCGATATCTCCCCAGTTTCACGACACCGGACGGACGACAAGCGACCACAAACGGAGGCATCTGCGAGGCCTTCCGGTCTTATTTCCGGGACCTCATCACCAGGGAACCCGGACTGAGTTCTGCTCAGTTCGACGCCTATCTGGCCGACTTTGCTCGTCTCGAGCCGGTCGAAGCGGATATGTGCGAGGGGGCCATAACGGAGGAGGAAGTCTGGGATGTGCTTAAGCTGGCCGGTCGAGACAAGACTCCGGGAATAGATGGACTTCCCTACGAGTTGTACTTGAGGCTGTCGCCCGTTTTTGTAACCTGCTGACACTGATGTTTAACCACTGGCTGAAGAATGGGAATATACCCCAACGCTTCACCAGGGGCGTCATCAAGTTGTTATGCAAGAAGAAAAACGGAGGGGACGGGATAGATAATTTCCGCCCCTTGACTATGCTAAATGCAGATGTCAAGGTTTTGGCGATGGTCTTGGCCAACCGTTTGCAGCTTGTCCTGTCTAGCCTGATTGGCACTGAACAGACTTGTGCTGTGAAGGGCAGGACTATTCAGGACAACCTTCACATGATACGCCAGATCATAGAAAAAGTCGACGGAGAAGCCGCATTCGATAGGGTGGACCATCGCTTCTTCGAGGCTGTTCTCGCATCTGCCGGCTTTGGCCCGCACTTTCGCTCCTGGATCCGGCTCTTGTACAAGTCCCCTGGGGCTCTGGTCGAGGTAAACGGGGTGAGGTCGGAGCCTTTCTCTTTGTCTCGCTCTATTCGTCAAGGTTGTCCACTTTCGCCTATGCTCTATGTCCTTGCATTGGAGCCCTTCCTACGCAAGTTAAAGGAGAATCCGGTTCTTCGCGGAATCTCGGTGCCTGGCGCCACCAACGCTGCCAGGTATTCCGACTATGCCGATGACGTGTCGGTGTTTGTTAAAAACACCACCGAAATCCACGAGGTTGGCAAGGAAATTTGCAGGTATGAGACGGTAGCGGGGGCCAAGATCAATCGCGATAAGTCTGTCGGCTTGCGGTTGGGCGAGTGGGAGGGTGTTCCTCTCCCCGGCCATTCAGCTGGACGGACGTCAAGATACTCGATATCTGGTTCGGGCTCGGACTTCAGCTGGACACCAACTGGTCGGAGGTTCGAAAGAGGGTCGAGGAAGCAGTTCGCCTGTGGACTCGAAGGAATCTATGCTTGAAGGGGAGGGCGGAAGTGTGCATTTCGCACATCTACCCGATTCTTACCGTCTCTCCGTACTGCCACTCCCGTCCACTGAACGAGACGTTCTCGTTAGAGCCCTTTTCGATTTCCTTTGGAAAGGAAAGGCTCATCTGGTGCGTCGCGAGGTCTGCTGCTTCCATCCTACAGAAGGCGGTCTAGGTATGCTCTGCATCGAGACTCGTCAACACACGCTGCGTTTGACGTTCCTGCAAAGGATGTTGTTCGAAGATGGCGAGGATGAGGAGTGCGTTTTCTGGAAGGAAGACGCTCGCCGACCCTTCCCGTCTTTGGAAAGTGTGCATGCCGGTCAGGTAGAGGTAGACAGAACACCTGAAGTCGAATGCCCTTTCTATGTGGAGTGTCGAAATGCGCTGCACTGCCTCTTAGAGGCGTTGTCTTAGAAGGCGTTATATCGGGTTCTAGTTAGGGTGGGGGCTAAAGACAAACTCCGGGACGAGCTCGGTCTTACGAACGAGGAGTTTCGCTCCGTAGTGCCGTGGGCGCCCGGATTGAAATGCCTCAATAACGACGAGGCATCACTCATCTTGCAGGTGTTGCGAGGGGCTCTCTGGGTCGGCAAGAAGCTTTACGCAGCGGGGCTGGTGGCCACGCCAATGTGCGTGCGCTGCGGTGACTCGGAGGAGTCCATTGCGCACACCTTCCTTCACTGTAGTGTCGTACACCCGCTGTGTCGGCTGATTGAAGGCTACATGGTTCGCATCTTGGGCGGAAAGTTCTTTGTCCTTGATGCCAGCACCGTTTGTTCCAATGTGGTGCCGCCTATGTCAAAGGACCAGCAGTATGTACTCTTGTGTTTACTTGACATCATGCTAATGGTTGTGTGGACGACGCGACAGAAGGAATTTCACGGAGACGAGAAGTTCTCCTCTTCTCAACTGGTCGCTTTCTTTAAGCATCAGCTTAAAGTTAAGATCAGGGCGGAAAAGGTGCGTCTCTCTTCGCTGAAATTCGGCAAATGTTGAGCGAGTTTCGCAATTCATGCGTGTAAGAGGAGCTGACCTTGAGTGGTTGTTAGACGCAACTTAGGCAAAAGGATTTTGAGCCACGGCTTGAAACCTCAGTCACTCCAGACCTGATTAATGTAAGTAGGGCGATTGACCAACTCTGTCAAAACTAGCTAGAGAATGCTTAGGCCCCGATTTTTGTCCGACATGTATTTATTTCCCCATCCCCTCCCAACCTTTTTAGGCGACAGATGTTCTTGTTCTCTGGAGTGACCAATGTCTGATATTTCTACCCAGTTAACCAGGATTTCTGCCGCATTTTCACCATGAGGCGGGACCCGATACTAACATATATTTATTTTGCATGTCTCATTGTATATATTCATTGTATCCCCCGCCCTGTTTTCCTGCAAATAAAATTTCATATTAGGACTCTAGTGGAATAATTGAGGTATTTTCGTAATTGTGGTGCGAGAGGTTTTGTTGCAAATGTGGTATTATGGTGAAAGGATTATTGTCGGTACGATTGGGTCCATGAGAGCGACTAGCTAGTTTTGAGTTAAGACTAGAGAAGACCACTCCTTTTCCCCACTCCCCCAACTTCGCCCTTGTGGCATATTTTGTATTTTAAAATGCAAATAAATATTAAGATCACGGTGTAGTATCTGTTCTCAGATTACTCGCTGGACGATCGCCTTTTGGCTGAGATTCGATCTCTGATACAGGCCGGTCGCAGGGATTCGTCCCTGCGCTGGTAGTATCGCGACTACGTCTAGCTATGACCAGCCTGGACAGGCTATGACCAGCTAAGACCTGCTATGACTAGCTATGGTCAGCTCTGACCAGCTTGGACAAGCTAAGACCAGCTAAAGACCAGCGACCCGGGTGAAAACACTCGGGTCAAACCCCCCTCCCTTCCCACATTAAACACCGACCTTGTGTCACAACCTGGCCCTGTGGGAGGTCAAGTAAATCCACGATACTGACCGGTCGGCTCTGACACGGTCAGTGCACAGGCACCTGGCCTCGACGCCAGGATGCCGCCCCGGGCAGTGTATTAAGTTACGCTCCCATTTTTTGTAACACACACACACACACTCTCTCTACACTTCTGACTCTCGGCATGCCACTCCTCCTGGCCACCCGCACGTCGCCCACAACCTTTCCCTGTACACACTATTGTTAGTAATTATTACGGGAGGTTTCGATTGGACTCGACCCGCAACCCCAGCCACGACCAGCAGCAATAACCAGACCAGCCAACCAACAGTCCTAGCCAAACCTGACGACCAAAGCCCACCTGCGACGACCAACAAACCTTTTCCGTACACTATTGATAGTAATTATTTACTGAAGGTTCTTCGGCACTCACTTCAACCTCCAACCGTCGACACGACCGGAGAAACCACGCAATCATCAACCTCCAACCGCCGACACGACAGGAGCAGCCACGCAATCAACAACCTCCAAACCGTGAACACGACCGGAGCAGCTACGCAATCATCACACTACATCAACCGTCAACCCGACCAGAGCAGCCACGCAATCATCAATAATCGTCAGACCGTCGACACCGACCGGAGCAACCACACTCTACCGGAGCACCAGCAACAACCAACCGCCGACAATGCCAATATACATCCTATTCTCCTTCATGTAATAAACCCCTGCACAATTCATACACATCTTCGTTCTGTTCTCCATATTGTTTCACCTGGTCAGATCACAAAGTAAAAATGTGGCGGGCTCCCTGTGACATCGTTCATCCTACGACTCTGGGGCGCCCGGGCCATCGCGCCCCTTTCCGGGGTGTCCGCAACAGATTCCTAAACCTAAACTAGATTCATTGAGGCAGCAGTTATATTATTTGGAGAGGGCAGGAGCCAGTTCAGGCGCACATTTCTTCAGGACAATGGCTGATATCCCGTCTCCACCACTAGCCTTGTGGGGGGTCTAATTTAGAGATAATGTCCAATACCGATGACGGGTTATGTGCAACTCGCTCAATAGAGCCTCAGTTCTAAGGGAGAAATCGGGTGTGGGTACACCGGAAGAGTCGAGCGTTGAATTGAATGAGAATTTCCGAGCAAAGCATTCAGCCTTGTTGGCAGAAGAGGTCAGAACCTTAAACTGGTTTAACAAAGGAGGTATAGAGGGTTTGCTATTGTTAAGTACGTTCTTGCAGAGACGCCAATCCTTGGGGCCGCATTTTGCGAGATGCAATACGTTCTTTCATTCGAGCAGCAAATAGTGACTTTGCTTCATTGAGGACACGCTTACACTCATTACGGGCAGAGACAAAGAGACGTCTATTACAGTCAGACATGTCGCTACGATGTAGGTGGAAGAAGTGTTTCCTATGGGCAATGGCAGCTGAGCAAGCAGCGGAGAACCATGGGGAGGAGCGCGATTTGACCATATATTTCCTTGAGGGGATGAAAACCTCGATTCCAGCTTTAACCCAGGAGGAGAATTCGGAAGCACATTCTTGAACGGGAGCGTAAAGACAACATCCCAGGGGCCAGCGCGAAGGAAGTCCCGGAACGAGTCCCAGTCTGCTCGTAGATAGCAGAACAAGGTTCTAGTGGTAGGAGGTTCTTTGCAGGGGGTGGAGTTGAAGGAGATGTTGACTGACACTACAGCTGCTATATTATGAAGTTCTACCACCTATGTTTTCCCCCACTACTCACTATCCAGTAAAGGAAGTATTGCCATGTACACTGAGGGCTACTTCCGAACCACCCTCTCCTATAACATCTTGGGTCCCACAGCTATAGTTCCTTTACATACAAGCTTAGGAAAGTTAGTGTAGATACATATTATTCTTGTATTACGTATTCACCTGTGTGGCGGAGATTCATAAGTTTGTGTGGTAGCTTGGTTATATTTACACACTTCTATGTGCACTCGCGTCTTCTTAATTACAATAGTTAATTCCCCCAACGATATAAGTTAACTGTTATAAAAAACTTAATCTAATGCACACAAATGATATCTTATTCCAGAACCATATTCTATAAAGAATTACATAACATTAAACAAACACTTTGTAATAATGGATTCCCTAATTCTGTTATTGATCAACAAATTAAAATGTATTACAATAAAATTAATAATACCTCTAATAAAATTGATAATAATAATATTGTATATCAAAATAAACATAACACTATTAACTTATACTATTGTAACCAAATGCATAATAATTACAATCAGGATCAAAACAACAGTCAAAAGCATAATAGGTAGAAATGTTAAACCCATTAATAATAATAAACAAGTTAAGCTCATCATATATTATATAACATTCCGTGCATTGAATATTGATGCCATATTTGTTCTGGTGCTCCTACTAAGAGATTCTTAACAAAATTCAAAGAGTCGTCCTTATAATTGATCCTGACCTTCTCATGGCAATTGTTCTGATGAGCTTTCCCCCTTGGTGTCTTGATTGCATTTAAGGTTGCTGCTACTAGACTGACAACTAACTAGAAGCAACCGCACGTTTTGTTCTAATAGTTCCTTTTCTTATATTTCTCGCCTGTGAAACTCACTTCTTGATTCCCTGTCACCTATAATCTTCAAAAATTTAAATGCAACGTCAATCACCATGAATTTTGTTCATTTATTGCCCTTTCTCGTCACAAAAGTTGTCTCATTTTCTTTCACTCCTAGTAACCCATTGCATCTTAGTGGCTTTATTGCCTTGCTTGGTATGAAATGATTAAAAATAAAAGAAAACCTGTTATAACACTTCCTAGATAGTTAAATTGCTATACTTGCTTTATTTTGGTCCGTGCCTCTTATTCCTTAATAATAGTATAACAAACCCGACTGGAATTGGAGCTCGCCTTTCCTATTTCCAATACCAAGCCGTTATCGATTACACCACCCGCACATCCAAGCTTAATCACTTGGTATTCCCGAGCGGTCACCCATCTAGGTACTGACCAGGCTTGACGTTGCTTAACTTCGGTGGTTGGACGAGAACCGGTGCCATAACGTGATATGGCCGTAAAACCGGGTATAATCTGGAAGGTCATAAGTCGCACTTGATACATTTGCTTTTTAAAATCCCACTTGGTAGTTTCGTAAATGTTGCTTATGGCCATTGTTCATGCACAGGTAAAGAAGAAGACAAAATTGCAGAGGCTGACACGACTTGACATCAGGGAAGATTGATGTGGCACAATCTTCCAAGCTACCCAGGGCATACATTCATTTACTTGTAAAATCTGTATATCATTTATGCTGTACGTATCCGGAAAAAATTTTAAAAATAAATTCACAGGAAATAAAAAGATAGAAAAGAAAGAATGTTAATTTAAGGGCTGACATAGGCTACCTATTCATTCTAACGTCTAAAATATGCTCATAATGTAATTGTTATTATGATGGTTGAGCAATATACATCGTCTTTGCTCATTATTGACTATCATCCTCATCTTTGTCGCCACATTTATTACGTTTCGGCCAACATCAGGTGGTTGGAATGTCGAACTGAACCCTTTATTTCGCTCACTGGGGTAGACTGTTCTAGTTCCATGTTTAATGGATGTCAGTTATCAGTTATCTCCTGTTAATTTTTCCCTCTGAAAGTTCTCCACTGCCTTAACCGGGTATTGAACTCACACTCTTTGGGTCCTGTCAGTGGATCTAACTAACGCCTTTATCCACTGTGTCCTTGAGGACATCTGAGTATTAATTTCTGGGTATAATAAACCTAATGTCTTCAGCAACCATTTTTATCAGAGCTCATATTGCAACTTTGTTTTTAGTATCGCTTTTCTCTGGCACTCCTTATTACTGGTTCCCATATTGTATTCATTTCTATGTTTAGTCGGCTGAGGAGATTTTTGTAGCCTAGCATATGTACTGATTCCTTAAGTTTACGAATTTTCCAATGGTGTTCCTTGTCTATGATCTCAACCTGATCCCACAGAGGGCGGTGATCTCCCTTCTCTCCCCATATGTGGTCAGCCACGCCTGATTTTTCCACTTCCTCTCATATTACAGTTTTTTGTTGTTCTTGAAGCCTTATCTTGAGGTGGGGCGGCCTGTCTCTCCTTTATATTTCTTTCCGCAGCTGCACGGGATAGTGTACACACAGTCTTTAGTCATGTTCTCTATGGGGGGTATTACTCGGGAGAAATATCTACGAAGTGTCGTCAAGCTTTTGAAGGTTGTCCTGATGTTATATGGACCGCAGATCCTTTGTATTTTCTCTGATAACCCCTTCACATAAAGCAGACAGACTGTTTTCTGAGTGTTGTTGTCCTCCTCCTCCTCTTGTACACGCCTATCCCAGTTTTTTGGGGCTGCTGCCATGTCTCCAGGGTAGTTGTTACATTGTTAGGTACTATTTATACTGACCAATTCTTTATCTAATGTCTCTGGGTCGCCACTTATGATTTTTGCTCAGTGTTGTAAGCAGTGGATGATCCCTTTCTTTATGCTGTATGGATGATGGGAGTTGAAATTGAGGTACTGTCTGGTGAATGTCGGTTTATGGTATACGGATGTCTTGAACCCATGCTCTGTTTGAGATATTAGAACATCCAGGAATGGGAGTGTGTTGTTACTCACTTTTTTTATTGTGAACTGTATCGAAGGTCTTATTGAGTTCACATGGTCCAGTAGAATCTGAACATCTTCCTGGTGTGGCCAGAGTATGAAAGTATCATCTTCATACCTTAACCATAGTGTTGACTTTAGAGATATAGATTCTAATGCCATTTCCTCAAAGTATTCCATGTATATATTCACCATTGTTGGTGATAATGGTGAGCCCATTGCTATATATCATTGGAAATTATTACAAGTAAATACTTTTGTTTCATTCTTCTTCTTGTTGTATACATGTTATAGTTTCACTGTTTGGTACAAATGTAAATATTTATATGTAATCTTGCATATGACTTAGTAGTATAAAACTCTCTTTAAGAATGAAGCATGTTTGTTATTCATTTTCTTTCAGTTATTGTGTCTTGTCCATGTATCAAGGTGTTACTATATCATGGAAGATAATGTCCATAATGAGGAAAATTAAAATAAATGGTATAGATGAGTAAATTAGAAATTTTCCCTAAATGAGACTTTCAAAAAGAATGGACACTTTGAAATGATAATTTTTAACAGCATCATGAAGCCCCAAAAATATAGATTGAAAATTTATGCTCGAAGTGTTTTTAAAGCTGTTACAGCAGTATTTGTTACTGATCTTTGAGTCATGAGTCTTGATAAAAAAAAAACCTTTCATATGGATCTTTGGGACATGAATCTTGCAAAAGCTGTCTTTAAAAGTATGAATGCTGTTGTATGATATTCTGTTCTTGAAAATGGCTTTTGCAAGGAGTGGTTATCATAAGAAAGAAAGAAGTACTTTCACTCAAATCAAACCAGAATTTAGCCCTGTATGTTATCTACAAGTTCCGACTCTGAAAGGAAAAAAAAGCCAAATGGCAATGTATTGATATTTTGGAAGAAGAAACCAATGCATTGTTGCTGCCAGGCCACATAGCTAGAAACTGCTATCCAGCATTGTTAGAAAATGATGTAATAGAATTGTAGTATGCAGTTCAGGAAATATCAGAGGTTTGCATCAAATGTCCATCAGGAACCTTGATCTAAGAAGAGTTGATCTGAAATGACCCCAGTATGTACTGGGCCCACCCTAAGAGATACCAAAGCAGGTTTTGTACTTTGTGTCACCTCAGAATGTCAAATGACCTTAGAATTCTGAGGATTAACCTGGAAGGTACCCTCAACGTAACCATGTGCAGAATCAGGCGTCAAAAGATGTTAGTCATTGTACTGGCATAAAACAGGAAGTGAACTCAACTGAATTAAAAGAAGTTATATAAATGCTCACCTCATAAAGGGAGAGACAGAATACCATACATTCTTGCAAGAAGATTGAATGTTCAAAGAAAAACCTGAAACCATATATCCCTGATTCAGTTGACATTAATTTGATAGCATTCAGAAGTGAATATATAATTATTTTATATAAAGTTAGTCTCATAAAGTGAGTAATGTCATCAGACATTACTAACATTATATAATATAGGCAAGGGCCATATAATATAATATATATATATATAATATAGGCAAGGTTCCTATGTCATATTTCTCACTGCAGATCATGCCAGAATAGTCTTTGTACTCAATGTCATATCAGACCATTAAAGAAGGCAGATGCATGGTTAACCTGAAACGGCAGCCTAGCCATCAAGTGAAGACCCACATGATCAGCCTAGCTGTGAGATATGCTTGAGCACTTATACAAAATGGATATGGAATTAGGATTCTGGCAAATCATCATACATCCTGATGCTAAATTTGAAACTGCTTTTTATGCCATATGGGGGATGCTGAAAAATTCTCAGCCCAACCAAGAAAGGAAAACTTCACAAAATTCTATTTGATCATCTCGTTAAATTACAGGAAGCCGGTCAGGTTGAGAACTTTTCTCACTTTCTGGCCTAGAGTAATATTCACAATCTCCGAGGATAAAAACATGCAGGATTTTCTTTCATTCAGCCTCTCACTAAATTATTAGTCATGGTCTCAGGCATTTTAAAAACTGGTAGAATTATATTCTAGACAGATTTCAAGAAACACATCATTCAATGTTTGAAAAATCATTTTATTGATAAAATATATAAAATACATATTAATAACAATATCAGTGTTAGAGAGTGCAACATTGAAAATATATAAAGGTAAGTTGAAGTATATGAAAAATAAAGACATTTATATATTTACATATAAAAAAGACACATATATGATTGATATATTTGCTATCATAGAATAGGAGTGAATAGCCTCTCTCTAGTTTTATATATCTTCTTTAACATACGGAAGGCAAAAGAAAAAAAAGATCTCATGGCTTGGTGTGAGGTAGATAGTGGTAAATTTCCCTACAGTCATTCAAATGGTCAATTTCAATGTGTTACCCTAAAGAGTAAACAAAAAAAAAAATGAAATGTCAAAAATTTCTCTTTGATGATTATTCTATGGTTTCTTGTAATTAAATATAATGCCCCTTCAGGCCATGAGCAATCATGGCTCTCCACAACTTCCTCTCCTTTTGAGTTAATGAATATACTGAACAAAATAGTAATTTTCCCATAAAGTAAATATTAAAACTCTTTGATGATTATTCAATGTTTTCTTATTATTATTGTCATGTCAATTCAGAACATGAGTGATTAAAGCTCTCCACAACTTCCTGCATTTTTGTAGCTCAAAGTAATGTCTATCTTTTTATTATCCCTCCCACCACTGTCCTGCTATCAATTTTCACAAAATCACTTGGCAGGTTTTTAATTGTTTCCTTTTTCTCTTCTTGCCTGTCCTCTGAGTGTCAAAAACACCAAGCCTTCTTTCTTCATTATGTGTCCCCAAAATTTCAACTGTCTCTTTCTAGTTCTAAGTGTTCTTTTTGCTTCTATTTCCCTTAAAACTTCCTTGTTCTTCACATGCCCTGTCTATAGTATTCTCAGCATCCATCTGTAGAACTACATCCATTGAAATCAAAGTGAAATTTTCAAAATAGGAATCGATCTTCAGTCACCATCTTTGTAGAAATTTATCAATGTTTCAGTGTTCAGAAATAGTAGTTTTATTATAATTGAATTAAGTAAATAGTAAAACTGTCAAATTGGTGAAAAAAATGTATGAAGTATTGTAAAGGCTTGGATTGGATTAAAATGTTTAATGGCCTGGTTCAATCCTGTTCTCAAATATACAACCTCTCAATTCAATAGCAGTCAATACATTTGAGTACTTACAAAATCTGTATGAAACAAACAGAATATTTTTCCATCCAAGACTTATTTTTATCATTGGAGTATATGTAAAATGGAAGAGATTTAAAACAGCTCTTGAATATATTCTTGATTAATAAATATAAAATTGTGGTTCATTTATTAATAGTTCAATGCATGTATAATAATCATCATATACAAAAAAGATCAAATAAAATTTGCCTGGTGGTTGAAATAGTTGCATTTCCCTTCTGGTACAATGGGCGGTTTTCAATTATAGCTAAAAATTAAAATTTCAAATACTGATTTTTAAGGAAGGCAGGGTATCAACACAGGTAAGATTGGCATAAGACAATCTTCATAAAATTATTTCCAGATGACCTTGTACCTGACAAAGTTAAGCTTAGTAAATAAAAAAAAGAAAAGAAAAAAGTAATAGAAAAAATGATGAAAAAATATTTTGGTTGATTTTATTTTGTGTAAATTTGTAACTTTGTTCATTAAATATTATGTCTGTTAGTATTGGACATTTTTCATAGAGACACAAAGAAAAATATATGCACTGCATGCACATCTGCATATACGCAGGCATATATGCAAATGCAATCTGCACAAATATGTATATGCATACAGGTACATAGACATGTTCATGAAACTTAATTTTATTGGGCACAAAACTATAACAGTGATGACCAAAAATGAATAAATCTGATGCTAATCCGCAATGGTAAAACATTATTCCCAAAATTAAAACCACTGCCTACAGCATTGATTGATTGATTCATTCATTTTTTATAATTTTTATTGCAGTTTATTTAAAATTAGGAAATATTTTTAGATTGTAAAGTTTTTTGTTGAGATAATAATGATTTACTGATACAAATATTATGAATTTGATCCTAACTAGAGCAGGAAGAGAAGTAGCAGATACATACTTTTCCCAAGGGTATTTTAATGTAAGTGAATATAATGAACCCAACTGGAATTCAGCTCTCCAAATAACAATTTTGAACCATTATCCTTTAAACCACCCATACATTCAAACTTAAAGCACTTGGTATGCTAAGCAGTCAGCCATCTAGTTACTGACCAAGCTTGACATTGCTTAACTTCAGTGTTCATATAGAAATCAGTGTTTCATTGTGATATGGGCATAAGCCACTATCATGAGCAATACTCTAAAATATATATATGTATATATGAGGTCAACACCAAGTGACAATAGTTTGTTTCATGGCTGAACACAATCTGCAGGCTTCAGGAAGATTGTGTTTAAGCAGGAAACATATTGTCACCACCTGGTGTTATATTTACATATGCTCTATCCCTGATATTGAGCACTTTACCCATAAATATAGCATAACTTAAATCCATATTTTTATCATATTACATATGTATATACACATGCCATCAACAGCAGTGATATTAAAAATCTGATTTTGTAAAGAAACAAATGAATTCTTTCTTTAAAAAAGTTTTCTCCTGATAAAAAGAAAAATGTGTAATGTTTCTCATTTTGAAGTTCTAAACAAAATTTCAATTTAGTGATTTTCTGTCCTTGCTTTTTTTGCTGGTCGGGAAGTTAGGTTTAGTGATTTGTCTTGTTAGCTATTGTCAATGAGTTCAGTTCTCGTTGACAGATACACATTATGGACTTGTGCCAGTCTAAGTCTACCTGCAAATGCAGGTTCAAAATATGTATGGAAGATTTTACAAATACACAAATGTAATATTTGCAAGGTGTAGAAAAAGACTGCTTTAGCACATGTAATCCTCCAAACATAAAGAAAATCAAGAAAAACAGACTACTAATGACCAAGATCTACTCGATACCATTTCACCCACTAAACATATGAGGAGAAGACAGATATATATAACAGATTGAAAGAGTCAATTAAATAAAAGTGCTTAGAAACTTTTAAATATAATGTGTAAATACTTTTACCTGAAAAAAAAAATGCAGTCTCAAAAGGATCGTTATTTTCATTGACACTGCTATTATTTTAATTACCTTCGCTCCTTTTCGTTTTAAAAAGCGATGATTAGAACTGGAATAAAACCTAAACAGATGAAAGTGAATTTAAACACTTTCTTAGTTCTTGAGAATTTACAACAAAAATAATAAACACTATTTATTACACTTTTTATTTACACTATTTATTTATTCGTTTGTTTATGGAATGGTTAGTAAAAGCCGTCTAAATGCTAATCAATTCTAACTTTATAAAATGGTAAATAAGAATTTACTTATAGTTGGTTCATATATTTTAATAATTTAGTATATGTTTATAAATTTATAAATAAAAATTGTTTTTATATCTATTTTTTTATAAATTGGTAAATGATAAATATTGATAAACTATCCTTTTGACACTGTTTGTTTGTGGGTATGAAGGTCTAAGATTGCCCACTAATGTAACAACAAAAAAAAAAAACATTTAAAATCCTAGTTTTTACCCAGACTTGAACACTACACTGACCTCTGGAACTGAAAGGAAATATGTAATTATTTCAACAATGCAGAAGAGCAGATCAAATCACAAGAAAAGAATGTTGTTGTCACAAAAACATTCCATCTACATTAATAGGATTAATTTGGACTATTTTCTCTCTCAACCTGTCTGCCTGCAATTGCCAGTTGTCTGTTTGAAGATCCTATCATTTTCAACTAAATTGCATTGATTTGATAATCTTAGGAGATAAACTTAACTTGCTTAACACAAGGTCAAATAAAGGGAAATGGTGTAGAGCCAATCTTCCAACTGGATAATGTCTGTTTACACTGAAACTTAACAGCTTTTACTCGGGCCTTTTAACACCAACCAGCTATGTTAGTGGGAATTATGCAACTACCTCAGCCATGAAATTAGGTTGTGAGAATTGTTAGTTGTGTCTGAGTATTAGAAAAGTATAACAAATATGGCCTCAAAGAAATTAACTGAAGTTAATCGACAGCCATAGAGAAATATAATGAACAACAATGGTGCAGTGATTTCTGGCAAAAAATCAAGAACCATTCTTTTTTTCAAGTGATTAAAATAGAAAGTGTTAGATTCCCAAATCTTAAAAAGAAAGAAAACATTGTGAAGGGAAGTTTCAACATCAAACATTTTGTTTCTTTGCTAAGAATAACATTTCAATTTCTTCCAATGTCTTGTTCTTTGTCTCAAACAGAAAGAAGCAACAAAAGACTGAGCCAATCAGGGCCATGGAAGCCATCAAGTAGAAAACACCTGCAAAATGAAAAGAAAGTAAGATGAAAATTTCAGATAAAATTATTTTTAGAGTGCATGGTCAAAGCTTAGTAGAAATAAGAAGATTGTGTTGCACCAATTGCCCAAAAGGAAAACTGATATTCAAGGTTCACCTATTGTCTGATTCACACTCCGCCCTGATATTTTGAACAGGCATAAAGGTTTATCCCTTGTTTCTTATTTAGGATTGGGTCTCTGGTTCCATATAAAGTTACTTTCAACTTGATACTTCTAACTCTGAAATTTTATTTACTATTAATTTTTTTTCCTTATTAGGGGTAGATAGGTTTACCTATCATCTGGTTCACATACCTCCCTGTCTTTTGAACAGGAGTAGAGGTTTATCCTTTTCCTGTTTAGGATTGGATTCTCAGTTCCTTCTGAAATCTTTTTCATTCTCTTTCACTTCCAGTGGCTCTTTGCATCTTAGTGACATTATTGCCTTGCTTGCAGTGAAATGATTAAAAAGCATCCTGGTATTTCTCCAATTCCAATACAGCCCATGAGAATCAGTGGGAAATATGTAATTATCTCACCTGTTCCGAAAAGGCCATAAATGATAGTATTTAGCAACAACAGATGTAAGATGGATAGTTCATGTTTTGTCTTCAAGACACTAGTAGTATGAGGCTTATCCTCAGATAATATTGTAATAGATTTTGCACTTAGTGTCCTTCAGAGAAGCCAGGTGAATGATTGAACTGAAAGGAAGATCTCCTAGCTGAGAGTAATGATCTACAATTCACCCAGCGTCAGTGGTGACATCAATAGATTGACAGGATTGGCCTATCTACGGTTAGGATATGTGAGAAAAAACAATGAGAGGCAGACATATGAACACCCACCTCAGAGAGGGACACAGTCTGTCTTTACATCCAGATGAGAATGCAGAGTGCACATTTGGAGAAAGCCCCAGGAACACCCACACATCCACAAGGCTGAAAATGATTGATAAAGTCTGGAGTTGAATAAAATTGCAATGACACTGAGAGATTAAGCCTTGTGTTTTCATGAACTGGTGTCACAATAAAATTACGTGGGGGTAAAATCATGTCACACAGAAATCAGTAACAATATATTTGCCAACATCCACTTTAGGAAACTTAATAAGAAAAGGCATTTGTCATTCTTACCATAATTTTGAATGAGTTCAACAAATGACAGAAACGAGACTGCAATAATCAAGTTACAAAACCAACCAGTCATGGCTCCCATTCCACTACCCATGCTGCGTGCCCACAGAGGATAAATCTCAGCATTTACTGTCCATGGAAGGGGACCCATACCTTAGGAAAGAGTAAGTAAAAAACATTTATGAAGGGATAATGTTACATTCAAAAGGAAATTACTGGCAATTTTAGGTAAATTCACAAAAGTCGGCCAGATTTGAAACTTAATTCACTTTGGGATCCAAAGAAGAATCTGCAATGACTCCTGACCTGGCATCTCAGCTTCGATCCCTTCCCTGCCACCATAACAGCTTCCCTGTAACTTTTCTATTAAAATTTTCATGGTTGTTGTTGTTCTGATGAGTACCTCAACTTCATGAATTTAAGTACAGTCCTAGATTGGCAGTTAGGGCTCTTCAGTTTATCGTTGATTTGCTAAATGTAACTGTAAGTTCTATTCTAATAGTTTCTTCACTTGCACTACTCGCTTGTGGAACTCACTTCCAGCTTCTTACTTTCTTGTTGACTACAATCTTTTAAAATTTAAATGTAATGTCAGTTGTCATCTCCTTCTTGAATGCTGTTGTTTTATTGTCCTTTCTTCTAAATAACATTTTTCTCAGATTCTTTCACTCTTAATAACCATTCACATGCTAGTGGCTTTATTGTCTTTATAACACATATATATTTTCACATTGTGAAATGATAAAAAGAAAAAGAACAGTAATAAGACAATAGATTGTTTTGCTTGCCTGACAGCTATAGTCATTAACTAGTAACCACTTGCATTTTAGGGGCTCTGTTGCCTTGTTTGGTGTGAAATGATTGAAAAAAAAGCTGGTAGATTTAAAATTTTAGGTAACCCTGTCTCTAAAACATTGGACACCATACACTAATGGATTCAATAGTTACAGCATCCTAGCTTTGAAGGAGTTAAACCCAAAATGACGTTAGACTTACTAATTATTAAATCAGAATCTGTGCCCAAACGTTTTGCCCACACTGTAAAATGTATCAATTTTTAAGGCAAGTTTTCACCTGCTATAGAAATGCTTTTGTCGTATCCAATAAAGTAGATATATATCTTGGGAATAATCAGTGGAGGTTCTTCTTGCCTACATTTGTCAGAAAACTGCTCTGATTGTTCCACTCAGCTGTTTTACAAAGAAAGCAAATTTCCAAAAAAGACTTAAATATTACTTCATATCAAGAATCTCTTTATGAGATGCAGATTCTAAATTTCATTATTTTTATTAAAAGTAAAAATCTAATGAGAACTGTAAATTTATTTGAAATGTAAGACCTCACAAGAGCGACATAGTTAATGACTATAGCTGTTACTGATTATCATCAGCCAGCAATGTAGATTAGGCAAAAACAGCTACAATCTTAAGGAAGCTTTATGCTGTAATAAGTTCATCATTACTATTATTATTATTGAATATACTGGGTGTAACAGCAAAATTGTCCAATTGCTAGATTAAGCTTTGAAACATTGTAACTTAGAAATGATTAAAGATATCTTACTGGAATTTTCTGAGGTTTTTATAATACTATTGGACTCTACTTTGAGCAATAAGAATGTATAAGCTTAACAGAAGAATTGTGATGAAATTAATCATAAATGAAAATGACATGTTCATCATTAATTAATCATAGCTAAGAATTGGAAGCTCATGAAGTATTGAAATAAAGTTCAAATATATATATATATATATATATATATATATATATATATATATATATATATATGTGTGTGTGTGTATATGTATATGTATGTATTGTTTCAGGATCATTTTCCAAATTATTCAAGCTGATCTTCACAAACCTCTGAAACCTAACTTTCTGTCTTGGAGAAACAAGGTGCCTCAAAGGTTTCACATACGATTTCATTTTCAAGTCTTTTTTCACTGATTTTTGGACAAACATAGCTGAATCTCCTCTCTCATGTGCCAAATGTCTTATGGAATGAGTTGGATCTTTTACAATTGATCTTCTTAGCTCTAAGTTGAAACGATGATACCTCTTCCTGTTGTAACATCCTGATCCATTTCTCCTATCTACTGTTCCCTCTTTTTTAAACTTATTCACTGTTCTTTGAATGGTTCTTGAATGTATTTGAAGATGGAAGCCAGAGTACGATTGTTGGTACCATTACTGAAGGTCTGAATGACTTTTTTCTCTCACCATTGCTCAGCTGAAGAGACAGTAAGGCTGACACAAAATGATTTTAACCTGAATAACTCAAAGGGTTCTTCAGGAATTCTTATGACAAATGGTATCAAGATGGATAAACGTCTTATTTTGAAAACGTCTGGAAAAAAGAAACATTTTGTGGGATGAACAATTTTGCTGTTACACCCAATATGATAAAACCCTTCAGGAAGAGAAAGTCCCTTTAGCCTGAAATGACCTTTTAAATTAATTTTGAAAAAGGCATGCAGCATGTGTATAAAATATATATACATATATGACTTCTCCAAGCTCTGTCACTTGTTCTTGGGTTAGATCACCAATAAACTCAGAGGCTATATCATTTGTTTAGTTTTACGCATTAGAATATTTCTTTTCAATAACATCTCTACATATACGAAAAAATTGGATGTACTAATCTTATAACAGTTATCAGTATGAGAAATGAAATAAATGAGATGAGTTCACCACTCTGGCCTGTCTGTAGTATTCACTTTTACATAAATGCCCTTGAGAAAAAAAACTGAATCTTTCTCTTTTCCTCCCAGCTATGGGTTAAATAACAGAGTAGACTGGCAACTAATTTAAGAAAAGGAAAACTCTGGATTCTAAACAGTGGAGAAGGTGGCAGGAAAGCACTTCATTATCTTTCGCAATAAGTTATGGTAATTCATATATAATAAATAAAAGGAAGCTGTGGAACCTTCATGTTGAAAAGACATGATATTTTTAAAAAAAAAGAGAAATATATTTTTAAAAATATTTTTCTTGTGTTGTTATATTTGAAGTTATTTTTCCTGGACAGTACCAGGTATCTTTACTAGTCTTTGGATGTTTTGCAAATTACATTTACATGAGACATTTATTTCTTATTTTTCTTTGCTATTTGTTAAAGTTTTCCTCTTAGTTTGAAGTTTAAAAACAAAACTTACAAAGCCAATACATTACATTCAATATTACAAATCAAGATGACAATGTAGGGCTCATGAATTGCAGATCAAATATTTTATTACTGAAAATCAGATTTCAAATTTGTGTTAGATGTCTGTGGGATATGTGTGTGTGCGAAGTGCTGTGAGGGGAATGATTGAAGATTTCCAAAGATCAATTGATGAGATACGAAGAGAAATTCAACTGTAATATAACAGATAATGTAAGAATGAAAAAAAAAAAACTAAAATGACATGAAGCATACAAGAAAAGAATTCACTTACCTGTAGCATAGAACATGAGGAAAAGGGCGAGCCCGGTAATTGCTACCCACGAGAAAGATACAGGACAATAATCATGGGCCCATTTCATGGAATATTTCGAAAGATTTAATGAAGAGTTACACGCCCCTACTTTGGATAACAGTTGGGCAGTATTGTTGACTGGGAGACAAGCACTGTTCATGATGTCACTTGTATCTTTGTAACAAAAGCCACAATGTACATCACTGACGCAGTCATTACATTGACTGGAACAAAAACGATAATTTAAACAAATTTATTTAACACTGAAAAGAAGAAAAAATTGAAAAACTCATATTAAGAAACTCTAGCTCAAGCTTTTTCACCCAAGCACCCTTTTCACCATAAGTCAGAATGTCATTATGCAACCCCCAACTTTCCAAGATTGTCCAACTCGGGCACATTCCAAATATGTTTATAGTCTTTCCCATATTAGTACATACATTTACATTATTTTTATAGAAGAGATTTACAAATTTAATAACAGTAGAAAATGTTGATGGATTTTTAAACTTGAATCCATGTACAGTAATTTGTTTTAATTCATAACTAATTATTGCAGTATACCTACCTTTGTAGTATATGACCTCCACCTCAGATAATGACAAAATAGAATTTGCACTCAGTGCACATGAGAGAAACCAGGTTCATTCGCAGGTTAACCTGAGAGATGGCAGATCCATATTTCACCCAGTCAGTGGCTTTCCCTCAACATATAAACATATGGTTGGTCCAGCCAGGCCTAACATGTGCACATGACAGGTGACAGATATATAAACACCCAGCACAGAGAAGAGAGTTTCAAACATCCTTGTGGGTATGTAGAGTTCAGATTTGGAGAAGGTTCCAAAATCACACACCCATTGGCTGACAATGATTGACAAAGTCTAAAGTTGAATAAAATATATTGTTACATATGAGAGATTTAGTTTTGTGTTCTCATTACTAAAGCATAACGATAATGTTAAACCTTCTTCCAGAATCTATACTGATACGCAGTCTTCTGTTTTTGTATCTGTGCTATGACTATGCTTAAACGACAAGACCCATTAACTTAATTATTGGCAGAGAGACTGACAAAACATGTATTTGCAAGAAAGGTCATGTGAAATTGACTTCAGAGGTCATTTGAGGTCACTAGAAGTCATCGAAGATCACAGCTAAATGAGATCATTTTTAGAAAAATGGCATGAAACTGTTATAAAATTCAAAATTTGAGATCATTGGGTGTCTTGGGAGGTAGAATTATTCTGTAACCTTTATGATTTGTATTGCAGCCAAACAATTAGATTCTAAGAGTAACTTCAGCAGAAAAATGATCTTAAAATACAGAACATGTCCGTAATTCTGAGTGCAAAGCATTCTTGCTCCAAAGAATGATGCACTTAAAAAAATAAACTCAAAACTGCAACAGATTCCTAAGTTCAGCCTTACATTTTTCACGATATCTCTACGTCCACACTTTTTTCTTGGTTTTCCTTCTTTTGTTAAAACATCACTTTCAAATTCATTTTTTACTAATTACGTATAAAATAGTCCTATCCTGTCAGCATTTACAAGAATAAAGATATATCTTAGTTGTCAACATCAACAGAATTTTCAAGGATACATCAAGTTGAAATGATTAAAATATATATTTCCTGGTTCAAGAATCTTCAGATATATTTTGAACTACATTTCCAAAACACATTTCATGAAGTTTTAAAAATGCCTTTATAATTTGAAATTTAAAAAACAAACATGATTGATTATGAAGCCAATAAATTCCATTGAATGTCGTAGAACAAATTGACAAATGATCGTTTCTTTCTTAAAGTGTTAATAAAGTTAAAATTTGATTCAACGGAATAATTAGTTTAAGTCATTAAGGTTCATCTGTTAACTTTAATTAAATAATGATCATATCTGAAGAGTGGAATGCTTACCTGTATGTAGAACAGGTGTTGTTGAGAAAATCGTTTGTGGTGTTGACCCTGGGGGAATATATGGCTGCCATAAGGAAAGTTGTTCCGATACACAAACTGCTGAAGAAAAGACCTACAAAACGTAACAGAAAATAAAGATTCTTTTCAAAGTATTTATTCAAGTTTTTGCATCATCATTTTATCATTTTCAAAATTTTCCCTTAGTTTTCTAGAAAACTATGATTTCATGTCATCTGTGGAAACTAATTTCCATTTTAGGGAACCATTTGTAATTACCACAATTAACCACAAGTCATAGGCAGCAGTCAAGAATAAATTAATTTTTGAATAGCAGTAGCAGCATACACATTGTTTGTTTTATTGATTCATTTTCTACAGCTTATCAACCCTTTTCAGGTTATTTAAAGCCTGAAAATATTTTTAGATTGTAAAAATTCTTGGTGGGGTGGAGATAATAATGGTTTAGTTTTAATAATTAACCCATAGCTGGGGGAGAAGAAGCTTATAGTACCTGGTATTCCTATATGGCTACCGATCTGAATACTGAGTAGGCCTGATGTTGCTTAACTTTGGTGATCATATGGGAACTGGTGTTTCAACCTGTTGTGGCTGCCAGCATATGTGCCGGGGATTAAAGAATAAATGTCTTAAACCCCCCACCCCTAATGGGTGGATTGAAAGGGCATTTATGCTACATAATGTGATGGGGGGTGGTTCAAGAAGGGGAATAATGCTAGGGAGGCCTCTAGAAAAAAATGTTGTGTTTATGGTCAATGAGTCATAACTGACTGGCAAGTATGAAATTGGTCTGCAAAATTTCGTTGTGGAGAAACGTCATTGAAAGATGAACCCAGCGTGATGAAGCGTTCATTGGACTTTGGTGATAAATTTCTAAAGTCATTAGACAAAAGCAATCTGTAAGAAAGTAGTCAAGAATTACTAGAGCTGTCAAACACATTACAATCTATCATATGCCAACGTTTAGAAAAGAAAGTCAGCAGGCTGGGTGTTTTGGTCCCATCTGCTCTCAGAGTAAAGAACAAAGCACATTCCTTATCCAGAGAGACGAGTCTCTTGTCGCAACAGGGGAATAACCCATTTCTGAAATCTATCAAAACAGGTCGAGAAAAATAGGTTAAACACAACAACGCCCAATGTGCTGTGCATTGACAAGGATATATCTCCACAGATGACACTGGATCTGAGATCCATGCAAGAAAGGCAATGCTGTGTGTATGGTGGCATTATTGTAATATTATTCATTCAGAGTTATTAAAAATGCAATGAAACATTAAATGCACATTTATACATCCAGCAGCTGTAACATATGCCTAAAAGTTTGGTCAAAAAGCACATTTATCAACAGAAAAAAAGATATTCTCCTCCATAACAACACAAAGCAAGATTAACAGAGAAAAAAAGATTTTGGAACTGTTAGTTCTACTCAACCTACCATTCAGTATCTGTCTATATTTCTGAGATGGGGTATTATGTACATTATTTACATTATTTGGACTATTGTCCTCATCTTTGTCGCCATATTTATTACAACATTTCGGCCGTTGTATGCTCAATACCCGGTTAAGGCAGTGGAGAACTTTCAGAGGCAAATTAACAGGAGACAACTGATAACATGGCATGTAGAACTAGAACAGTCTACTCCAGTGAGCGAAATAAAGGGTTCAGTTCGACATTCCAACCACCTGAAGAAGGCTGGAGCATACAACAGCTGAAACGTTGTAATAAATATGGTGACAAAGATGAGGACAATAGTCTGAATAATGTAAATAATCAACCCACCATATTCCTCTAACCTTCAACCAACCAATTATTATCTTTTTTGATTGCTGAAAAATGCTTTGATGGGGAAAACTTTCTCTAATAAAACCAATTCAAGAGTTTAACAAAATATTTTTCATGTCAAAGCATATATATATATATATATATTCAAGCATGTTTGGTTAAATAATTTAGTTGTACTATGTCTATTTATCTTAGTTTTAACCCTTTCAAGTCCACAAATTAATTTCTTGGTGGGCTGTAGAAAATTGATTCAGAAACATTCCAAAATTTTCTTACAAATAATTTTTATTTTCCCAAGTACTTTCAATCTCATTGGAGAGCATCTTCAGGGGATTGAAAAACATGTGCATGTGTATACATTAGCTCCATAAATTCAAAATATTTTTTCACTGTTGATTTACAGCATTCCAAATTTGAATATGTAAGGGCAGTAACTTTTGTAGTTTTTTATTTTAATATTTAAAAAAATGAAAAAGATTTTTAGTTTTAATATTTTAATTTAGTATTTTATATATGTAGTAGTAGTAAAAAAAAAGAAAAAATAGACTGTCAACTTAAAGTAGCAACAAACGTCTGCAATAGATTTCTTCCGTCTCTCGACCGCAACACTTGTAGCCAAATCACAGTTAAAACGATAGTCCGATGTAACAGTCCAACAAACAACGTAGAAAAGACAAAATGGGGTCACACATCCAACCTTCACTTCTCGCCAGCAAAAACACGTGTTCGGCCCAAGCTCAAAAAATCTTCTCCTTTTATAAGCGAAAAACAACGGCTTCTGTTCACCGAGAGAATTTTCTGATTGGTCATGCCATTCAGGGGAGGGAAGAACATTAGCATAGATTCTTGTCATTGAAGTAGATTTTTGCTAACTACTTTTTGGTAATTTTTCTTTGGCAGATCGCACACAAAACACAAATTTTTTTCGGGGTAACTGATTATCGCTTTCACTACAATGTAAAACTTTGCTGCTACAAACATTTAGGAATTTGTTGCTATAGTTATAGTTGACTTTATTTATTTTTGGCTTTATTTTTGTAGGGCTTCCAGAATTTTAAGTTTTTTGCTTATTACCATTTTGATGAAGTACTAATCTATTTTCAACTAATATATATATATATATATATATATATATATATATATATATATATATATATATATATATATATATATATATATATATACATACACAAACACATACAGAGGATGTTTCAAAAGTCTGCATCATATTACAACACTGTATATCTGAATAACTATTGAGGATATGAGCCTTCAGCTTCTTCAGGAGTTTGAGAGTCCCTAAGTCTTTGCATATTCTCAGCATTGGACGCTATCCTGGTTGCCATTTGATCGGGTTTTCATTTGCGTGAGTCTTTCTTTTCCTCACTGCAGCCTTGACTTTTTTTTAATTGCAATTTGGTCCTTTGTTGACGGAGATTTCTTTTTGTGAGGCATACTGTTGCTTTATGCAATAAACTACAGAAGAACTCAAAATAGATCACTGCATTTAAGCATTGCATCAATATTTAGGCTTACCTTTTAATCAGCCTGATTCCAAAATGTTGGCCTATGACCTCTAGGAGTAAAGTTGCAAAAAGTGTGACACACTGACACATGCATTTGTTTATATAGAAGATGAATGCTGAGCAAAGTTAATTGAGCAAAATCACAGGATGAAATTGAAATGTCAGAGGTGTACAGAAGTGACAATGTCAACCATGCAAGCTGATAGCAAAGTCTATTCATTTGATCAGGAGATTTCTTGAGAGGTGCGGGGGGGGGGAATAAAATAGAAATTTAACAGTAGCTGTTGCCAGTGAGGTCAAAGAAGTGTGTACCATGAATCTTTCAACTATAACAAAACAAATGTAATCTGAACAAAAATGATTTACATGGCCAACTACCACATAAGAAGCCACAACCGAAATTGAGACAGAAACAAGCGCATTTCGAATTTGAGCAGAAGATTTCAGGTTAAAATTTCAACTTTTGAAAAGGCATACTGTAGTCAGATGACACAAAAATTAACCTGTTTCTTTCAGATGGCATCTAATGAGTTTGGTGTCATCATGACAAGTTAAACATGCGAAAGCGTTATCAATAGTCAGCATGGTGGTGGAAATATGATCTAGGATTGGTGAGCTGTATTTTATGAACAGAATCATGAATGATAAAAGTTACTTCAGTATATTGTGAGAAAATAGGTTGCCTTCATTCAAATGCTTGGAAAGAAGAGCTGTTTTTCAGCACCACAATCATAGAAAACCCTCTACTAAAAACAAAAAAGGGGTGGGTACACTCTTCTCATTCTGCTGTCCATGTCTAGAGCAGTCATGTGCAAATTGCGGCCTGCAAGCCTCATACAGCCCATTTGGCTTTATGAATGGCACACTTAATTTCATGAAGACAATAACATTTCTTAAAATCTAGTTTGTTTCATTTCGTTCTCAATTGTTCACTCTTGTACATAAAGAATGATTAAGTGCAATGTTTCTTGAAGTTTTAAACTTTCATTAAAGGTAATATTTTTATCATTTTAAACCATTTTAAATGATTTTCACTAAGGAAAATTAGATGTATAAATACATTTTGCTTTACATAATAATTTTTTATTTAAAAAAAATTTTTTTTGTATTTTTAAATGAATAAATTAAAACTGAATCACCTGAAGCGTCCTGTGCTAATCACACTGTCAGATGCTTACATACAAGTTTATCTGTAGTGAAAATGAACGAGTCGCAAAAAATGACCTTGAATCATTTTAATAGTGTGGCCCTATCTGATGCATCTTAGCATATGGGAAATAGGAGATATGTTTTAATTTGATTTCATTAAAAACAAAAATAGACATTACCTAAGAGTCCAATAATTGCTAATTTCCTTCTCCCAACTGAGTCAACAAACCACACTCCAATAATGGAAAATGCAAGAGTAACACTGTTGACAATGACAGAGTTCCAAATTGCATTTGTTACATTTCCAATCCCAGACATTTGGATTATGGTTCCGCTGTAATATCTGAGAGAAAAAAAACAGAAAATGGTAAAAAACAAAGAATGGTCAACAAAGACAAGAGACTTACCGTCTATTTCCATATAAAAGATGACCCTTAAACCCTTAAAAATTGGAGATCATCTTATATTACAATTCTAAAAAGGAAACCTTAAATTCTGGATGTTGCGTGTCAGTAGACTAACCTCAACCTCAGTGTGATAACCAATAACATACATAAAAAGATTCACATTATCAAATAAACTGGTAATAAAAGTAATAAAACCATTTCTACCTTACATATTATTAGCATAACTTCATAATAAATTGGCTATTCAAAAAATAGTTCCATATACTAGTTATAGGATAAATTCATGAAAATTTGCTACATTTTTGGATCTCGTCTTATCTAAAGGTCGAATTATACACAGAAATATACAGTATTTCTTTCATGGTTATTATCAAAAGAGGCAGGAATAAATTAGTTATGGGTTCTGGGGTTGTTGACAGTGACTTAGTACACTGGCATGCAAAAGCTTTTGGCAAACTACATAAAATGATTATACACATATTTATTTGATTAAGAACTTCTTTTGATAGCCACAAATGTAGCATAATACCATGTCAGGTACAAAAACAAGAATGAAGTCAGCACAAGAGTATATATATATATATATATATATATATATATATATATATATATATATATATATATATATATCAATAAAACATTGGTTGTTGTCAACCCACAGAGAGAGTATGGGCATTCCACTCAAAGCCTTTATCAACTGATCTGTTTGAATCCTCAAATCACAAAATGGACATAGGGATCAGTTATGAATTAAAAGCAATCAAATAGTATCTGTCTATATTTCTGAGATGAGCTTTGTAATTATTTACACTATTTACATTGTTTGGACTATTCAGTGGATGAAATAAAGGGCTCAGTTCGAAATTCCAATCACCTGAAGAAGGCTGGAGTGTATAACAGCCGAAACATTGTGAATATGACAACGAAGATGACAACAACCTGAACAATGTAAATAGTGTAAATAATCAAATAGTAGTTTTGTATCACTGTACAAAGGAAATAGTCAAACTATTTGAGAAATACAAACTTCAATCTGGATTTGAAACTGAATATTGTCATACTGTCATATAAACCAGATAGAAAATAAACTATTTACTCCATTTACACGTTTGTTGTTATCAATGATTACAACAAAAGCAATAACAACATACAATAGTCTGTGTGTATATAGTGTAAATGATGATAGCTCCTCATGCTCATCAACAGGAGTGGATAGGTTTGCCTTTTGTCCGGTTCACACTCCTCCCCAGTCTTTTGAACAGTAGTAGAGGTTTAGTCCTTGTCCCCTGTTTAGGATTGGGTTCCCAGTTCCTTCTAAAGTCTTCTGATTCTTTTTCACTCCAAGTAGCCTCTTGTGTCTTAGTGACATTATCAACTTGCTTCAGATGAATTGATTTAAAAAAAAACAAAAACAAAAAAAAGAAATCACAGAAATTCAGAAATTCTGTACGTTTAGTGGGTAACCGATAGCAAATTGGTCCTGAACTGATGTGATACACCAATGGAGGTAGTTAGAAAAACTTGATCAAAAAGTGGCATGATATTCCTATACAGATGTAGAAACCTAAAGCTAGTTCCACCAGTCTTATCAGTGGAGGCATCGGTCAGTTCCAGGAGAGCACAAAGAGCGGGATACGCCCTTTTGAAGGAAATGAATTGCTGGAGGAAACATCAGCTGGAACATGAAATATCTGAACAAACCAGGACATTACTTAGCAGCGTTAACAACAACAAAGATGAAGACAATAGTTTGCGTGTCAATAGTGTAAATAAGGATAACTTTTTATCCCAGAAATTCAGACTGAAAATGAACTGTTTTCCGGTATAGTGTTGAACAATGTAGTTAGAAACACTTGTGAATTAATGAATTCAGCATAAAATAATTGATATCTTACATAACTGTTTTCACACCAGAAAACTGAGCGAATAAGTGTAATCCACAGCCCACCATTAAGGCTCGCCTTACTGAGTAGCTTTTAAACATCCTCACAAACAAATTGCCTCCACCTACAAAAGATCAGAAAAGAATGCATTTACATCATATGTGACAATAAACATTTGATACACGAGACGCATTATAATATTTTGTGCATTCATTACTAACAATGAGACTTGAATTATTTAGAAATAAAATGTATACATTTCAAGTTTTTCTTTAGATCAAAAAGATAAAGATACATCACAACATTTTTACATAATACCAGAATAAATAATTTCAATAATTTTTCAAATGTATTACCATTTTTGTATTCAATTTCTGTATGTAATTCAAGAATTAGAAATTCCAGTAGATTTATCTGTAGTTCTTCATCAAAACTTCTAGGGAAGAGATTCCTATCCAAATTCAGAACCTTCTCACTCCTGTTGGAGGAATGACTTCCTGATTGACAATGTCTTCAGACATGTAGCTGGACTCACCACACTTGGCCAGTTACATGCTGCAGAGGCTATTTAACTTAGAGTTTTGAATTCATTGTCCTTCTGCTAGACTAGTTGCCATACAAGGCTATGAGACCCAATCTGTCCTGCTATTTACCCATAGCTGGGGGTAAGATAAAATGTTTATATAATATTGTGTGACATTAAACATGACGATCTTCCAATTGAATCAGATTTATTTTGCTGATTCACATATGGTTAAGAGAAAAGGTTCAATTCCAGTTGATGTATTAAACACAAAAACAATTTCATTTGATACACAAGAGGCATTTTAATATTTCATGCATTCATTAACTGTCAGACACTAATCTTTTCAATCAAATATTAATTCTAAAGTGGATTGGTTCAAAGGTTTTCTCAGGATCTCAAAGAAAAATAAGCTTGTCACCATTTGTTTAAGACAATTAGACCAAGAGAAAATGTTCAAATTAATTAGAGCCACTCCTTCAATGATTTTTCAAATGTTATCTTTTGGGAAATGCATGATTCTTGATTCTCACCAGGTGTCATGAGAAGAATGCCATTGAGTCAGATTAAGATAATGACAACTTTAAACTTTCACTGATACCCGACCAAAACTTATCCTTTTATGAAATTAACTTGACATGTAACAAGAAAATAAAGACTTCACCTGAATTTTCAATCGATTCCTGTACTTCTTTGAAATTACTTTCAATTTCTTGCATTTCTTCTTCGACATTTTTTGTCTTTCGAATTCTGATCAATGATTTCCTTGCTTCTTCTTTGCGAGATTTCTGTATAAACCAGTGTGGGGATTCCGGCAGAAAAATCAAAGCCACAAATTGGATACAACTGAAGATAGCTTGGACACCCCATATGTACCTGACAACAACAGGAAGATAGAAGCAATTTAATATGACCAAAGGGTACCCTTAGTCATTGGACAAGAAAGTACTGCATAACATGTTACTTTTGTCTGGTATGTCAACTTTTTTTTTTCATATCACCCCAAGGAAGGCCGGAGGCCACTATCACGCAAGGTGTTAAAGAGGGGGTTGGAGGAAGAGCAGATAGGAGTGGCAAGGGAGGGGAGGGGGAGAAAGAGAAAGACAGTGGGTCGATCAAGGCAAGGGGGCCAAAAAAGATCCGGAGCGAGAGCAGATGGGAATGAGAAATGAAAGGTTGTGGAGAAGGGAAGTGTATAGATCAAGGCAACTGGAGATGTCGATTGACGCTACAACTTAAACCGTTGGAGATTGTATTTGTCAGGGAAACAGTAATAGGGAAGGGAGTTCCATAGGCGAGATGTGTGAGACATGAAGCTATTGGAGTAAAAGAGACGTCTACATCTAACAGTTTCCACGGTGTAGGGGTGGGAGCGGGATGCCAGCCTGGTGGGGGCGTTTAAATTCACGAGGCCTGGGGACAAGCGAACGCAACTCCTCAGAGCAATTACCGTGGAAGTACTTGTAAAACAGGTAGAGCGAGGCAACATCGCGTCTGTGGGAGAGCGACTGCAGACGAGATGACAGATCAGGGCCAATCACGTTGCCTATCCGTCTCTGGATCTTATCAAGAACCCCGAGGCAAACAGCAGGGGCCCCAGACCATATATGGCAGCAATACTCCATGCAAGGGCGAATGGTCGATTTATAGATTTGATGGATCGATTCTGGGGAGAAAAGTTTCCTGGCTCGGCACAGAGAACCAACTTTCTTAGCGGTGGCTGATGCAACTGACTCGATGTATTTGTTCCATCTCAGATCAGCAGACAGCGTGAGACCGAGCAGCCGCAGGGAGGAGCTCTCGAGAAGTTGATCATCAGACATACTAATGGGATGCAGGGATGGATCCTTGTGGTGGTTGATAGAGAGCAGTTTTGTTTTAGAGGCGTTAAAGTTAACCATCCATTTCTCACCCCAGATCACAACCGATTGGAGGTCCTTTTCAATTTGAGCTGCCAGGTTAGCATTGACCGCCTCACTAGATTTGTGTTTGTGGCAGGAGTAAATAGTGGTGTCGTCAGCGTAGATGCCGACTTGGGAGTCTATGGCGTCAGGAAGGTCGTTTATAAATATGAGGAACAGAGTAGGGCCTAGGATGGAGCCTTGAGGAACACCTGCGTTAGCGGGATAGGATCTGGAGATGAAACCACTAAGAACAACCTTCAAATCCCGGTTTGACAGGAATGATTGTATTAGGTCAAACAGTCGACCTGTGATACCATAACCCCAGAGATTGCGGAGAGGTTATGGTATCACTAATAATTTTCCAGTTGTGTTGTTGAATGTTTCAAACCAATGCAAGAAATCATGAGAAAACAGATTTAGAAACTTAATGATTATTTCAGCTGATATCCGAGGCACCAAGGATGCCCTGCTACAAAGAAATCAAAGATGTATTGGAAACGTCATGGTGCTATTAAAACAGGAACTTAAATACAGGGTGTGGCCAAGTTACTTCCCACATATACCTGCCAGAAATACCTCCATTATGTGGGAGATATTTCTGGGAGGTATTTCTGCCACACCCTGTATTTTGGCAATATACATTTCACTGCCTTACCGATATTAATAAACGTAATTATATGCTTACACAACTTAACAACTAAAAATTACCATAAATTGCAGCATATGAATTTGCATTGATAAGTATTGTCTAATTAATGGGCTTGCTGGAATAAGAATCATTATTGGATTGGATAAGTTGGAAATCTGTTGTGCTGTCATTCTTGCTTTGAGTTTATTCTGAAATAAAAAGTGTAGAAAATTGCAGATTTACCTAAGTATCACAAACCGACCTTAGGGTGCGAAAACGGGTAAAAATATAGTGAAATTCCCTTCAATTTCAACTTGTGATATCTCATTTATTTTTGGGGTTATCTTGATAAAATTTTGACGCAAACAAAATTTAATCTTTTCTCTTTAAAGATACAATTCTTTGTGTTATTAATAGTTTTTTTTGCAGGTCACTTCAAGTTAGGTCACTATTTTCGGTGACAGCCGCTTTATTTTTTATGTGAAAAAAAGCGGGTAGTTTTCAGAAGAACATGTAGTAATTCGATTGTGGATTATATATAACTAACAGAGCTGTTGCAACTTGGCTTGTTACATAGAACTGATGGTGAATGATATTTAAGTTCTGTGTGTGTGTGTGTGTGTGTGTGTGTGTGTGTGTGTGTGTGTGCAGTGAGTAGAGTGAATAGTCTGTGTAGACGCGTGTGATTTGCTGAGTTCTACTGAGTTCTGCTTCTACTGTCTATTTTTGGAACGAATCCTGGTTTATATTACTATCGGTAGGCTCCCAGGACAATGGCGGGAGAAATTTCGAGAGAACACAAAAAATATCTGATTGGATGAAAAATGACCCAATCGGTGATTTTATAACAAAAGCATGTTTGTGAATTAACAGTAGGAATAATTCAGTGTGGTGAATGCGATCAGTAAATTGTCCTGTGATAGTTAGTATTTATTATTTGACCAATCACAGTTGAGAAAAATGTAGGCGTGGCAAACATAGTAGTAATAACTACAAGTTTCTTTGAACTCATCTTACACCAAATTTCAGCCTACCACACCTTCTTATCAAAGAACATTCTTTCCATTGAAACTTACTATTATTTCTAGAGCTGATATCTTTTTTTAGTGAGTTCAGATAAAAAATATATCTTCTTTAAAGTCTTAACTAATTCAAATAACAGGTAAAGGCCAATAACTCCTGCTATACATATTATTAATTATAAATGCTACATATTGACATGCACAATTGAACAAACATTTTTGCCTGCCATAAAACAATTTTTGGTGTGATAAACATCAATTTAACAATTTGCAACTCAGTCTAAATTACCTGAGTGAATTCAATCTTCAGTTTTGTATACTGTTGATATAAAATATTTTGTTATTTCTAGAAAACATTATTGCTTTGGTTTTGACAGCCTTGTGCCATGAAAATAATCTAAATGTTTGTGGAGATGTTAGTTTTGTTCATGCAGCCAAACTAAAAATATCTTTCTAATCAAAAATATATTCAAACTAATCACTCTGCAACATATATATATATATATATATATATATATATATATATGATAAAAATATAGTTTTAAGGTATGCTATATTTATGTGATTTATCAGGGATAGAGCATATGTAAATATAAATATAAAAATGAAGACTGACAGCTTGAAATAGATTGTCGCCACTCAATTTTGACCTCAGTGGCCACTATATATATATATATATATATATATATATATATATATACCCTGAGTATTATGCTGAATCCAAGCAAATGAAATGATGTGTAGTTATGCCCTGATGTAGTGTCCAGCACTTGTTGTTTGAGCATTGTTTGCCTTGTGTTTCATTTTCTAGCTGTTCTGTACACTGTTCTTTTTCTTTGAATTTTAGAATGGAAATACATTTAAAAATAGTTTTCCTTTATTAAGTAAATAATAAAAACTTTTATCAAATAATTAGATTATTTTTGGTAGATTCTAAAAGATGGAGTCAGTGTTCACTGCCCATAATGATTTTCATAGAATTATAAGCAATCTAAAGATGATTTAATATACATAGAAAGATGTTTGCAGGCTACATGCAAATTCTATGCCATTTTATATAAGAGATGTATGTTTAGTATGTGCCTTACTTCAGATAGATCTTGTACTCAATGTCAATCAGACAAGGCAGGTGCATCATCAGTTTGACATGAGAGATAACCTAATAGCTGGCAGATGCAAATCTACACTTGCACGAGATGCCAGTGACTGCCTCCAATACGTAACCACATGGTTGACCTTGCAGCGACTAAAATGTGCACATGTGGGACAAACCATATGACAAGTAGATATATAAGCACCGACTTGAGAGGGAAGAAGGAATGCATCATTCTCATTCAAAGAAAGTATGAGAGACTTAGTTTTGCATTTATATTAGTCAATACACCAGCAATATTACAGTTTTGGGATCTGCAGAGTGTTCTGAGGTCAATACTCTGTGGATATCCAGGGTGAACTGTACTTACCTCCATCCATTCACCTTGTCATAACTGAAGAGTGCAGCGGTGATTGTGCCAAATAAAATTCCTACAGTTAAAAACGGTTGACACATGCTGACCAAACGGCCACGCATATAGCTTGGAGAACATTCCGCAATATATACGGTAGTTGTAGCACAAGCAAATCCTGGAAAATAAAAGAAACTTTTTGTAGAAAGATAAATAGTAATATAGTCTTATTTTTTAAATACCCCTTCTGAGATAATTTGTAACTACTTTTGTACTAAATTTTGTTCTTACTTCTTACCTCAACATGCAAACACATGGTTGACCTTGCTGCATCTAGAATGTGCAGATGTGGGACAAACTATATGACAATTAGATATATAAACACCCACCCAAGTAGAAAGAGGTCTCTTACATCCCCCACAAGAATTAGTTAGTTTGGATGGAACTGCATGTTGGTCACTTGAAAAAAATAGAATAAAAATTATAAACACAGTAATTAACACAATACAATTTGCAGACTACAGATGTCAGTACTACAATAGCAGGTGTATGCAATTAGCATTTATTGTTATAGAATGTGTAGACTAAGAAAAAATGGCAAATCGTACTGTACTAGTAAAAAGATTGACAACTTGAATTGAGTGGGTGTGGAATCCTAACAATGACCGATTGTTTTTAAGTTTTGAGAAAAGATTGAAAACATGAAAATGGGCAGTACAACTGCAGCAGTAGAGTAGCCACAAGCTCTGGTGCTCACCCAAGCCTTTCCCTTGCAGATGTCATTTGTGTGATGTCGTTCCAGTATGGAGACAAGCTAACACATGCCAATGACAGGTAGCTAGCCAATCTATTGACATCCATTTGTTTCTATTTTCCTCTGCTTCTGGCTTCCTCCAAGAAATGATGTCTACTATGCCCTCCCCTTGTTATGAAGCTTTTAATTGATTGCTTGATTAATTTGTTTTTATGGCTTATCAACCTTTTATGTGTTATTTAAAGCCAGAAATATCTTTAGAGTGTAAGAATCTTTTGTAAATAATAATGATTTACTGATGCAAGTCTTACTAATAAACCCATAGCTGGGAAGAGAAGATATGAATCCATACCTTTCCCAAGGTTACTTGTGCATAAGTGAATATAATGAATTGGAACTTGGCTCTCCGATTTCCAATTCCGATACACTACCCACACATCCAAATTTACAGGACCTGGTACTCCCAAGAGGTCACTCACCTCTGACTAGGCTTGACATAGCTGCAGAGATTGTCTGAGAATTGGTGTTTCAACATAATATGGCTGTAAGCTTTGTTATGAAGCATGTAAAAAAATAAATCGGAAGAAAAATTGTCTGTTGTTGATTCAGTGTGTGATGCAGTGTTGGGGAATTGCCGATAGACTACTAGAATCTAGAGACAATGTAAAATACGTATTTCAATTTTCTTTTTTTGAGCGGAGGGCAATTTAATAATTAAAAGGGTTTTATTAATTGGACCAAATAGTAGACTGCTATACCCACAATAGCATTTAGTAATAGCGGTAAAGATACATAAGATACTGATAAAACAAATATATCTGGATACTGGGACTAGAGCTCTTTCTTAGTTACAGTTTTGGTTTTGTTTAGTTTGTTTTACAAAACATCAACCATTTCCAGATTATTATGTTGCAAATACTGTCATTTTGATAAATGATATATATGTAGATAAAGACCTGGTTTGCATGAGATGTAAACAAAAGTAAACATATGTCCAGTTTGCATAAGAATCAAAAAGGTAAACATAGATATAGTAAACAGATAACCCCTTTTGTGAGGTACTTCTCTAAAGGATATATTCTTGAGTTTTGAATTATAGAAGAAACTTACTTTTATTTCCTGACAGAAAATTTTAAAAATTCTAATTAACACCTGCAACATATTAAGTTTCAATGAACACATCTAAGAAATTGAACGAAGGTCTAACTGCCAAAATGAAAGCCATTTTGAAAAATTGTTTTCTCTTTATCAATGAAGTTAACAGATTTACAGACTTCAACAGATGATGATTGTAGAATTGCATCAAGATGGTAAGAATGCTATGTCATTTCAGTTATCTATATATATAAAACAGAGGATGTCTGTGTGTCTATCTGTGTGTCTTTTCACTTGAGATCCTTCAAACAGGTTTAGACCAAACTTGGCACATACATTGTACAATGTAAGAGATAGGTTCTTAGCATAAAAAATAATCAATAATTTTTAAAAATCAATAACCAATAAGGCCGATCAAAAGTTGATAAATTCACTTTTTTCCTCCAATTTAATTCAAACTCAGTATGTAGGTTACTTACATCATGACGAACTCAACAATACCTCGTTTTTATTTCTATACCATTGTATTTAAAAAATGAAAAATTGATTCCAACACAAATTTTAAACTAAAAACTCCTTCAATTTTCAAGCAATCTAATACAAACTTCACCCAATTGTAGCCAACAATAAATTGATTGTTTAACAGTCATTTAACTTGGTAAATGAGTCCACCCATATAGTGAGAATCCGTGTAAATAGTGAATACTGGTTCCTTTCTTATTTTTCATTGATCTTTCAACCAATTTTCATCAAACTTCACAATCATTATAAATGCATCCTCTTTGTATCTTTGTATAAATGTATCCTGGTAGCACACTGACAAATTGAACTTCAAAAACTGCAAAATAATTGTGGTCTGAAGTGGGTCGTCATGTTGCCTGTTTTACCCCTTCATGTACCTCGGCTAACTTCAGTTGAATAAATACAGACTACTTCTGTTATATCAATAACTGAATTAATTCAAAATGTTTTTATTTTTTCTGCCAATCTTTTGGTTATAAAACTTGAATCAAGTGTTAACGTACAACATTCATGTGTTCTGGTTAATGATTATCATAAACTAAATTGAAATTTATGCATTTGGAGATGCTTGATAATATCCAAAGAATCTGCAATGATATCGGTCATGACTTGACATCTCAGCTTCAGTCACTTACGCACTTCCCTGTGGCTTTTCCATAAGTATCTTCATGCTAAGATTCTGAGTTTTTCTCTTTGGTACCTTGACTTTACAAATTTCAGCACAGTACTAGCGGAAATGGCCGCTAGATGTAATCGTAAATTCTATGCTAACAGTTTCTTCTCTCACAATTCTCATTTGGCTTCTTGCTTTCCAGTCACCTTTGATCTTCAAAATTTTTTATTGCTCTCTCTCCTTGATAATGTTTTCAGTAACATCTTGCATCTTAGTTTCTTTATTGCCTTGCTTGGGGTGAAATGATCAAAAAGAAATGCTTAGTTGCCTCCCGTTAATGGACCTCTTGCTCAGCAATATGGCACGGGGAAGGCAGTGACTAAATGGTGGTGTTGTGGCCATAGTTTAAAGACTGAAGAAAGAATATTTTTGAGCATTTAATGGTGTTTTTATTATGCCACTAACAATTATAAATGGTAACAAAGTTAAGCAGATAAACAAGAAAAATACTTTTATTTTGTCACAGTTTAACATTTTGCAGAGATAAAGTTGTTTTTCAGGACAGTTCTGGGACTTGGCCTCAATGAAGCTAAGCCTCTTAAATAGAAAAGCTCAGTGAGCAATGATTAGGTAATCTCGTAAGACAAGAATGTGTCTTCTTACCAAACCTCTTCAACCTATATATGAAGGTGATTTAGAGGGAATTATAAGTCCAAGCAGGATTCATTATTGACAGCCATAATCTTATCAATGTATGTAATATTGGTAGCAGACACAGAAGAGAACCTAGAAGCACTCCTACAGAAAGTAGTGAAGGAAGGTGAAAAGAAAGGAGTAAACATCAATTGCAAAAAGATAGAATGCACAGTTGTTAGCAAAAGGAACAGACCAAAATGCAAATTACTAATTGGAGATATCAAAATCAAAAAAGTACAATTTAAATATCTGAGAAGTATTTTAACAGAGGAGAGAAAGTGCATAATTGAAATCTGAAGGCACATTGGGATAGTGAAAGTGCCTTCTAGAAGCTAAGCAAAGTATTAAGAAACAGAAAAATCTCAATAGGAACAAAGAATAGTGAACTGTTATGTAATAATACTCCTATATGGTGGTAAATGCTGGACAATCTCCTCACAGTTTGAAGAAGAGATTTGAAACAACAGAAATGTGGTTCTACACAAGGATGTTCAGAATGCCATGGACCAAAAGGTTTCAGAGTAAAGGAGAACAAGAAAACACTTCCACTTAACAGACAGTTGAAATTTCTAGGGTACATGAGGAAAGAGAATGTGGAAAATTTATATTCCCAGGACAAATTCAAGGTAAGGAGGAAATCAATGCATAATTTATCTGGTGAGCTTGAGTGAATGAATGGTGGAACAGGACTTGGGTGAGATGGCAAAAGACAAAATTTATTAAGAGCTACAATGGACAGGAAATTGTGGAGAGCCATGATTGCCAACATTCTGAAGGGACACAGCACATAGAAGATGAATGTAATTTTTGTGAATTATTGCTTTGTAGTAGACGAAAGCCTACTGTGTAAATACATACTTGTAACAGAGAAATAGAGAGATGCTTGAAAGAAACCCACAGGAATGATGAAGTTTATTTTTCTCTGGTACAGAAATGGGAATCATGATGCTTACTAGCCAGAGAATTTTTGTCCATTCTCTATTCCTTCATCTTTCAGTCTTCGCTTCATTCTGACTCTCACCCATAGTAAAAAATGTTCCTGGTTGTGTGTGTGTGCATGTGTGCACTCGACAGTGTATAGAGTGGAATGAACAAACAAAATAGTGGTATTTTGTGGGGTAAAAAAGTTGGATTTCTCAGTAAACAGAACTCTTCTCTTGAGTAGATTTTTCAGAAAGAGATTTCTTTACTTGTTCCTCTGTGGAACATGAAATCTGTTTCAAGCTGCCAGGACTGATACAGCAAGGGTTGTGAGTGGTTTCTCTTTTGGGTAGTTGTCTCAAATAGAGATTTCTCTGCTTGTTCCCATGTGGTATGAGAAATATCAGCTCCAAGCTGCCAAGGCTGCTAGGGGTTGTGAGTGGTTCTTTGAGCTGGCCTTGAAAGTAGTGGCCGCTGAAGAGGGAAAGTAAAAAAGAGGTCGAATAGGGCTCGGGCAGCATTTTTATGAGTTCTGGGAGTTCCTGTTGTCCCTGCTGATTACTTCCATTGCTGCTACTACTGAATTGAACAAAGTAAGGAAGCCCCACATGCCACAATAGCCAACAAGCAAAATAGTTATATCAATAAAAGGTTACAATTCAGAAAAACATTCCTAAACTCTCCACCACAACTGTTTGATGACCAGTCTTTATCAACTGATTGTTTGATGACCAGTCTTTATCAGGGCATGCCATTGCTGATTAAATTTCTTGAATATGGTAGTCAGCATTCCTATGTAACATTCCTTTGACAAATTTAACTGAGAGCTACAAAGGACAGGAAGCTGTGGAGAGCCATGGTCCTGAAGTGATACAGTATATAACAAAGAACTGGTAAATCATTATCATATCACTTATTATAATGTAGCATATAAAAATGTTACTTAATATTTAAAATCACTGCAGCATGAGAATCAACTTGCAAGCAAAACATTTTTTTCTGAAGAGTGAAGCAAAATTTTTGTTGTCTATGATTGAAGATGATACATGTTTATGGATACTTTTAAAAGCACAATAAAATAAATTCCATATGTGACTATGAATAAGAAAGTTATTTATTAAGCTTACCTAATGAGAATGAAGCTTGGAATACAGGCGGCTTGGTTTGGAGGACAAGCTTAAAAATATGATATTCACACTGTACAAGATTTGACAACCACTCAAGGTAGAACATTACAGAGTAAGAGGCATGTTTTATGTGGATATGAGGGGAAGATGACAGTTCAAATAAAAAAGGTAAATAGAGAAAAAAAACAAAAAAAAATATAGTTTTTTTATTCTTCATTAAAATTTTTTTGAATACATTTCGGCCATTAGATAATGCAACTTTGTTCAAGTGTCCATTGGATTGGAATATCAAACCTTGTTCTGAGAAGCATGCATTTTCCCTTCCATACATGTTACATTTGATGCCTGTGCCCGCCGCCATGAGCTTCTGGAAACCTGCAGTAAATCCATGATTTCTGTGATAACTCACAGAATTTTCTCAACATTTCTATTTTTGGGGAGCATGAATTTAATATTTTATTTCAATATTTTAATGGTTCATAATTATAAAAATTTAAATTTCAAAGTAGTGTTTTAACAGAGGAATGAAAACACAATGCCAAAATACAAAGGCACTTTGGAAAAGCAAAAGGTGCCTTCCAAAAGCTAAGCAAAGTATTAAAAAACAGGAAAATTTCAATAAAAACCAAGATTGCTAAACTGGGATGTAATATTGGTCATCCAATATGGCAGTGAATGCTGGAAAGTCTCCTTGGACGCATGCTGTTTCTGATCTACATAAATGACATTCCTGATGTTATCAGTTCCCAACTAGGTATTTATGCAGATGACAAAACTATTTACTTCTGCCTTAGAAGCAAGTCCAACAGTTCCGACAAGTTAATCTGGAAACTGCTCGCAAAATGAATCTACAATCTGTGGTTAACTGGGGCCAATAAATGGCTTGTAAATTTCAATGCCCCCAAAACAAAACTGCTTTCATTTAATTGCTACAGTGAAATTTTCTGCCTATCAGGAATATGGCTGATGCTACCCTCCAGAAGAGTAACATCACACCTACTTGGCTTCATGTTTTCCATTGTCATGAAGTGGAGTGATTATATTGAATCAATTGCTGGGTCTACTGCTAGGAAACTTAGTTCGCTGTACTGTGCCAGACCATTTTTCTCATCAGAATCCATCTTGCAAATTTATAAATCTAATATTTGTCCATGCATTGAATACTGCTGACATATCTGGTCTGATGCTCCTACTATATATCTCAAGATTCTTGACAAAATTCATCTGTAATGTAATCAATCCTGACCTAGAATCTCAACTTCATGAATTTAAGTGTGCTACTAGATTAGCAATTAGGTCTCACAGTTTTACTTTTGAACTAGCTAGATGCAACCATGTGTGCTATTCTAATAACTTCTTTTCTTGCACTTCTCACCTGTGAAACTTCCTTCTGATTTCTTGCTTCCTTGCCATCTACAATCTTCAAAAATCTAAGTACAATGCCAAACACCATCTTCTGTCTTCCTGAATTCTGTTTCTATATTGTCCTTTCTCCTCACTTCTTGTCAATAAAGTCTTCTCATTCACTCCCTGTAACCTTCTGCATTCTGGTGACATTGTCACCTTGCTTAGGGTGAAATGATTTAAAAAAGAAAAGAAAAAAAGGTTTAATTTTAGGAAGTTCTTAGTATAATTCTCATGTGACAACTGCTTAGGACATTGTACACACAGTTCTTGGTCATTTTATTTCTTCCAGTTGCTTTTTTTTCTTTCTATCTTATGGTGTTTGTGAAGCATGGGACTGTTTTTGAATACTTCTGATATTATGCAAACTGCATATTCACTTGACCCTTCCTGCCATGCCTCAGATGACTGTGACTGGTAGATGGTGTTGGTATTACATTACCAGAGGAATGTTTTTCCAGGTTAGTCTTTATACTGATCATTTCTCACTGGTACATGCATGGGTCACCATACGGAGAAACAAAAAAAGAGTAATCCAGAAAATGAGAAAAAGTGGAAAATAAGGAAACTGAAAGATGCAGTTAGAAGAAAATCTTGAGGAAGAGAGTAGGGGGAAGAGGACCAACAATCCAATGAAAGCGAAGAAATAAATATGCAATGTAATGGTTCCTGGAACATAAATGGGTCCTAAATGATTTTATCTAGGCTTAGTTTTATGGGTATAGCACTGTGGCCACACGCTGTTCACAAAAAGGGAATTGAAGTAAATAAATAAATGAAATCTTTTGAGATCAAATGTCATGCATCTAGAAGGTAGGGAGTTCCATTCGTGGGCTTATATCACCACTGTTGTCCTCATCTTTGCAGCCATATTCATAATGTTTTAGCCATTGTACGCTCTGACCTTCTTCACATGATTGGAATTTCATCCACAGGGGTAGATTGTTCTAGTTTCACACATCTTCCAGATGTCTCAGGATCAGCTATCTCCCTTTAATTCAACTCTCCAAGATTTTTTTGTTCACCTCAGCTGTAGCCAGGTATTGAACTTACAACTCTTTGGGTCAAGGCACTGAATTCAACCAACACTTTTATCCCCTGGGCCAAGTATCCTTGGACTTATAAACCTAATGTCTTAGCAACCATGTTTTTTTTTGTTTACTAGGGCTTAATGTTGCAATTTTGTTGTTATTGTTTTTTCTCCAGCACTCCTTATTACTGGTTCCCATATTGTATTCATTTCTATACTTGACTGGCTTAGGAGATTTTTTACGGCTTTACGGTGTTCCTGCAGTCTTATATTAAGGGGGGCAGTCTGTTTCTCCTTTATATTTCTTACCACAACTGCATGGGATGGCATACACACAGTCCTTAATCATATTCTCCTCTATGGAAGATCTTACTCAGAAGAGGTATCTGAGGTGTTGAACCACTTTTGAAGGTCGTTCTGATGTTAGACAGACCACAGATCTTTTGTATTTTTTCCGATAATTCCTTCACATAGTGTAGACAAACTGAGGCCATTTTCTGGGTGTTGTTATACTCTGGCACCCTGCTATCCCAGTTTGTCAGAGCTGCTGTCATTTACCCAGGGTAGTTGTTACATTGTAGGGTACTGCTTACACTGACCATTTCTTGTTCATCTGTCTCTGGGTCGCCACTTATGACTTTTGCTTGATATTTTAAGCAGCAGATGATCCCTTTCTTTATGATGTATGGATGGTTGGAGTTGAAGTTGAGGTATTGTCTGGTGAATGTAGGCTTGCAGTATACAGATGTCTTAAACACATGCTTTGTTCAAGATATTAATACATCCAGGAATGCTAACGTTTTGTTGTTTTCCCTCTCCATATGTTCTGTTGATGAATTATACAGTGAAAATGCTTGAATGTTGAATCTGGATATATGTTTTCTATTTTTGTACCTAACTTGGCAGCAACACCATTATGTCTCCCAACCATATTGGCAGCACCATCAGTAGATAAACACAAAAGTTTACTTAAATCAAGGTCAAACTCATGGAGAATCTGTTCAACTTTCTCAAAAATGCCCTGGCTAGTAGTATCAGGCATTGGGACCAGTTCAATTAGTTCTTCATAAATTTAAAATTCATTGTCCCAAGCCCTGATGAAAATGTGCTATTCCAGCTATGTCAACCGTCTCATCCAGAGCAATAGAAAAATGTTCAAAACTTGATGATAAAATCTTCAACTGTCGACTCAAGTCATCTGCTATTTCATCAATCCATTCAGCAACAGTTTTCCTGCTTAATGAAATGTCTTGAAATAAATGTGACTTCTCTGGACATACAATTTCAGTTGTTTTTACAAGATATTTCTTTATGAAATCTCCTTCACTGTAAGATTTTCCACTGATGCCGATCATTTTGCAGAGTTCAAAGCTTGCAGTAACGGAACTAATGTTGCCTTTCTGAATGTAGGTACTGACCAGGTTTGACATTGCTTAACATCTGAAAAGCTGAAGGCAAAAAAGCAGGGGAAATAGTAAATAACCTACTTGACTAGTTTGAAGGATAATGGGTTATAAAAAGAAGATACTTACCAATTCCAGATCCCGTGAGAAGTCGTCCAATCAAGAGTACCTCCTTGCTGGGTGCTGTGGCAGTGACTACTGCTCCCAGGATAAAACATGAACAAGAGAACATTACACATTTCTTGCGACCAAATCTGTCACAGAACCAACCGGCGATCAAGCATGAAATGGTGGCACTTGGCATAGCCCCTGCCAAAATCAGTTCCTGCCAAATCAAAGTTAGGTGTATGTGTTTATTGTTACGCATAAGAAGAATAGCTCCGGAAGTTGAGCCCATTTCAAAACCTTCGCTAAAGATTGAAATCTGGGCAACTAAAGTCAGAAAATAGACGAGTGGGACTGGTGGATTTTGTTCATGTTTTTCACTGTTAACACCTTGAAAATCTGTCATTGTCTCTTATTCAATTTAAAAAGGGAAAGATCTCAGCAAATGAAGATTTTTAAATAGCAGAGAAAATGCAAACAGTTCACAGGTAAACAGTCCAGGAATCAAACATATATATAATCTGTAATGACCTAAAAGAGAAACAAATTTTTTTTAGATATTTCAGCTACAATTAAGGTTACAAGTTGATACAAAAAGAAAAGTATTGATCAATAAATTGGTACATGGCTTGTTTATATGAAGGTTAACTTATGAGAATAATAGGAGTCATTCTTTTCATATGAAAAAGAAGAGGATGAGAGCACAGTTATTATTGCTCGAAAGGTTTGGCGAATTTACAGCTAGACTTTTTTTTTTTTTTTTTTTTTTTTACCATAAGTTGAAGACCTGTTCATTTGGACATCACCAATTCAAGGGACAATCAACTTTGATAGAATAGATCACCACATTTGTAAACATCTATGCTGATGATATGACAATATATGGGTGCACCTCTAAAACTCTTGACAATCAGAGATCACCAGCTGACCTATCTTCCAATTTAGCACTAAGTTCCCAAACTATGGCCAGTCATGATGAACAGGTGCCGTGGAGACACCATGCCTTGAGACAATATTGGACCTCACGCCTGACCTCAAGTGGAACTTGTAGATATAATCCATCACTAAAGATGCAGGCAAAATGGTCAGCTCCCTGTACTCCTCTAGTAGGTACCTGACTCCTCATGCTATCCTCTACCTTTACAAGAAGAACTAAATCAGACCTAAAATGGAGTACTGTTGTCATATTTGGGTGGGAGCTGCCCAGTCCTCCCTTTCCAGTTTTCGATAGAGTTCAAAAGCGTCTCAGAGAAGAATTATTTTCCACTTCGCTCTCACAGGCAGGATGTGGCAAGTCTCTCCCACTGCTTTATTGCTGGAGAGTGCTCAGATGAACTACATTGCATAATGCCAGGTCTAATCTTCACAGCTTGGATCCACCATGCCACTTCCATTGTAGCAAACCACCCTCATTGCCTCCATATTCCATTGGTGGGAAGTTCCACTTGAACAGTTTCTTCCTGCAAACCATTACTCTGTAGAACAGACAACGAAGAGGATGTTTCCCCAATCATTACAATTTTAACCTGTTCAAGTCTAGAGATAACTGTTATCTTCCCCCTCCTATCCGTATAAATTATCCCTTATCATAACCCTCTACCTTGAGTGACCTTGAGGATTTATTACTGAATGAACCTTACTGAAAAAAAATAAAATAAAATAAAAATCTCCCACTAGATGGTGGCAGAAAAGCCATTAACACTATTTACATTATTCGGACTATTGTCCACATCTTTGTCGCCATATTTATTACGTTTCAGCCATTGTGCACTCCAGCCTTCTTCAGGTGGTTGGAATGTCAAACTGAACCCTTTATTTTGCTCACTGGGGTAGACTGTTCTAGTTCCATGTGCCATGTTTTTAATGGATGTAAGTTGTCTCCTGTTAATTACCCTCTCCAAGTTCTCCACTGCCTTAACCTGATATTGAACTCACACTATTTGGATACTGTCACTGGATCTAACTAAATCCTTTATCCACTGTGCCATGTGTCCTTGAGGACATTTGTGTATGAATTTCTGGGTATTATATTCAGCAACCATTTTTACCAGTGCTCATATTGCAATTTTTGCGGGTATCACATTATGTTTTTACTAGAGCTCATATTGCAACTTTTGTTGTTATTATGGCTTTACTCTAACACTCCTTATTACTAGTTCCCATATTGTATTCATGTCTATGGTTGGTCGGATCAGGAGATTTTTATGGCCTAGCATATGTGATGATTCCCTAAGTTTATGAATTTTCCAATGGTATTCTTTCTCTATTATCTCAACCTGATCCCACAGGGGGTAGTGATCTCCCTTCTCTCTCTATATGTGGTCAGCCACACCTGATTCTTCCACTTCCCCTCATGTTACAGCTTTCTGGTGTTCTTGAAGCCTTACCTTAAGGGGGCGGCCTGTCTCCTCTTTATATTTCTTTCCGTAGCTGCAGGGGATGGTGTACACACAGTCTTTAGTCATGTTCTCCTCTATGGGGAGGGGGGTCTTACTTGGGAGAGATACCTGCAAAGTATTGTCCAGCTTTTGAAGTTTGTCCTGATGTTATATAGACCACAGATCTTTTGTATTTTCTCTGATAACCCCTTCACATAAGGCAGGCAGACTGTTTTCTGAGTGTTGTCTTCTCCTCCTCTTGTACCCGCCTATCCCAGTTTTTGGGGCTGCTGCCATGTCTCCAGGGTAGTTGTTACGTTGTAGGGTACTACTTATACTGACCAATTCTTTATCTAATGTCTCTGGGTCGCCACTTATGATTTTTGCTTGGTGTTGTAAGCAGCGAACGATCCCTTTCTTTACGTTGTATGGATGGTGGGAGTTGAAATTGAGGTACTGTCCGATGAATGTTGGTTTACGGTATACGGGTGTCTTGAACCCATGCTCTGTTTGAGATATTAGAACATCCAGGAATGGGAGTGTGCTGTTACTTTCTTTCTCCATCGTGAACTGTATCGAAGGTCTTATTGAGTTCACATGGTCCAGTAGAACCTGAACATCTTCCTGGTGTGGCCAGAGTATGAAGGTGTCATCTACGTACCTTAACCATAGAGTTGGCTTTAGAGATATAGATTCTAATGCCATTTCCTCAAAGTATTCCATGTATATATTCGATATTGCTGGTGATAATGGCGAGCCCATTGCTAAGCCCTCATCCTGTCAATATATATGTGATCCCATTCCAAAGTGTGTTGTTTGTGTACAGAAAGTCAACATCTCCATCAGATAATCTATTGGAATACGGGTCTGTTCTTCTAGGGATGAGTCAGAGGCCAATCTGTCTCTGACTACTGGGAGTGCCTCCTGTGGGTACCTTGGTGAACAAACTCACCACATCCAAGCTCACCATCTGGTTGGATGGGAGCATCTTTGATTATTTCCATGAAGTGGGCGGAGTTTCGGACATATGAAGGAGACTTTCCGATCAATGGGTCAATTATATCTATAAGGAAGTGACACAGAGCCCTGGCAACTAACAATCAGCCTGAGTAGAATACTGTCTTTGTGAATCTTATGGAGACCGTATATGTGAGGTAGCTTGGTATAACGCTGTGATAACTGCCTATACATCTTAGGTGTGAAGTGATCCTTGTTCTTGATTAGTATCTGTGACAGTTTGCGTTCCGTTTTCATTGTAGGATGATTTTTTTACTTTGCTGTAGCTACCATTGATAATGCGGTCTTCCAGCTTTCTTGTATAATTTGATTTGTCCATCACTACAGTCGCATTGCCTTTGTCAGCCAGTAATATGATGATGTTTTCGTTCCTCTGTAGGGAACCAATCGCCAGCCTCTCCAGTTTCGTGATGTTTGACCTGGGCGGCTTGGCCTTCCCCAAGGTCTTCCTCACCTTCTCAGTTCATCTGCCTGAACCTGAGGGATGTTCAAGGCCACCTCCTCGACTCTGGTAATGATGTCCAAGTATGGTACTCGCCTGATGGTTGTGGCGAAGTTGCGACCCTTATTCAATACTGACTCCTCAGAGGCACTCAGCTGATATAGGCTGATGTTGATTACATTGTAATAAATATGGCGACAAAGATGAGGATAATAGTCAGAATAATGTAAATAGTGTACATAATACCTCATCTCAGAAACATAGTCAAAAGCCATTAAGTTGGGAATAAATATTACAGTCAGATAAGAAATTGATTCAAGAACAGGATTCTACATTTGAGGGTCTTTTTCTTTATTTTACAATATAGAACCTACTTAAAAAATGACCAGCTTAGCATAGCAAAATTCCATTAAATGCAGCTACCTGTAAATGAATGAATTATCCTAAAATAATAATTCAGGTAATCAACTAATTTACAGTCGTGCTGGCTAGATGTCACCATAAGTTCTATGGTAACAGTTTCTTTTCTCGTACTTCATGCTTATGGCACTCCCTTCCAGCACCATGGTTTCCAGCCAACTTCAAAAATTTAAATGTAATGTCAATTGCTATCTACTGTCCACCTGATTACTTTTTTTCTCTTTCCACTCATTAGTAATGTTGCTGTTCCTAATTCTTCCACATCCAGTAACCCCTTGTGTCTTAGTAGCTTTACTGCCTTGCTTGGGGTGAAATCAATTCAAAATATATGATTCCTAATGTATATATATATATATATACAAGTTTAGGATTGGTATATACGGAGTGAATTCCAATAACCAACAATTACTATTCTTTAAAGAGTGCTCAATACAGAGTAGAGCAGATATAATTATTTATTTGAATATTACAACATAAATATGTTATAAAATCACGACAAAAATAGCCATTTTGTTTCAACACTTCTGGTGTCTTATCAAGTGATGGTGTAGAATATAGATTAAATGGTTTTAAAAGTTTCAAATTAATTAACGATGCTTAGCTAGGAGTAAACGCTGTTACATAAGCTAGAATGACCAATCAAAATACAAGTATAGGGTGATTCGAAAAATTTGACAACTAAGCAAGGTTATCATAGATATTAAAAGATTTATAAAATTTGAAATTAAAATTAAAAGTAAAAAATTAAAAATTACCTATTTAGAAATCTAAATCAAATCTCTATTAAGTTTTAAATTGTAGAATTACCGAGGAGAAAAAATATAAAAATATAAAAATAAAAATAAAAGATATATATGCTATTTAATTTGTATTTTCATTGAAATTATGTTGAAAGGGATGTTCAGAACCCCAGACAGAAATGTATACACTTTAGTTTCATTTCAACATGTTAGTCGCCTCTCACGCGAAATCATTCGAACATACGCAGGTTATTATAATACATAAGCGCTCAGACGTATTTAGATATATACACACACATACAAAATATCTACACCACATACAACCACACGTACGCAAATGCACTTTCCTTACACATAGACATCAATACACACAGGCACATACATCTACATTCATTATGATCTAGACGGTCAGATGTCATAGCTAAAAAAGTGAATATATTCGTGGCTTAATATGTTATTAAACGAATTTTAATTTGAAATATAACTGATCCGGTCAAATATACATAGATAAAATTTAAACAAATAAATATATATAAATATATATATACACATTTTTAAATCATATAGTTTTCGTCACATTACAGACAAAAGTAAATAACCACCTCCATATATAATTGTACATTCACACATACGCATACAAATCAACACATGCATCCGCATATACATATATACGCATAATAGGTACGCATATACAGACATACGCACATAAACATACATATAGATAAGCACATATAAATATATCGACCCATACGTCAACGCAGAAAAGTAAATAAAGCAAGTAAAGAAATATATACATAAAGATGCAACTATATACAAATACATACATACATACACATACACATACATATCTAGATGCACATACATACGCACGCATACATATATGCATATAAACTAAATATATACACAGACATTTACAAATACATGTATATACATGAAAAATCAAGCAAACGTAGATTAAAACGATATAAATATAAAAATGCATATATACATCAGCTTGTACATATATATACACATACATATGCAACTACACATATATATACACACATACATACATATATACACACATATATCTACACACATACATACACATATACATACACATACATATATACATACACACATACATATATAAATATACACATACATACATATATATATATATACGTACATACATACATATATATATATATATATATACACATACACACATACATATACAAATACATATACATATATACATAAACATGTAGACACATACACAAAAAAGGGAAAGGAATAAGTATACATAGACCAACTTATATTCTAATAATATTCCAACAATATTATGATAAAATATATTAAAAGTTTATCATAATTTAAGAAAAGAACAACGGTCTATAAGCAATTAAAGGTTCCTTATCAACAAAAGTAGATTTTAGTTTGCATCTATGATACACTCCAAGACACTAAAGCATACATACAAATACACATACAACGACACACAAACATACATCCATATATACATAAATATCTAATCATATATAAATACCCATATCAACACATCCAGATATACAGTACACCAACAGTCGAGCGCATACATATAAATACCCACACACACATATATATGTACACCCATATACATACATACATACATATATATATACACATTTAAACATACACACATATACATATATATGCATATATAAACATATACATACACATATATACATACATACTACATATACACACACATATGCACACTCACACATACATATACATACATATGCATATGTATACACATATTTACACACACACAAGTACACATATATATCTCTATATACCCAAACATATACTTACACATTTAGTGGTAGACACTTACCAGAATTTACACCCTTACTCGTACACATAAACAGGTTAACATATGATAGATGCCAAGATACACAACCATATGCCTTCATATAATAAAATAAAATAAAAAACCTTACATATATATACCCCTATATACACATATACACATCCAACAGTAGAAACAACTCTACATAACATACAAATATATACATTCAAATACAGACACGTATAATACTTTGTAGGTACACAGTACACATTCATATCGATCTGGCGACCATCATGCTAAAAAGGTAATAGTCTATTAAGTTTAACTTATCGTTATCATTGAAAGTATATGATCTCTATACTAAGTTAAATTTAAAACGATGTTTACAGTTAACTGTTAGTTCATATCTTTGATTTAAAAGATCAGTCTTATTTTTAAATCTAATTATTTCAAGTTTCTCGTTAAGGCATAGTTAACACGGGGCATATAGGGAGTTACATGTCCGGGCCTTTCTAATTAATTTCCATTTAACCTTAGGTGTTTTCTTTTTTTCTTTTAGACTCCAAAAGTATTTGGATAATGAAGTCATATATTTATAGTTACTATTATTAAAAGATTGCACATGACCCCGCCAGCGTTCCTTGAATGGTCTCATGGTGCAACTTATGTAGAATTTCTTTATATTTGGATTTTCTAGTGTTGATATTGTACTGAGATAAACTACATATATATATATATATATATATATATATATATATATATATATATACACACACACACACATTCACACTTATGCTTAGATTAAAAGTGAAATTCTACAATTACGTAAGGTATGCTGGAAATGTGACAGAAAAAAACAAATAAAAAGAAAAACAAAATTTCAAATTACTTGTATAAATGATCCCATCGCTCTTGTTTTCAATCAGTCTTGTGAGTATCAAATTTTCCAAGCTTTCTACCCTCATTATATGCCCTAGAAATTTCAACTTTTTGATGTAAAGTATGAATTTCCTCTTTGTTTCCATTTTCTCTAAAACTTTGTCGTTGCTAATATGTTTGATCCATGGTATTCTCAGCATCCTTCTGTAGAACCACATTCTCTTCTTCATCTGTGAAGAGATTCTCTAGGATCCACTACCATATAGGAGGATCAATATTACATAACAGTTCAGAACTCTTTTCTTTGTCTCTAATGATTTTATTCCGTTTCTTATACTTTGCTTAGCTTTTGGAAGATAACTTTCACTATCTCAATGCGCCTTCAGGTTTTGATGTCATACTTTCCACTTTTTATTTATCAAAATCACATCTGTTTTGGATTAAAAAATGGTGCTGGCCTGTAACAGTTTAAATTTATTTTTTTGACACATTTTGTTTAGAACTAAAATGCAATAAGACAAATAAAATAAATGTACTCATAACTTTTGAATAACTGGCGGGGGTTAAATGCCCCGCCTCAACGTTTATTAGAGAACCACATGTACAGAATGAGAAAAATTACTGTTGCCTCTTGAATAAAAGAAAGTGGGGCGACTCATAAATATTTTTAAAATTAAGAGATACCTGCACTATATTTGAACCCCACACCCATTTATTCGAAACTACAATAATTTTCACAATAATGTCGCTCACAAGCATTTTGAGATGAATAACAAATTCAGTACGTGACTTAAAGTACTCTTACAAGCTGGTGAGTGTTCAATGAATTTGACTTTTTACCAAAGATGGCTTGCTCCAATAAGTATCAGATCTTGCGTTGAGGCCATTTTTGATGGCATTCAAGGAGGTACTGAAAAGATCTTGGCCTGACTCACTTCTGAAAAAAATCAGTATTCTTTATTAAATTCAGACCTTTTCACAATTCTTGCAACCATTTTATTAATTGTAGCTAAAATATGAAGGTTATTTTTATGCTCAAAAGATTTCCCATGTAAATCAATACTAGCCTCTTCACTTTACACCATTTTGGCCTACGAAATGTGAAAGTTGAAGTTTCAAGTGTTTATGTGTAAAAGTTCGAGCACATAGGAGAGATAGAAGGCTTATGGCCTCACCATGTTGAAACACTGATCCCCATATGAATACCAAAGTTAAGCAACATCAAGCTTGGTCAGTACTGAGATGGGTGACCACTTGGGAATACCAAATGGTGTAAGCTTGGAGTGCAGGTGGTGTAAAGGATAATGGCTCCAAATCTGAGAGCCGAGTTCAAATTCCAATTGGGTTCATTATATGCACCTATGTGAAAGTTCTAAATCCACATCTTTTTTCCTAGCTATGGATTAATTAGTAGAACTTGTATCACTAAACCATTATCACCCCGAAACGTTTTACAATTTAGAAATATTTTCTTTAAATAACTTGCAAAGAGATGAAAGCCATGAAAAATGAATGACTCAATTAAAGATAAAAAGAGTCCACATAGTGAAAGAAGGTATGTTTGTTTTCAGCTTACCAGCTAGTCGTGCAAATGTTGTAATTCGTCTCTAGGTATGTTACGATGACCACTGTATCATAGAATGGATAAAAGTCAATTTATCGATTAATTTTGGTTGATTTTCCATCTGTTCATAGACATCTCTATATCCCCCTTGAAAAGTTTGTTTGCAGCTTTATATCCTGGTAGTAAAAGCTTTCACATTGGTTGGTCAAATTATGGCAATTTTTATTATCTGTCTATTTTATGTTGTCTGCCTTTAAGTCATTTTTAACAATTTCTCTCATGGGCCGGAATGTGCTAGAAATTTTCGTACAAAATATGTGCTCTCCAACAGTAATTCAGACTTTGCTAACGGGAAAGTTCTCTGTGGCTAAATGGTTTAACAGCATGTCAGACTATAACAGTTTCCTTATGGGATACAGGTTTGATTCCTGTCAGAGAACGCAAATTTTCTATGAAAATTTCTTGAACATTCAGGCAAGTAAATATAATTAGTACTGTTTAATAAAGACAGAGCATTTACTCAAATAGGTCGTATCCATAAAATGACATATAAACAGAATATATACAAGCTAACCAAAAAAGTTCTGTCCGTTTTTAAAGGAAAAAAAGAAAACACTTCAGAGTATGTGTAACTTATATTTAGTCTTCGAAGTAATCGCCATCGGCATCCAGCACCTTCTGCCAACGTATCTTTAGATGTTCAATGCCCTTGCGGTAGAACTCGAGGGGTTTTGACGCAAAGAAGTCCGTGGGAGCTTTGCGCAAGTCTGCTTCATTGGTGGAGGATTTTCCACGAAGATGATTATCCAGAAGAGGTGGTAATCAGATATCGCAAGGTCAGGTGAATAAGGTGGATGGCGCAAAGTCTCTCACCCAAGTTGCTGTATGGTATCCCTGACCACTCGCGTGACATGCGGCCTGGCGTTGTCATGGAGGAAAAGCACACCTTTGCGATTCACCAGTGCTGGCTCCTTCTGGCACAATGCCTGTTGCACACGTTTCAATTGCTGCGAGTATAGGTCTCCAGTGACCGTTTGGCCTGTGGGTAGCAGTTCATAATGAACCACTTGATGACCTGTCCACCAGACACAAAGCATAATCTTGCGTGGGTGCATAGCCGGTCTTGCAATGTGAGGGACATCATCCTGAGGAGACAACCAATGTCTGGAACGCTTGGGAGTTTCATACAGAACCCACTTTTCATTACTGGTAAACACTCGATTGAATAAGGATGCGGTACAGTGGCGAGAAAGCAGCGATACTCAGGCTGCCACTCGTTGTCCCTTGTGGACCTCCAACAGCGTTTGCGGAACCCAATTGCTCAGTTTGTACATCTTACCTAGGTGGTGCAGGTGAAGTCTAACTGTTTCATCGGAACCGGCGAACTGTCTTGCAAGTTCACAACACGTTAGACTACTGTCCTCTTCAATGGCCGCTTTCAGGACTCCGTCATTCAAGACCTGTGGTCGTCCACTGCGAGGCTCATCGTGGAGAGACAAATCTCCCGACTTCAATTTTCGAAACCAACGGTTTGCAGTATGTTCATCCATAGCACTATCCCCAAACCCTTGACATATGCAGCGACTTGATGCAGCTGCTGATAAGCCCACTTTGAAGTCATAAAGCAAACAACCCCGAACGAGATCTCTAGAGACTTCCATCCTTCTCACAGCTGTCTGGCTTATAACTGATGGCCGGGCACGGTGCGCACGTTTTTTTATAACGTCTGATGTTCCTACTTCCGGCTGTCCAAATCTGAAAACAATTGCTACATGCATTTCGTATATATTTCAACTTCATTCAATGACTAATCAAAAAACGGACAGAACTTTTATGGTTACCTTGTATATATATATATATATATATATATATATATATATATATATATATATATATATATATATATATATGTATGTATGAAAATCAAATAATAGAGAGAGTGATGTGGTGGATTTCCTTATTCCTCGCTAGGCATTTAAGTGCATTTAGGTGTCTCACTGGTAATCCATTTTCATTGTTGGTTTGTATAGCAGCAGTGAGTATGCCTTGAATGGAACCTTTAGTGAATTGCTAGTGATGTTCTCCGAGCTGCTGGCATATTTCATATAGAGAAAAAAAACATTAAAATTCCCTTCCTTTCTGCTGTGCGATGATGGCCTAGAGGTAAGATATATGACTGGTGTCAAATCAGTTGGGTTTTGATCCCGACTTGAAGTAATCAGATGTCTAGCCACACTATATATACATATATATAAAAGTGAACATAGAAGTCAACACTTAGAGGCGACAGTCTGTTTCATGCTAGATGCAATCGTCAGGTCTTATATTTACACACGCTCTATCTCTGATAATGAGCACTTTATCCCATAAATATAGCACATTTTAAGGCTATATTTCTTCATATATATGTGTGTGTGCGCGTGTGCGTGTGCGCGTGTGTCTTTCAAGCAATTCACTTCTGTTTTTTGTCTTCTTATCTTCTTTGCTTTTATCTGTTTTTGTCTTTTTCTTTTTTCTTTTCCTATTGACGTTTTAAAAAATTTGAATAATGAAAAAAGGAAGGTGATGTGTCATAAGTAGCATTTTTCAATAGAATCGTTTATAATCATCTTTGTTTCTCACTTGTTGAGATGCGTTTGCACTGAAACAAAAATGTATCTTTGTCATGAGTACTTGTTTGTCCATGTGTGTGTGTGTGTGTGTGTGTGTGTGTGTGTGTGTGTGTGTGTGTGTGTATGCGTATGGATGGATATATATAATTTTATCCAGATTTAGATCCACAAGCTATATAATATTAATAAGTTTGTGTTATATATATATATATATATATATATATATATATACACACACAGATGCTTATATGAAATTAGACAGATACATTTGTAATCTTTGTAGATACATACTTGATTATTTCCTCGGGTTTCATTAATTTTTTAATTCATTAGTTTGATTACTATTACTATTATTATTTTGAATACCATTATTTTTATTTTATTTTCTCTATATTTATTATCATTATTATTTATTATTAATAATATTTTTTATTATTAATATATTTGGTTTTATTAAGAATATCTTCAGTAATTTTATAACTATATTAAGGAAAATCTTACACATTTCTTAACATATATATATATATATATATATATATATATTACATGAATCATTTAAGTAGATTAGTAAACTTAATGATATAAAATGGCGAAAACTCTTCGCAAACAAAATTTTAAAGTTACATTAACTACGAACCACTCGGTGAATGTTATGATCCTTGTTTTTTAATAACTACAAGTTGTATAAGGTCTTTTTTTTAATCTGCAAGTACTTTCAACTGTACATACAGTCATCCTCAGGCATGGAAATTATTTTGTCTTTAGTAAATCCAGGTAGTAGCGGAGACAAACATTTTGGGGATAACAGCTGAGACATTACACTATTTATTGAACAATTTAATTCATGCCACATTGACTGAAAAACTCCTACAACAAAAAAATTCTCAAATTACCATATTAGTAAAAAATGCACTCTCTTAAATTAAAAAAAAATTCAACCTTAGTGTTGCGACTGCATGCTCCAAAAGTTTTTATCCGTTAACAATAACACATTTCTAAAAAAACATATTTCGATTCGCATTTAATCTTTCATCTCCACTTCTACGTGTCACAATTGTGTTAAATACTAGTATTAATTGGTTAGATTTATTTCAAGTAGTTTTAATTTTCTTTTTTTTAGGTTAGGCTATTGAATTATTTTAGTTGGTAAGTCATGAAACAGGGAAAGAATTTCAAATAGTTAATCTTGCAGTGGCTGGTTTCATAAAAGTAAGTTTATGTAAATGGGGGATAGATAAATGTATGCATGTGTGCCTGAGCCTGTGTATGTAAATACATTTATGTGTAGATGTGTGGGTGTACACGCATGAATAGGAATTTTGCTTGCTTAAGCATATAAGATAAATGTAAACTTTATTGGGTGGTTAGAATAGCGAATAATCTTTTCTTAGAAACACTTCTATAAATGTTAGACTAATTTTTGGCGCTACTATAGGTAGATGATAGATTTGGGATGGGTACCCGTGAGGGTCTTAGTTAAAGAATTAATAATGTTATGGGATTAGCAATTTAAAACGTATGAAACATAGTGATTAATCAATGTAATTACTAACTTACCAAGTTAGGAATCCAGGGGATGTAACTTGAATGGAAACCGGATGAAGTAAAAATACACGAGTATATTAGAGGAGGGGCCTGTGAAAAACCTGAGACTTTTTTTTTTGCAACGTCAAGATATGTAACATGACGCTTTCAAGGAGGCGGTCTTACTCGTCTGTAGTCAGGTCAGGGTTGTTGTTTGAGCCGATATGATGCAAAATTCAAAATCGATGATGAGAACAGTGCTGAAGACCACCTTTGATGCAATTATATATATATATATATATATATATATATATATATATATATATATATATATTCAGTTGTATAGATATTAGTTTGTAACTCTGTAATCATCAGACAAACCAGTTTATATTTTTAAAAAGTGGATTTATTTATATGCTTATTTGTGTTTGATTATTTGTATGTGGTGGAGGGAGGAATTTTCTTGTGTTTGCTTCACTCTCACATAAATAGGCATAGATACATGTGTATATTCATTTTAGTTCGCACAAACACCCATTGAAAATAATCTGAGGTTAGGCACAGATACACTTCTATGCTTTCAAGCATACACACAGATATATATATATATATATATATATATATATATATATATATATATATATATATATATATATAAGAGAGAGTTTATTAGTCAACATGTTATTTATTTAGTTCATGCCACATTGACTGATAAACTCCTACAACAAAACATTCTTAAATTGCCATATTAGTAAAGCAAATATTCAACCTTAGTGTTGTGACTGCACGCTCCATAAGTTTGTATCTGTTATCAATAGCACATTTCAGAAAAACATATTTTGATTTGCAATATAATTTTTTGTCTCGGATGTTACCTGAATTTTACCAAAAAGAAAATAGTTTCTATACCTGATGATGACCTGAGTACCCGTCAAAAGTACTTGCATATTTAAGGAAGACCTAATACAATTTGTAATTTAAAAAAACAAGGATCATAACATTCATTGAGTGGTTAGTGGGTTAATGAATCTTTAAAATTTAGTTAGTGAAGTTGTAGCGGACACCCAGGAGGAGGGGGCGATGGCCTGAGTGCCCCCGTGTCGTAAAAGAACGATGTCACAGGGAGCCCGCCACATTTTTACTTTGTGATCTAACCAGGTGAAAACAATATGGACAACATAACGAAGATGTGTATGATTTACGCTGGGTTTATTACATGAAGGTGAAAAGTACGATATATTGGTACTGCCGATGGTTGGCCGTTGAGGTGCTTACGTTCCGGTTGAGGGTTGATGTGTGGCTGCTCCGGTCGTGTCGATGGCTGGAGGGTGATGATTGCGGTTGTTCCGGTCGTGTCGACGGTTGGAGGGTGATGATTGCGGTTGCTCCGGTCGTGTCGACGGTTGGAGGGTGATAATTGCGGTTGCTCCGGTCGTGTCGACAGTTGGAGGTTGTTGAAGTGCGGATGCTCCGGTCGTGTCGAAAAACCTTCCGTAAATAATTACTAACAATAGTGTGTACTGGGAAAGAATGCGGACGACGTGCGGGCAGCCAGTAGGAGTGGCATGCCGGGAGTCAGAAGTATATAGAGAGAGTGTGTCTGTGTGTGTGTGTCCCAACTCGCGTCCAGTTGGCAGACGAAAAAAAATGGGAGCGTAACTTAATACACAGCCCGGGGCGGAATCCTGGCCTTTTTACGGTGTAAAAACGCTTGGAGGTGTATTATGATTAGGTTCGTAACAATAGTGAACAAAAAAAGGTAATTAGTTCATCTCCAAACGAAATTACTGGGATTTGAGAAAGAGATTTCTTCCAACATCAAAAACGTTGATTATCTAAACATCACAGTTAACTTGAATACTAACACATTTACACATTACCATAAGGAACATGAAACTCTGAACTACATTAATGTTGACTCTAACCACCCCTATACTATCTTGAAGCAGATGCCAACTACTGTTGGCTCCAGAATTAGTAAGCTAATTGACTCCCACAATAAGTATATTCTAAACAAATTCAATAGTGTTAACAAGAAACCTAGTATCGATCCCCTTCAATAATAACCTTTGTCCATTTGAGGAAAAATGCAAAGCATCTAATGTTATATATCAAGCTACCATTTACCCCTAAAATAGACTAAACCACCATATTTATATTGGGATTTCTGGAGGGGAATGGAAACAAAAGTTTTATAACCATAGATGCTCTTTTTCCAACCCAAGATTAATGCACCAAACTACTCTCTCTAAAACATTTTGGGAATTGAGGGAGAAAGATCTGAACCCTCATATTGACTGGAAATTCATTGGTTTCGCTCAAATTCCTAGTAATTTTAAGGGTAGATGTAACTTGTGTTTAGAAGAGAAAATTAGAATTATTAAATTTAACAATTAAAGTATATTACTAAATCAAAGGAATGAATTGGTATTCAAGTGTCGTCATAGAAGTAGATTCAAACTGATATAGAATTTCTTTGATCTCACACTATCCATTATGACCTAACACCTATACTCTTATTTCTACTCCTTATCACTCCTTTCAAATAACGTTCCTCCTATATAGGTTTTTATTTTTCTTATTATTTTTCTTCTATGGCTATTATTATTAATATTATATATTTCTCTGTTGTGATTATTATTATCCCTATTATTACTATTATGCCTTTTTGATTTTGTCTATACTATATGTATTGCTTTAGTATTTTATTATTATATATTAGCTTATTATATTATGGATTATTATTATTTTATCATATTATTATTTTTATATATTTCTTTGTTGTGCTTATTATTATCTCTTTATTACACATTTTTGATTATGTCTTTACTATATATATTCGTTTATTTCTTAAAATAGTTTTGATATTTAATTTCTATTATATTTTTTAATATTTTAGTTTTTATAGGTTGTTATTTTATATAATTTTTTTATATATTTTACTCATATTTATCATTAAATCCCCTTTTTTATCAAGTTACCTTTATGTCAGTAGTTTAATTGATATTTCCTTCTTTAAATGGTCTTTTATTTTAATCTATATTTGAATAATTTATATTTCACTTATATTTTACTTAAGAATAAACTAAAAAGAAAAATCAAACTTAGTGTATAAATTTTACCTACCAATTTATATTTTTTATGTTAATATTTCTTTTTATATTTGCTTAATATTTGTCCTTATTATTTCATTAATTTTTTTTATTTTTCTTATTATTATACAATATTTTTTATTTAAGATGACAAATCTGTTTACTCTTCTTTAAAATTATTTTAAAAACAATCATTAAAATCTTTTCTAAATTTTAAAAGATTGAATTTCTTTACTGAAAAATGATATTAATATTTTAAAATATAGGTCAAGGTTATTTTAACTGCTATCAGATTTCCATTTGTGCTTAGCTTTATCTAGACAATTTCCTTTTTTTCCCTCCTGTCTGTTTTGTTTTTTCTTTCTTTCTCTTTCCTCCCTTTTAAATATTTTTTTCTCTTACTTTGTCATTCTTCACTTCTTCCTCCATTTTTTTTTAGTTTAAAAATTTTAAGCTTTCTTTTCATTTTATCTTCAAACACTTTGGTGTTGACAAACCTCAAAAGATTAATCTCTTTTTTTTTTTTTAAGCGTATCACCCCAAGCAAGGCTGGAGGCCACTATCACGCAACGGGGTTATAGAAGGGTTGGAGGAAGAGCAGATAGGAATGTTAAAGGAGAGGATGTGGAGAAAGAGAAAGACAGTGGATCGATCAAGGCAAGGGGGTTGCAGAAGATTTGGAGCGAGAGCAGATAGGAATGAAAGGTGAAAGGATGTGGAGAAGGGAAGTAGATAGATCAAGGCAACTGGAGATGTCCATTGACGCTACACTTAAACCGTTGGAGATTGTATTTGTCAGGGAAACAGTAATAGGGAAGGGAGTTCCAGAGGCGAGATGTGCGAGACATAAAGCTATTGGAGTAGAAGAGACGTCTACATCTAACAGTTTCAACGGTGAAGGGGTGGGAACGGGATGCCAGCCTCGTCGGACGTTTAAATTGATGAGGCCTAGGGACAAGCGAAAGCAGCTCCTCGGAGCAATTACCGTGAAAGTATTTGTAAAAAAGACAGAGCGAGGCAACATCGCGTATGTGAGAGAGCGACTGCAAACGAGATGACAGATCAGAGCCAATCACATTGCATATCCGTCTCTGAACCCTGAGGCAAACAGCAGGGGCTCCAGACCATATATGGCAGCAATACTCCATGCAAGGGCGAATGGTCGATTTATAGACTTGGAGGATCGATTCCGGGGAAAAAAATTTCCTGGCTCGCCACAGGGAACCAACTTTCCTTGCAGTGGATGATGCAACTGACTCGATGTATTTGTTCCATCTCAGATCAGCGGACAGCGTGAGACCGAGCAGCCGCAGAGAGGTGCTTTCGAGAAGTTGGTCTTCAGACATTCTAATGGGATGCAGGGATGGATCCTTGTGGTGGTTAATAGAGAGCAGTTTTGTTTTAGAGGCGTTAAAGTTAACCATCCATTTCTCGCCCCAGTTCACAACCGATTGGAGGTCCTTTTCAATTTGAACTACCAGGTTAACTTTGTCAGCATCACTAGATTTGTGTTTGAGGCAGGAGTAAATTGTGGTGTCGTCAGCATAGATGCCGACTTGGGAGTCTATGTCGTCAGGAAGGTCGTTTATAAATATGAGGAACGGAGTAGGGCCTAGGATGGAGCCTTGAGGAACACCTGCGTTAGTGGGATAGGAGCTGGAGATGAATCCATTGTATTAGGTCAAACAATCGACCTGTGATACCATAACCCTGGAGCTTGCGAAGAAGGCCGGCATGCCAAACTCTATCAAATGCTTTGGAGATGTCTAGGGTCACGGCACTAGCTTCACCGTTATTATGAATAGCTTGGTAGACAAATTCAATGATAGCCGTAAGCACATCGGCCGTAGATCCGGCAAAGCGGAAACCATACTGCTTGTCTGAGAGCAGATCATGGGATATCAGATGATTAATCACTTCGGTGTTGATAATGGCCTCGAAGACTTTGCCGAAGAGGGGTAGGAGACTGATAGGACGGTAATTGGAAGGGTCGGAGGGGTCACCAGAGTTCTTAAAGACAGGAACAATGGTTGAGGACTTCCAGCAGTCAGGAAAACAAGACTCCTTGAGGCAGCGGTTGTATAATTTAGAGAGGGCAGGCGCCAGTTCAGGCGCGCATTTCTTCAGGACAATGGCTGGTATCGCGTGACCACCAGTAGCCTTGTGGTGATCTAAGTTAGAAATAATGCCCAATACCGACGACGGGGTTATGTGCAATCCATTCAAGAGGTCCTCAGTTCTGGGAGGGAAACCGGGCAAGGGTACTCCGGAAGAGTCTAGCGTTGAATTGGAAAAAAACTTCCGAGCAAAGCATTCGGCCTTGTTGGCAGGGTGGTCAGGACCTCAAACTGATTGAACAGGGGAGGAATGGAGGGTTTGTTATTGTTCAGAACGCTCTTGCAGAGGCGCCAATAGTCTTTGGAGCCGAATTTGCGAGATGCAATACGTTCCTTCATCCGAACAGCAAATAATGACTTAGCTTCGTTGAGGATACGCTTACACTCGTTACGGGCAGAGGTAAATAGACGTCTATTGAAGTCAGACATATCACTATGAAAACGGTGGAAGAAGTGGTTCCTATGGGCAATGGTGGCTGAGCAAGTAGCTGTGAATCAGGGGGAGGAGTGCGGTTTGACCTTGAATTTCCTGGAGGGGATGAAAGCGTCGATTCCAACTTTAAGCCAGGAAGAGACCTCTGAAGCACAATCTTGAATGGGGAGCTTAAATACAGCATCCCAGGGGACATCGCAGAGGAAGTCACGAAACGAGTCCCAGTCAGCCCTTTGGTAGCAGAATGTGGTTCTTGTGGTAGGAGGCTTCTTGCAGGGGGTGGGGCTGAAGGAGATGCTAACAGACACTACAGCATGATCGGAGTTACCGATAGGACAGAGCTGCGTGGCACTACAAGACTCAGGGATGGAGGTAAAACACAGGTCGAGGAGTGAAGCCTTACAGTCACGGTTGTAAGCAAAACGCGTGGGGAAATCGATTACAGGGAGAAATGATCATACAAATGGTGTATTGAATTTCATCTCTCTCTCACTCTCTCTCTCTCTCACACACTCTCTCTCTCTCTATATATATAGTGATTTTCCAAGCTACGCTTGGATGTGGCACAAGGCCGAAAGTAAGGGGCACCCAGTGAGGATCGAACTCACTACTCAGACGTAATTGTTCTAGCGAGACAAGCTTGCTAAGCATTACACCACCTCGAGGTGCCCACTCTCTCTATATATATATGTGCAAAATTGGAGCTCAATTTCCCCATGGATTCTGGGGTTAAAATGCCATAAGATTCAAGGATGAATCTGATAATATGTGTTGTAAGAAAGTTTTGTTTTATATGGAAAATATACAAAATTTATATATAAAGTAAAAATAAATTTGTTTGTAATTTTTGTTTAAAAAGTCAAACTATGTTAACATGTCCAAAATTGCTGTCTATCTGCTGTTAATTACCTTTTGTTAACTTCCACAAAGCTGCATTTCAATACAATTGCAAACTGATTATGCAAATCACCAAAAGGTGTCCCTTGGACCAATAGATATCCAGTGTCTTTATTGGAATGCCATAAGATTCAAGGATAAATCTGATAAGATGTGTTGTAAGAAAGGAAAGATTCAACTGGCAGAACTTCCAATGGCTCCTGAGCCACTCTTCTCTCTCCTCCAATGGGTTTTCTCAAGAATCAAGAGATTTTCTTCAGCACATTAGGGCCTACAATAATTTCTTTGCTATGATCTCATTTGGAGCAAAAGATGCAACACTTCCATCATGGAAATCAACTTTCAGATTTGAAGGCCAGGTTCACCGCATGAGTGGTTCCCTTCTACCATTATCTGATGAGCCACACCAATTTCTTCAATTCTACTTCATAGAGGACCAGCAAGCAAAAGCACAGACCAGAAGAAATATGTTTGATAAACTGAAGTTTGACATTATATTGACTCTTCAAGAATTTTTGCATGAGCACAACGTTCATGTTAGGGAGTTGAAATCAGCTATGGAAAGAGCCGGACCTGAAGATTTTGAGAATTGTGATTAGAGCTGACAAAATGCCTTCTGCTGAGCACCAGAGGAAGTTCAATACCAATGAGGTAGCTATCGTAATGGTTGGCCAAGAATGTGACAAAAAGGATATCATTCTCCTGAGACAAGATGGGAGTCTTCAAAAAGTTGCAGAAACTCACAGAACTTATGATGCCTTACAATATCCACTCATCTTTTGGCAAGGAACAGATGGATACCATTTTCTCCACAGACATTTGAACACTGAATTAACTACACACACAAAAATATCAGCCATGGACTTTTATGCATAGAGAATTATGATAAAGAGTAACAGTTATAATTATCTCTTCAGATGAGGCTGACTAGAGAATTTTTTCATTTAATATTCACAACAAACACCCATCAGTTCAGCATTTGAGTGTTCATCTTGAAAATGGACAGTGGATATATTTTACTGAAGACAATGCTCAGGAATCAATGTAGATGACTTTGCCAAAACAATTCTCTATCCTGAAGAGTTTAAATATTACACATTCAAATCTGGAAAATTCCACAGAAGAAAGCAAGGATAACCTCACCCAACTGAACCTGCTATTAAATGTAGAGATGTACTTGGTCGGGTTTATACAGTACATCCAAAAAATTCTGAATGCTTCTTCCTTCGACTTCTTTGTCCAAGATCATTTCAAAATTTGAAAACAACCGATAGAAATATTCTTGAGACATACAGACAGGCCTGCATTCAACATGGCCTGACAGAACGTGATGAACATTGAGGCCAAACTTTACAAGAGGCAATTTCATATCAATCACCAAAGCAAATAAGGGATCTCTTTGCCGTTATGATTGCTACCTGTCAAATTTCAAATCCAATGGATCTGTGGGTGAAACACTAAGAAGCTATGAGTGAAGACATTCTTCATCATATGCAACTGCTTCATCCAGGACTAATCATACAAATGAACCTGAGGATTGTGAACACTGCACTGTGACACAATAAGAACTGTCTCATTTGCACTTCCCAAACCAAACAGAGATTCTAATCTCTTAAATAGAGAAATCATGAGAGAGACTGGATACAACCATGAAGAACTGATCCATCATATACAGACTAATACACCTCTTCTTAAAAATGACCAGAGAGTCATTTAAAATGAGATTATGTTAAGGATCAACAATTCTGATGGAGGAATTTGGGGGGGGATGCTCCTGGAGGTACAGGCAAAACATTCCTAACTAATCTTCTTTTATGTTCAGTTAAGGTGCAAACAACATTAGATTTAGCTGTCGCATCATCTGGAATAGCAGCTACTTTGCTTACTCGTAGATCTGCTCACTCGATATTTAAACTGCCATTAGACTTGGTCTATAATGGCAATCCAGTGGGCAACATGGAGCACAAAGTTAGCCAAGCTACTTCAGGTGATTTGCTTCATAGTCTGGGATGAGTGCACCATGACTCACAAGGATGCATTTGAGGCTTTAGACAGAACACTGAAAGATAACAGAATGATAGACTCATAGGAGGAGTAACAATTCTGCTATTTGGAGATTTTTGATAAACACTCCTTATTGTCAAACGAGGAACAGCTGCAGATGAACTACATGCCTGCCTAAAAAATATCTGTGGGATCATATTGAAAGAGGTTTTTTGACCACGAGTATGAGGGTGAAACTCAATGGAAATGGGACAGCAAAGGAATATAGTGGCGATTTCTTGCTTCATTCTCTTCTTACTCTGCATTTCAGTGGACACATTTACAAAATGTAATCTCTCGCAGAGATTTGTGTTTTGCCCACTTGTGGGAAAACGCCATGAAACACGTACATACGAACATTCACCAAAATACAAACTCTTTACATTCAAACACACACACAAATGTTAATGTCTATGTTCATTGTAAATTTTGTTGTTTAATACATATACTTGTTATATATATATGACACCAAGCCGTCGGTCTATGGTCAACTCCCAGTCGCAGCGCGAAGCTGTAAGGTTTCTTCTACCGGCATCTTGGGGTTGACTCATTGCCACTGCCACCAGCCTGTGTCCCGGTCGTTCGGTGGTCGTCGCTACTCGGTGAAATCCCCTGGTCAGGATACCAGTATGTGACACTAAGCTGTACAGGCTCGAATCCAGTGGTCACGGTACCAATATGTGGCACCAGGGTTAAATTCTGGTCGTCGATGTTAACGTATTCATCAGCTGTACCGGTTCAATGCCAACTCTATCATTCCCAGCTCACTTGCAATGTCTGGTTACTGGAGTAACTGCTTCGATCTCAAGTCTAACCTACCCACATTGTGACATTGATCTTTGATCTTAGGTAGACGAGATCAATCAGGCGTCGGGTCATAGTGTCAGCTGAGTCCAAATTGAAGGTGGCATTGCACAAGCGCAAAGAAAAGAGGTTCAAGTAGGTTAAGAAATAACAATTTAACTTTATCCTTCTGTTATATACAGGAGCGTGTTTTTCTCCCAGCCTGTTCCCTACGAAATGTGACACTTCTATGTTTCAAGCAAGTTGATATCGTGAGTCAAATAATTTAGCTTTTAAGTACTGGTTTAACTTCGTTTGTCAGTATAACTTGCTATTGGTAGAATCGGCGAAGTCAGAGGTTGTGGAATCTCTTGGTCTGCTTCTGCGAGGCAACACTCTGGTTCCCACTACTCGAACTGTCTCTGACTCTGTCTGGAGCTGAACTGCCACTTAACTGCAACTGCTGAACGACCCATCGACGTTCGTTTATATGGGTACCGACCAAAACCCGGTGTGTGGCCCGACACGGCCTGGGGTTCTCGGTAATCTCTATTTCTAACAAGAAATCTTTGTTGTCAGGACAGGAAAATTGATTATTTCCCATTTTTGAAAAGTTAACCACTTCCCATTTTTTTGGGGGGGGGGATCTCCGTCGTTCGTCATGGAAAGCCGAAGGAGAGCTATCCTCCTAGACTTTTTCTCTCTCACATTGATATCTCTATACCAATCCCTTCAGCATGAGTCAACCATTTTGGACACTTTCTCTCTTCAGTTTATAACTATTTACGTATTAAAAGTTTTCGTTCCTGTAACTTTCAATCTGAAAATGGGGGTATTGTCGGAGTTAACTCCTCCCTAATTTCCAAATTGTTCACTAGGCCAAAAAGGGGATTGGGGAAGGACTGTCTTCTTCTGTCTTAATTTTAAACTTAGCTAGTCACAAACACTGACCCAAACATACTAAACAATAGTCCTATCACCAAAACAACACATACTCTCCTACCTTTCTTACTACATCCACCATAATACATCAAATTCTCTATGAAAATCTAACTAGTCCCCATATGTAAAGTCTGTGGGGGGAAGGGAAAAATAAAAATTTAAAAACCCCAATGAATATTTACAATATGAATTAAATACTATTTACATGAAAACAAAACGAAATAAGGTTAGTAATAAAAAAAACCACAATACCTAAATGTGGCAGAAACATCAGTTAACTGGATGAAAAAAATTGTGAGATTATAAAAATATAAAAAAACAATCATCCATCCAAAAAGCACTCACACAACCACGCACTCATTTAGACACAATAACAAATGCGAAAAAAACAAACAAAAAAAAACACACACACACGAAACGAAAGTCATCCCTCAACTACCAGAGAACTGGCGTCACTGACCACCATACTAACACATATTTATTTTGCAGGTTTCATTGTATCCCCCGCTTTGTTTTTCTGTAAATAAAAATTTCATATTAGGATTCTAGTGGAATAATTGAAGTATTTTGGTAATTGCGGTGCGAGAGTTTCTGTTGCAAATGTGGTATTATGGTGAAAGGATTATTGTCGGTACGATTGGGTCCATGAGACCGACTAGCTAGTTTTGAGTTAAGACTAGAGAAGACCACTCCTTTTCCCCCTCCCCCAACTTCGCCCTTGTGGCATATTTTGTATTTTAAAATGCAAATAAATATTAAAATCACGGTGTAGTATCTGTTCTCAGATTACTCGCTGGACGATCGCCTTTTGGCTGAGATTCGATCTCTGATACAGGCCGGTCGCAGGGATTAGTCCTGCGCTGGTAGTATCGCGGCTACGTCTAACTAGCTATGACCAGCTTTGAACAGCTCTGACCAGCTTGGACAAGCTATGACCAGCTAAAGACCAGCGACTCGAGTGGAAACACTCGGGTTAAACCCCCCCTCCCTTCCCACATTAAATTCCGACCTTGTGTCACAACCTGGCCCTGTGGGAGGTCAAGTAAATCCACGGTACTGACCGGTCGCTTCTCGGCTTTTTGGCTAAGATCACTGTGTAGTATCTGTTCTCACATTACTCGCTGGACGATCGGCTTTTGGCTGAGATTCGATCACTGATACAGGCCGGTCGCCGGGATTCGTCCCTGCGCTGGTAGTATCGCGGCTACGTCTAGCTATGACCAGCTCTGACCAGCTCTGACCAGCTTGGACAAGCTAAGACCAGCTAAAGACCAGCGACTCGAGTGGAAACACTCGGGTCAAACCCCCTCCCTTCCCACATTAAACTCCGACCTTGTGTCACAACCTGGCCCTGTGGGAGGTCAAGTAAATCCACGGTACTGACCGGTCGCTTCTCGGCCTTTTGGCTAAGATCACGGTGTAGTATCTGTTCTCACATTACTCGCTGGCCTTTTGGCTGAGATTCGATCACTGATACAGGCCGGTCGCGGGGATTCGTCCCTGCACTGGTAGTATCGCGGCTACGTCTAGCTATGTATGACCAGCTCTGACCAGTTGGACAAGCTAAGCCCAGCGACTCTGGTGGAAACACTCGGGTCATCCGAACAGTCTGTTCCAGAGTCCTCGTATCCTCTTGCGAGGATAAGGAGCGATGGCGGAAACCTACCCGGACCTCACTCGCACTGGCCGGTTAGCATCTGCCTACTGTAGAGGCTACCAGCAAGGACGAGCTGCGCCTCACGGAGAGATGTACCAACACGCAGCTACGGCCGATTCTTTGCCCTCTTGCTGGAAGTCCCCACTTCACAGCAACACGGAGCTTTTTTTGGAGAGGGCCAAAGATCATGTCCACCTTGTTAAAAAGGGAGGTCTGCACCTGGACCCCACATACGAGGAAGCTTTCGACGAAAGAACGGTGTCCGTGTTTGTGGTCGACAGACGAACCAGGAAGGTCTGTCGATCAACAAAAGACACTGTCATGAAGGCTGTTAAATCACTGGGGTACACGCCTCAGCAGGTTGTTCGGGGCGTTGGTGCCTTCATGTGGGACGTGCCCAATACTGAGGAAGCCATGAAAATGGTGAACTCAGACCTCTTAACAAAAGACCTCATCCTTCGGACCGAGTACAGGGGAATGAGGAAGACCAGTGTGGCGGTCCTTGAGGTGCCGGCACGTGTGAGGGGCGAGACTCTTGCCGCCTACTTCTTGCAGTTCGGCCAAATCCTCGGTGTATCCTCTGACCGCAAGGTGAGAGAGTGGAAATTCGAGATTATGCTGGATAGGGACTCCTTTGAGGAGATTCCCAGCATCTTGGACGTAGGCAAGAGGCGACTGTCTGTCATTGTGACAGGTAGAAGGCCAGTATGCTGGAAGTGTGGCAAACCTGCCTGGCCATATGGCCTCTGCGTGCCCGGGGAAGCCCACTTCGGACCGCCAGTCGGAGGCAGTTAAGAGTGCCCCTGGATCTGCCGATGCTCCAAGGTCTTCTGGACCTGCCGCCCCATAGCCCACAGTAGGGGAAGGTTGTAGGCAAGGGAGGGCGGAGGGTTGAACGCACCCCTCTGCAGCTGAGTCCGCCCCGAGTGAGAGTGGTCGGCGAATCAACAGAATCAGGGCTGATTCGGAAAGGGTGATTCCCCAAGCTGCGCCAGCACCACCACAGGCACCAGGAGCACCAGCACCACCACAGACACCAAAAACATCAGCACTGCCACAGACACTAAAAACACCAACACCAACACAACCACAGACACCAAAAAGACCAGCACCACCACAGACACCCAAAAGACCAGCACCACTGCAGACACCAACACCATCCTCTGCCCCGTCTTCCCCGACCAAAGCAAAGACTCTGCCTCCGTCTCCAAGAGCCCGCTCGACCTCCCCGCAAAAGAGGGACACAACCCCGGTGCACAAGGGTGAAACCCCTACAAAAAGAGACTATGCTGCACCAGGGAAGAGACTGTTGAGTCCCACGGAGGATGTCGACGATAAGAGGCGGAAGGCAAAAGCACCGTACAACACGGGGAAGAACGTCTGCCGGGTGACCGCCGAGAGCACGGAGAGGGCCAAGACGTTTGGCAGGAGGATTGCGGGTTTGAGAGCCCTTCTCTCCATGAAGAATTGTGGGGAGAGGGATCTTGAGGATCCCGCGAACTTCCCGAACGCCAAGATGGTCCTCACAGTCGTGCGAGTCGGTGCGGGATCGCGGCAGGCGTGGGGCATGATAGAGGAGGCAAGGAAAAACGACACAGATAATCAATACGGACAGTGAACAAATTTCACAACTAAAGCAGTTCTGTTCTGGGAGGGTCCCTATTTGGCGCACCCATCCCTTTATAGGGCTCTAAAACTAACCTTTCCCTTTTTTCGGCGGATCGAGCCGTTCTTGACGACGTCTCGCCAGTTAGTTTTAGCGGGTGATTGGAACGCCGTCCTTGATCCCGACTTAGATCGTAGTGAAGAGAGATCGGGTACTTCCAACCCAGATGTCAAACCATTTCGCGAATTTCTCGACAGATTTGATTTAGTCGATAAGTTCAGAAATGAGCATCCTGGGGAGGCAGCATGGGCTTGGACCAATAGGGGCGGCCCGGATACGGTAGTTCGTTCGAGCTATATCGACCGGGTTTTAGTGAGGAGAGTCGACGTAGGGCTCTTAGGGTGTCCAAGTTTCCATTCGATAGTTTTCTCGGACCATCGGCTCCTCCGGGTGCGAGTAAACTTAGATAAGCCTAAGCCCAGATTGAACGGTTACTGGAAGTTCAACACGTTTCTGCTCGAGTTGAAAGATTTCCGTGACCAGTTAGTACTAACCATACAGAGGGAAATGACGGGGAGTGTGGTTGGGAATAAGTGGTGGGGCCATCTTAAGTCAGTCATCAGGTCGTTTGCAGCTGATTATAGTCGACGGCTCAACAAAGATAGATTAGCAGCGCAAACGTCAGCCGAAGCTAGATTAGAGAGCGCCATCCAATCGGGAGATAGTGTGGAGGTCGCAGTAGCTAGGGCCGAGCTGGCCTCATCGCTTATCAAGAAGGACCAAGCTCTGATAGTTAGGTCTAGACTAAAGAGAATGTCTGCCGAGGCAACGAACATGGCCGCTGAACTGCGGCAAGAAGTGTTGCGCAGCGCTTCGGATTGATATCTCCCCAGTGTCACGACACCGGACGGACGACAAGCGACCACAAACGGAGGCATCTGCGAGGCCTTCCGGTCTTATTTCCGGGACCTCATCACCAGGGAACCCGGACTGAGTTCTGCTCAGTTCGACGCCTATCTGGCCGACTTTGCTCGTCTCGAGCCGGTCGAAGCGGATATGTGCGAGGGGGCCATAACGGAGGAGGAAGTCTGGGATGCGCTTAAGCTGGCCGGTCGAGACAAGACTCCGGGAATAGATGGATTTCCCTACGAGTTGTACTTGAGGCTGTCGCCCGTTTTTGTACACCTGCTGACACTGATGTTTAACCACTGGCTGAAGAATGGGAATATACCCCAACGCTTCACCAGGGGCGTCATCAAGTTGTTATGCAAGAAGAAAAACGGAGGGGACGGGATAGATAATTTCCGCCCCTTGACTATGCTAAATGCAGATGTCAAGGTTTTGGCGATGGTCTTGGCCAACCGTTTGCAGCTTGTCCTGTCTAGCCTGATTGGCACTGAACAGACTTGTGCTGTGAAGGGCAGGACTATTCAGGACAACCTTCACATGATACGCCAGATCATAGAAAAAGTCGACAGAGAAGCCGCATTCGATAGGGTGGACCATCGCTTCTTCGAGGCTGTTCTCGCATCTGCCGGCTTTGGCCCGCACTTTCGCTCCTGGATCCGGCTCTTGTACAAGTCCCCTGGGGCTCTGGTCGAGGTAAACGGGGTGAGGTCGGAGCCTTTCTCTTTGTCTCGCTCTATTCGTCAAGGTTGTCCACTTTCGCCTATGCTCTATGTCCTTGCATTGGAGCCCTTCCTACGCAAGTTAAAGGAGAATCCGGTTCTTCGCGGAATCTCGGTGCCTGGCGCCACCAACGCTGCCAGGTATTCCGACTATGCCGATGACGTGTCGGTGTTTGTTAAAAACACCACCGAAATCCACGAGGTTGGCAAGGAAATTTGCAGGTATGAGACGGTAGCGGGGGCCAAGATCAATCGCGATAAGTCTGTCGGCTTGCGGATGGGCGAGTGGGAGGGTGTTCCTCTCCCCGGGCCATTCAGCTGGACGGACGTCAAGATACTCGATATCTGGTTCGGGCTCGGACTTCAGCTGGACACCAACTGGTCGGAGGTTCGAAAGAGGGTCGAGGAAGCAGTTCGCCTGTGGACTCGAAGGAATCTATGCTTGAAGGGGAGGGCGGAAGTGTGCATTTCGCACATCTACCCGATTCTTACCGTCTCTCCGTACTGCCACTCCCGTCCACCGAACGAGACGTTCTCGTTAGAGCCCTTTTCGATTTCCTTTGGAAAGGAAAGGCTCATCTGGTGCGTCGCGAGGTCTGCTGCCTCCATCCTACAGAAGGCGGTCTAGGTATGCCCTGCGTCGAGACTCGTCAACACACGCTGCGTTTGACGTTCCTGCAAAGGATGTTGTACGAAGATGGCGAGGATGAGGAGTGCGTTTTCTGGAAGGAAGACGCTCGCCGAGCCTTCCCGTCTTTGGAAAGTGTGCATGCCGGTCAGGTAGAGGTAGACAGAACACCTGAAGTCGAATGCCCTTTCTATGTGGAATGTCGAAATGCGCTGCACTTGCAGGTGTTGCGAGGGGCTCTCTGGGTCGGCAAGAAGCTTTACGCAGCGGGGCTGGTGGCCACGCCAATGTGCGTGCGCTGCGGTGACTCGGAGGAGTCCATTGCGCACACCTTCCTTCACTGTAGTGTCGTACACCAGCTGTGTCGGCTGATTGAAGGCTACATGGTTCGCATCTTGGGCGGAAAGTTCTTTGTCCTTGATGCCAGCACCGTTTGTTCCAATGTGGTGCCGCCTATGTCAAAGGACCAGCAGTATGTACTCTTGTGTTTACTTGACATCATGCGAATGGTTGTGTGGACGACGCGACAGAAGGAATTTCACGGAGACGAGAAGTTCTCCTCTTCTCAACTGGTCGCTTTCTTTAAGCATCAGCTTAAAGTTAAGATCAGGGCGGAAAAGGTGCGTCTCTCTTCGCTGAAATTCGGCAAATGTTGAGCGAGTTTCGCAATTCGTGCGTGTAAGAGGAGCTGACCTTGAGTGGTTGTTAGACGCAACTTAGGCAAAAGGATTTTGAGCCACGGCTTGAAACCTCAGTCACTCCAGACCTGATTAATGTAAGTAGGGCGATTGACCAACTCTGTCAAAACTAGCTAGAGAATGCTTAGGCCCCGATTTTTGTCCGACATGTATTTATTTCCCCATCCCCTCCCAACCTTTTTAGGCGACAGATGTTCTTGTTCTCTGGAGTGACCAATGTCTGATATTTCTACCCAGTTAACCAGGATTTCTGCCGCATTTTCACCATGGGGCGGGACCCGATACTAACATATATTTATTTTGCATGTCTCATTGTATATATTCATTGTATCCCCCGCCCTGTTTTCCTGCAAATAAAATTTCATATTAGGACTCTAGTGGAATAATTGAGGTATTTTCGTAATTGTGGTGCGAGAGGTTTTGTTGCAAATGTGGTATTATGGTGAAAGGATTATTGTCGGTACGATTGGGTCCATGAGAGCGACTAGCTAGTTTTGAGTTAAGACTAGAGAAGACCACTCCTTTTCCCCACTCCCCCAACTTCGCCCTTGTGGCATATTTTGTATTTTAAAATGCAAATAAATATTAAGATCACGGTGTAGTATCTGTTCTCAGATTACTCGCTGGACGATCGCCTTTTGGCTGAGATTCGATCTCTGATACAGGCCGGTCGCAGGGATTCGTCCCTGCGCTGGTAGTATCGCGACTACGTCTAGCTATGACCAGCCTGGACAGGCTATGACCAGCTAAGACCTGCTATGACTAGCTATGGTCAGCTCTGACCAGCTTGGACAAGCTAAGACCAGCTAAAGACCAGCGACCCGGGTGAAAACACTCGGGTCAAACCCCCCTCCCTTCCCACATTAAACACCGACCTTGTGTCACAACCTGGCCCTGTGGGAGGTCAAGTAAATCCACGATACTGACCGGTCGGCTCTGACACGGTCAGTGCACAGGCACCTGGCCTCGACGCCAGGATGCCGCCCCGGGCAGTGTATTAAGTTACGCTCCCATTTTTTGGAACACACACACACACACACACTCTCTCTACACTTCTGACTCTCGGCATGCCACTCCTCCTGGCCACCCGCACGTCGCCCACAACCTTTCCCTGTACACACTATTGTTAGTAATTATTACGGGAGGTTTCGATTGGACTCGACCCGCAACCCCAGCCACGACCAGCAGCAATAACCAGACCAGCCAACCAACAGTCCTAGCCAAACCTGACGACCAAAGCCCACCTGCGACGACCAACAAACCTTTTCCGTACACTATTGATAGTAATTATTTACAGAAGGTTCTTCGGCACTCACTTCAACCTCCAACCGTCGACACGACCGGAGAAACCACGCAATCATCAACCTCCAACCGCCGACACGACCGGAGCAGCCACGCAATCAACAACCTCCAAACCGTGAACACGACCGGAGCAGCTACGCAATCATCACACTACATCAGCCGTCAACCCGACCAGAGCAGCCACGCAATCATCAATAATCGTCAGACCGTCGACACCGACCGGAGCAACCACACTCTACCGGAGCACCAGCAACAACCAACCGCCGACAATGCCAATATACATCCTATTCTCCTTCATGTAATAAACCCCTGCACAATTCATACACATCTTCGTTCTGTTGTCCATATTGTTTCACCTGGTCAGATCACAAAGTAAAAATGTGGCGGGCTCCCAGTGACATCGTTCATCCTACGACTCTGGGGCGCCCGGGCCATCGCGCCCCTTTCCGGGGTGTCCGCAACAGATTCCTAAACCTAAACTAGATTCATTGAGGCAGCAGTTATATTATTTGGAGAGGGCAGGAGCCAGTTCAGGCGCACATTTCTTCAGGACAATGGCTGGTATCCCGTCTCCACCACTAGCCTTGTGGGGGTCTAATTTAGAGATAATGCCCAATATCGATGACGGGTTATGTGCAACTCGCCCAATAGAGCCTCAGTTCTAAGGGAGAAATCGGGTGTGGGTACACCGGAAGAGTCGAGCGTTGAATTGAATGAGAATTTCCGAGCAAAGCATTCAGCCTTGTTAGCAGAAGAGGTCAGAACCTTAAACTGGTTTAACAAAGGAGGTATAGAGGGTTTGCTATTGTTAAGTACGTTCTTGCAGAGACGCCAATCCTTGGGGCCGCATTTTGCGAGATGCAATACGTTCTTTCATTCGAGCAGCAAATAGTGACTTTGCTTCATTGAGGACACGCTTACACTCATTACGGGCAGAGACAAAGAGACGTCTATTACAGTCAGACATGTCGCTACGATGTAGGTGGAAGAAGTGTTTCCTATGGGCAATGGCAGCTGAGCAAGCAGCGGAGAACCATGGGGAGGAGCGCTATTTGACCTTATATTTCCTTGAGGGGATGAAAACCTCCATTCCAGCTTTAACCCAGGAGGAGAATTCGGAAGCACATTCTTGAACGGGAGCGTAAAGACAACATCCCAGTGGCCAGCGCGAAGGAAGTCCCGGAACGAGTCCCAGTCTGCTCGTAGATAGCAGAACAAGGTTCTAGTGGTAGGAGGTTCTTTGCAGGGGGTGGAGTTGAAGGAGATGTTGACAGACACGACAGCTGCTATATTATTAAGTTCTACCACCTATGTTTTCCCCCATTACTCACTATCCAGTAAAGGAAGTATTGCCATGTACACTGAGGGCTACTTCCGAACCACCCTCTCCTATAACATCTTGGGTCCCACAGCTATAGTTCCTTTACATACAAGCTCAGGAAAGTTAGTGTAGATACATATTATTCTTGTATTACGCATTCACCTGTGTGGCGGAGATTCATAAGTTTGTGAGGTAGCTTGGTTATATTTACACACTTCTATGTGCACTTGCGTCATCTTAATTACAATAGTGAATTCCCCCAACGATATAAGTTAACTGTTATAAAAAACTTAATCTAATGCACACAAATGATATCTTATTCCAGAACCATATTCTATAAAGAATTACATAACATTAAACAAACACGTTGTAATAATGGATTTCCTAATTCTGTTATTGATCAACAAATTAAAATGCATTACAATAAAATTAATAATACCTCTAATAAAATTGATAATGATAATATTGTATATCAAAATAAACATAACACTATTAACTTATACTATTGTAACCAAATGCATAATAATTACAATCATGATCAAAACAACAGTCAAAAGCATAATAGGTAGAAATGTTAAACCCATTAATAATAATAAACAAGTTAAGCTCATCATATGTTATATAACATTCCGTGCATTGAATATTGATGCCATATTTGTTCTGGTGCTCCTACTAAGAGATTCTTAACAAAATTCAAAGAGTCGTCCTTATAATTGATCCTGACCTTCTCATGGCAATTGTTCTGATGAGCTTTCCCCCTTGGTGTCTTGATTGCATTTAAGGTTGCTGCTACTAGACTGACAACTAACTAGAAGCAACCGTACGTTTTGTTCTAATAGTTCCTTTTCTTATATTTCTCGCCTGTGAAACTCACTTCTTCATTCCCTGTCACCTATAATCTTCAAAAATTTAAATGCAACGTCAATCACCATGAATTTTGTTCATTTATTGCCCTTTCTCGTCACAAAAGTTGTCTCATTTTCTTTCACTCCTAGTAACCCCTTGCATCTTAGTGGCTTTATTGCCTTGCTTGGTATGAAATGATTAAAAATAAAAGAAAACCTGTTATAACACTTCCTAGATAGTTAAATTGCTATACTTGCTTTATTTTGGTCCGTGCCTCTTATTCCTTAATAATAGTATAACAAACCCGACTGGAATTGGAGCTCGCCTTTCCTATTTCCAATACCAAGCCGTTATCGATTACACCACCCGCACATCCAAGCTTAATCACTTGGTATTCCCGAGCGGTCACCCATCTAGGTACTGACCAGGCTTGACGTTGCTTAACTTCGGTGGTCGGACGAGAACCGGTGCCATAACGTGATATGGCCGTAAAACCGGGTATAATCTGGAAGGTCATAAGTCGCACTTGATACATTTGCTTTTTAAAATCCCACTTGGTAGTTTCGTAAATGTTGCTTATGGCCATTGTCCATGCACAGGTAAAGAAGAAGACAAAATTGCAGAGGCTGACACGACTTGACATCAGGGAAGATTGATGCGGCACAATCTTCCAAGCTACCCAGGGCATACATTCATTTATTTGTACAATCTGTATATCATTTATGCTGTACGTATCCGGAAAAAATTTTAAAAATAAATTCACAGGAAATAAAAAGATAGAAAAGAAAGAATGTTAATTTAAGGGCTGACATAAGCTACCTATTCATTCTAACATCTATAATATGCTGATAATGTAATTGTTATTATGCTGGTTGAGCAATATACATCGTCTTTGCTCATTATTGACTATTGTCCTCATCTTTGTCGCCACATTTATTACAACGTTTCGGCCAACATCAGGTGGTTGGAATGTCGAACTGAACCCTTTATTTCGCTCACTGGGGTAGACTGTTCTAGTTCCATGTTTAATGGATGTCAGTTATCAGTTATCTCCTGTTAATTTTTCCCTCTGAAAGTTCTCCACTGCCTTAACCGGGTATTGAACTCACACTCTTTGGGTCCTGTCAGTGGATCTAACTAACGCCTTTATCCACTGTGTCCTTGAGGACATCTGAGTATTAATTTCTGGGTATTATAAACCTAATGTCTTCAGCAACCATTTTTAACAGTGCTCATATTGCAATTTTTGCTGTTATCATTTCTATATTTTACCAGAGCTCATATTGCAACTTTGTTGTTATTATGGCTTTTCTCTGGCACTCCTTATTACTGATTCCCATATTGTATTCATTTCTATGTTTAGTCGGCTCAGGAGATTTTTGTAGCCTAGCATATGTACTGATTCCTTAAGTTTACGAATTTTCCAATGGTGTTCCTTGTCTATGATCTCAACCTGATCCCACAGAGGGCGGTGATCTTCCTTCTCTCCCCATATGTGGTCAGCCACGCCTGATTTTTCCACTTCCTCTCATATTACAGTTTTTTTTGTTCTTGAAGCCTTATCTTGAGGTGGGGCGGCCTGTCTCTCCTTTATATTTCTTTCCGCAGGTGCACGGGATAGCGTACACACAGTCTTTAGTCATGTTCTCTGTGGGGGGTATTACTCGGGAGAGATATCTACGAAGTGCCGTCAAGCTTTTGAAGGTTGTCCTGATGTTATATGGACCGCAGATCCTTTGTATTTTCTCTGATAACCCCTTCACATAAAGCAGACAGACTGTTTTCTGAGTGTTGTTGTCCTCCTCCTCCTCCTCCTCCTCTTGTACACGCCTATCCCAGTTTTTGGGGGGCTGCTGCCATGTACCCAGGGTAGTTGTTACATTGTAGGGTACTACTTATACTGACCAATTCTTTATCTAATGTCTCTGGGTCGCCACTTATGACTTTTGCTCAGTGTTGTAAGCCATGGATGATCCCTCTCTTTACGCTGTATGGATGATGGGAGTTGAAATTGAGGTACTGTCTGGTGAATGTCGGTTTATGGTATACGGATGTCTTGAACCCATGCTCTGTTCGAGATATTAGAACATCCAGGAATGGGAGTGTGTTGTTATTCTCTTTTTCTATTGTGAACTGTATCGAAGGTCTTATTGAGTTCACATGGTCCAGTAGAATCTGAACATCTTCCTGGTGTGGCCAGAGTATGAAAGTGTCATCTACATACCTTAACCATAGAGTTGGCTTTAGAGATATAGATTCTAATGCCATTTCCTCAAAGAATTCCATGTATATATTCACCATTGTTGGTGATAATGGCGAGCCCATTGCTATATATCATTGGAAATTATTACAAGTAAATACTTTTGTTTCTTTGTAATGTTCACACTTCTTGTTGTTGTATACATGTTATAGTTTCACTGTTTGGTACAAATGTAAATATTTATATGTAATCTTGCATATGACTTAGTAGTATAAAACTCTCTTTAAGAATGAAGCATGTTTGTTATTCATTTTCTTTCAGTTATTGTGTCTTGTCCATGTATTAAGGTGTTACTATATCATGGAAGATAATGTCCATAATGAGGAAAATTAAAATAAATGGTATAGATGAGTAAATTAGAAATTTTCCCTAAATGAGACTTTCAAAAAGAATGGACACTTTGAAATGATAATTTTTAACAGCATCAAGTAGCACCCAAAATATAGATTGAAAATTTATGCTCGAAGTGTTTTTAAAGCTGTTACAGCAGTATTTGTTACTGATCTTTGAGTCATGAGTCTTGATAAAAAAAACCCTTTCATATGGATCTTTGGGACATGAATCTTGCAAAAGCTGTCTTTAAAAGTATGAATGCTGTTGTATGATATTCTGTTCTTGAAAATGGCTTTTGCAAGAAGTGGTTATCATAAGAAAGAAAGAAGTACTTTCACTCAAATCAAACCACAATTTAGCCCTGTATGTTATCTACAAGTTCCGACTCTGAAAGGAAAAAAAAGCTAAATGGCAATGTATTGATATTTTGGAAGAAGAAACCAATGCATTGTTGCTGCCAGGCCACATAGCTAGAAATTGCTATCCAGCATTGTTAGAAAATGATGTAATAGAATTGTAGTATGCAGTTCAGGAAATATCAGAGGTTTGTATCAAATGTCCATCAGGAACCTTGATCTAAGAAGAGTTGATCTGAAATGACCCCAGTATGTACTGGGCCCACCCTAAGAGATACCAAAGTAGGTTTTGTACTTTGTGTCACCTCAGAATGTCAAATGACCTTAGAATTCTGAGGATTAACCTGGAAGGTACCCTCAACGTAACCATGTGCAGAATCAGGCATCAAAAGATGTTAGTCATTGTACTGGCATAAAACAGGAAGTGAACTCAACTGAATTAAAAGAAGTTATATAAATGCTCACCTCATAAAGGGAGAGACAGAATACCATACATTCTTGTAAGAAGATTGAATGTTCAAAGAAAAACCTGAAACCATATATCCCTGATTCAGTTGACATTAATTTGATAATATTCAGAAGTGAATATATAATTATTTTATATAAAGTTAGTCTCATAAAGTGAGTAATGTCATCAGACATTACTAACATTATATAATATAGGCAAGGGCCATATAATATAATATATATATATATAATATAGGCAAGGTTCCTATGTCATATTTCTCACTGCAGATCATGCCAGAATAGTCTTTGTACTCAATGTCATATCAGACCATTAAAGAAGGCAGATGCATGGTTAACCTGAAACGGCAGCCTAGCCATCAAGTGAAGACCCACATGATCAGCCTAGCTGTGAGATATGCTTGAGCACTTATACAAAATGGATATGGAATTAGGATTCTGGCAAATCATCATACATCCTGATGCTAAATTTGAAACTGATTTTTATGCCATATGGGGGATGCTGAAAAATTCTCAGCCCAACCAAGAAAGGTAAACTTCACAAAATTCTATTTGATCATCTTGTTAAATTACAGGAAGCCGGTCAGGTTGAGAACTTTTCTCACTTTCTGGCCTAGGGTAATATTCACAATCTCCGAGGATAAAAACATGCAGGATTTTCTTTCATTCAGCCTCTCACTAAATTATTAGTCATGGTCTCAGGCATTTTAAAAACTGGTAGAATTATATTCTAGACAGATTTCAAGAAACACATCATTCAATGTTTGAAAAATCATTTTATTGATAAAATATATAAAATACATATTAATAACAATATCAGTGTTAGAGAGTGCAACATTGAAAATATATAAAGGTAAGTTGAAGTATATGAAAAATAAAGACGTTTATATATTTACATATAAAAAAGACACATATATGATTGATATATTTGCTATCATAGAATAGGAGTGAATAGCCTCTCTCTAGTTTTATATATCTTCTTTAACATATGGAAGGCAAAAGAAAAAAAGATCTCATGGCTTGGTGTGAGGTAGATAGTGGTAAATTTCCCTACAGTCATTCAAATGGTCAATTTCAATGTGTTACCCTAAAGAGTAAACAAAAAAAAAAATGAAATGTCAAAAATTTCTCTTTGATGATTATTCTATGGTTTCTTGTAATTAAATATAATGCCCCTTCAGGCCATGAGCAATCATGGCTCTCCACAACTTCCTCTCCTTTTGAGTTAATGAATATACTGAACAAAATAGTAATTTTCCCATAAAGTAAATATTAAAACTCTTTGATGATTATTCAATGTTTTCTTATTATTATTGTCATGTCAATTCAGAACATGAGTGATTAAAGCTCTCCACAACTTCCTGCATTTTTGTAGCTCAAAGTAATGTCTATCTTTTTATTATCCCTCCCACCACTGTCCTGCTATCAATTTTCACAAAATCACTTGGCAGGTTTTTAATTGTTTCCTTTTTCTCTTCTTGCCTGTCCTCTGAGTGTCAAAAACACCAAGCCTTCTTTCTTCATTATGTGTCCCAAAAATTTCAACTGTCTCTTTCTAGTTCTAAGTGTTCTTTTTGCTTCTATTTCCCTTAAAACTTCCTTGTTCTTCACATGCCCTGTCTATAGTATTCTCAGCATCCATCTGTAGAACTACATCCATTGAAATCAAAGTGAAATTTTCAAAATAGGAATCGATCTTCAGTCACCATCTTTGTAGAAATTTATCAATGTTTCAGTGTTCAGAAATAGTAGTTTTATTATAATTGAATTAAGTAAATAGTAAAACTGTCAAATTGGTGAAAAAAATGTATGAAGTATTGTAAAGGCTTGGATTAGATTAAAATGTTTAATGGCCTGGTTCAATCCTGTTCTCAAATATACAACCTCTCAATTCAATAGCAGTCAATACATTTGAGTACTTACAAAATCTGTATGAAACAAACAGAATATTTTTCCATCCAAGACTTATTTTTATCATTGGAGTATATGTAAAATGGAAGAGATTTAAAACAGCTCTTGAATATATTCTTGATTAATAAATATAAAATTGTGGTTCATTTATTAATAGTTCAATGCATGTATAATAATCATCATATACAAAAAAGATCAAATAAAATTTGCCTGGTGGTTGAAATAGTTGCATTTCCCTTCTGGTACAATGGGCGGTTTTCAATTATAGCTAAAAATTAAAATTTCAAATACTGATTTTTAAGGAAGGCAGGGTATCAACACAGGTAAGATTGGCATAAGACAATCTTCATAAAATTATTTCCAGATGACCTTGTACCTGACAAAGTTAAGCTTAGTAAATAAAAAAATGAAAAGAAAAAAGTAATAGAAAAAAATGATGAAAAAATATTTTGATTGATTTTATTTTTTGTAAATTTGTAACTTTGTTCATTAAATATTATGTCTGTTAGTATTGGACATTTTTCATAGAGACACAAAGAAAAATATATGCACTGCATGCACATCTGCATATACGCAGGCATATATGCAAATGCAATCTGCACAAATATGTATATGCATACAGGTACATAGACATGTTCATGAAACTTAATTTTATTGGGCACAAAACTATAACAGTGATGACCAAAAATGAATAAATCTGATGCTAATCCGCAATGGTAAAACATTATTCCCAAAATTAAAACCACTGCCTACAGCATTGATTGATTGATTCATTCATTTTTTATAATTTTTATTGCAGTTTATTTAAAATTAGGAAATATTTTTAGATTGTAAAGTTTTTTGTTGAGATAATAATGATTTACTGATACAAATATTATGAATTTGATCCTAACTAGAGCAGGAAGAGAAGTAGCAGATACATACTTTTCCCAAGGGTATTTTAATGTAAGTGAATATAATGAACCCAACTGGAATTCAGCTCTCCAAATAACAATTTTGAACCATTATCCTTTAAACCACCCATACATTCAAACTTAAAGCACTTGGTATGCTAAGCAGTCAGCCATCTAGTTACTGACCAAGCTTGACATTGCTTAACTTCAGTGTTCATATAGAAATCAGTGTTTCATTGTGATATGGGCATAAGCCACTATCATGAGCAATACTCTAAAATATATATATGTATATATGAGGTCAACACCAAGTGACAATAGTTTGTTTCATGGCTGAACACAATCTGCAGGCTTCAGGAAGATTGTGTTTAAGCAGGAAACATATTGTCACCACCTGGTGTTATATTTACATATGCTCTATCCCTGATATTGAGCACTTTACCCATAAATATAGCATAACTTAAATCCATATTTTTATCATATTACATATGTATATACACATGCCATCAACAGCAGTGATATTAAAAATCTGATTTTGTAAAGAAACAAATGAATTCTTTCTTTAAAAAAGTTTTCTCCTGATAAAAAGAAAAATGTGTAATGTTTCTCATTTTGAAGTTCTAAAGAAAATTTCAATTTAGTGATTTTCTGTCCTTGCTTTTTTTGTTGGTCGAGAAGTTAGGTTTAGTGATTTGTCTTGTTAGCTATTGTCAATGAGTTCAGTTCTCGTTGACAGATACACATTATGGACTTGTGCCAGTCTAAGTCTACCTGCAAATGCAGGTTCAAAATATGTATGGAAGATTTTACAAATACACAAATGTAATATTTGCAAGGTGTAGAAAAAGACATGTAATCCTCCAAACATAAAGAAAATCAAGAAAAACAGACTACTAATGACCAAGATCTACTCAATACCATTTCACCCACTAAACATATGAGGAGAAGACAGATATATATAACAGATTGAAAGAGTCAATTAAATAAAAGTGCTTAGAAACTTTTAAATATAATGTGTAAATACTTTTACCTGAAAAAAAAAATGCAGTCTCAAAAGGATCGTTATTTTCATTGACACTGCTATTATTTTAATTACCTTCACTCCTTTTCGTTTTAAAAAGCGATGATTAGAACTGGAATAAAACCTAAACAGATGAAAATGAATTTAAACACTTTCTTAGTTCTTGAGAATTTACAACAAAAATAATAAACACTATTTATTACACTTTTTATTTACACTATTTATTTATTAGTTTGTTTATGGAATGGTTAGTAAAAGCCGTCTAAATGCTAATCAATTCTAACTTTATAAAATGGTAAATAAGAATTTACTTATAGTTGGTTCATATATTTTAATAATTTAGTATATGTTTATAAATTTATAAATAAAAATTGTTTTTATATTTATTTTTTTATAAATTGGTAAATGATAAATATTGATAAACTATCCTTTTGATACTGTTTGTTTGTGGGTATGAAGGTCTAAGATTGCCCACTAATGTAACAACAAAAAAAAAAACATTTAAAATCCTAGTTGTTACCCAGACTTGAACACTACACTGACCTCTGGAACTGAAAGGAAATATGTAATTATTTCAACAATGCAGAAGAGCAGATCAAATCACAAGAAAAGAATGTTGTTGTGACAAAAACATTCCATCTACATTAATAGGATTAATTTGGACTATTTTCTCTCTCAACCTGTCTGCCTGCAATTGCTGGTTGTCTGTTTGAAGATCCTATCATTTTCAACTAAATTGCATTGATTTGATAATCTTAGGAGATAAACTTAACTTGCTTAACACAAGGTCAAATAAAGGGAAATGGTGTAGAGCCAATCTTCCAACTGGATAATGTCTGTTTACACTGAAACTTAACAGCTTTTACTCGGGCCTTTTAACACCAACCAGCTATGTTAGCGGGAATTATGCAACTACCTCAGCCATGAAATTAGTTTGTGAGAATTGTTAGTTGTGTCTGAGTATTAGAAAAGCATAACAAATATGGCCTCAAAGAAATTAACTGAAGTTAATCGACAGCCATAGAGAAATATAATTAACAACAATGGTGCAGTGATTTCTGGCAAAAAATCAAGAACCATTCTTTTTTTCAAGTGATTAAAATAGAAAGTGTTAGATTCCCAAATCTTAAAAAGAAAGAAAACATTGTGAAGGGAAGTTTCAACATCAAACATTTTGTTTCTTTGCTAAGAATAACATTTCAATTTCTTCCAATGTCTTGTTCTTTGTCTCAAACAGAAAGAAGCAACAAAAGACTGAGCCAATCAGGGCCATGGAAGCCATCAAGTAGAAAACACCTGCAAAATGAAAAGAAAGTAAGATGAAAATTTCAGATAAAATTATTTTTAGAGTGCATGGTCAAAGCTTAGTAGAAATAAGAAGATTGTGTTGCACGAATTGCCCAAAAGGAAAACTGATATTCAAGGTTCACCTATTGTCTGATTCACACTCAGCCCTGATATTTTGAACAGGCATAAAGGTTTATCCCTTGTTTCTTATTTAGGATTGGGTCTCTGGTTCCGTATAAAGTCACTTTCAACTTGATACTTCTAACTCTGAAATTTTATTTACTATTAATTTTTTTTCCTTATTAGGGGTAGATAGGTTTACCTATCATCTGGTTCACATACCTCCCTGTCTTTTGAACAGGAGTAGAGGTTTATCCTTTTCCTGTTTAGGATTGGATTCTCAGTTCCTTCTGAAATCTTTTTCATTCTCTTTCACTTCCAGTGGCTCTTTGCATCTTAGTGACATTATTGCCTTGCTTGCAGTGAAATGATTAAAAAGCATCCTGGTATTTCTCCAATTCCAATACAGCCCATGAGAATCAGTGGGAAATATGTAATTATCTCACCTGTTCCGAAAAGGCCATAAATGATAGTATTTAGCAACAACAGATGTAAGATGGATAGTTCATGTTTTGTCTTCAAGACACTAGTAATATGAGGCTTATCCTCAGATAATATTGTAATAGATTTTGCACTTAGTGTCCTTCAGAGAAGCCAGGTGAATGGTTGAACTGAAAGGAAGATCTCCTAGCTGAGAGTAATGATCTACAATTCACCCAGCGTCAGTGGTGACATCAATAGATTGTCAGGATTGGCCTATCTACAGTTAGGATATGTGAGAAAAAACAATGAGAGGCAGACATATGAACACCCACCTCAGAGAGGGACACAGTCTGTCTTTACATCCAGATGAGAATGCAGAGTGCACATTTGGAGAAAGCCCCAGGAACACCCACACATCCACAAGGCTGAAAATGATTGATAAAGTCTGGAGTTGAATAAAATTGCAATGACACTGAGAGATTAAACCTTGTGTTTTCATGAACTGGTGTCACAATAAAATTGCGTGGGGGTAAAATCATGTCACACAGAAATCAGTAACAATATATTTGCCAACATCCACTTTAGGAGACTTAATAAGAAAAGGCATTTGTCATTCTTACCATAATTTTGAATGAGTTCAACAAATGACAGAAACGAGACTGCAATAATCAAGTTACAAAACCAACCAGTCATGGCTCCCATTCCACTACCCATGCTGCGTGCCCACAGAGGATAAATCTCAGCATTTACTGTCCATGGAAGGGGACCCATACCTTAGGAAAGAAAAAGTAAAAAAATATTTATGAAGGGATAATGTTACATTCAAAAGGAAATTACTGGCAATTTTAGGTAAATTCACAAAAGTCAGCCAGATTTGAAACTTAATTCACTTTGGGATCCAAAGAAGAATCTGCAATGACTCCTGACCTGGCATCTCAGCTTCGATCCCTTCCCCACCACCATAACAGCTTCCCTGTAACTTTTCTATTAAAATTTTCATGGTTGTTGTTGTTCTGATGAGTACCTCAACTTCATGAATTTAAGTACAGTCCTAGATTGGCAGTTAGGGCTCTTCAGTTTATCGTTGATTTGCTAAATGTAACTGTAAGTTCTATTCTAATAGTTTCTTCACTTGCACTACTCGCTTGTGGAACTCACTTCCAGCTTCTTACTTTCTTGTTGACTACAATCTTTTAAAATTTAAATGTAATGTCAGTTGTCATCTCCTTCTTGAATGCTGTTGTTTTATTGTCCTTTCTTCTAAATAACATTTTTCTCAGATTCTTTCACTCTTAATAACCATTCACATGTTAGTAGCTTTATTGTCTTTATAACACATATATATTTTCACATTGTGAAATGATAAAAAGAAAAAGAACAGTAATAAGACAATAGATTGTTTTGCTTGCCTAACAGCTATAGTCATTAACTATGTCGCTCTTGTGAGGTCTTACATTTCAAATAAATTTACAGTTCTCATTAGATTTTTACTTTTAATAAAAATAATGAAATTTAGAATCTGCATCTCATAAAGAGATTCTTGATATGAAGTAATATTTAAGTCTTTTTTGGAAATTTGCTTTCTTTGTAAAACAGCTGAGTGGAACAATCAGAGCAGTTTTCTGACAAATGTAGGCAAGAAGAACCTCCACTGATTATTCCCAAGATATATATCTACTTTATTGGATACGACAAAAGCATTTCTATAGCAGGTGAAAACTTGCCTTAAAAATTGATACATTTTACAGTGTGGGCAAAACGTTTGGGCACAGATTCTGATTTAATAATTAGTAAGTTTAACGTCATTTTGGGTTTAACTCCTTCAAAGCTAGGATGCTCTAACTATTGAATCCATTAGTGTATGGTGTCCAATGTTTTAGAGACAGGGTTACCTAAAATTTTAAATCTACCAGCTTTTTTTTTCAATCATTTCACACCAAACAAGGCAACAGAGCCCCTAAAATGCAAGTGGTTACTGAGAAAACATCTCCAAGATTATCATCAGCCAGCCATGTAGATTAGGCAAAAACAGCTACAATTTTAAGGAAGCTTTATGCTGTAATAAGTTCATCATTACTATTATTATTATTGAATATACTGGGTGTAACAGCAAAATTGTCCAATTGCTAGATTAAGCTTTGAAACATTGTAACTTAGAAATGATTAAAGATATCTTACTGGAATTTTCTGAGGTTTTCATAATACTATTGGACTCTACTTTGAGCAATAAGAATGTATAAGCTTAACAGAAGAATTGTGATGAAATTAATCATAAATGAAAATGACATGTTCATCATTAATTAATCATAGCTAAGAATTGGAAGCTCATGAAGTATTGAAATAAAGTTCAAATATATATATATATATATATGTGTGTATATGTATATGTATGTATTGTTTCAGGATCATTTTCCAAATTATTCAAGCTGATCTTCACAAACCTCTGAAACCTAACTTTCTGTCTTGGAGAAACAAGGTGCCTCAAAGGTTTCACATACGATTTCATTTTCAAGTCTTTTTTCACTGATTTTTGGACAAACATAGCTGAATCTCCTCTCTCATGTGCCAAATGTCTTATGGAATTAGTTGGATCTTTTACAATTGATCTTCTTAGCTCTAAGTTGAAACGATGATACCTCTTCCTGTTGTAACATCCTGATCCATTTTCCCTATCTACTGTTCCCACTTTTTTAAACTTATTCACTGTTCTTTGAATGGTTCTTGAATGTATTTGAAGATGGAAGCCAGAGTACGATTGTTGGTACCATTACTGAAGGTCTGAATGACTTTTTCCTCTCACCATTGCTCAGCTGAAGAGACAGTAAGGCTGACACAAAATGATTTTAACCTGAATAACTCAAAGGGTTCTTCAGGAATTCTTATGACAAATGGTATCAAGATGGATAAACGTCTTATTTTGAAAACGTCTGGAAAAAAGAAACATTTTGTGGGATGAACAATTTTGCTGTTACACCCAATATGATAAAACCCTTCAGGAAGAGAAAGTCCCTTTAGCCTGAAATGACCTTTTAAATTAATTTTGAAAAAGGCATGCAGCATGTGTATAAAATATATATACATATATGACTTCTCAAAGCTCTGTCACTTGTTCTTGGGTTAGATCACCAATAAACTCAGAGGCTATATCATTTGTTTAGTTTTACGCATTAGAATATTTCTTTTCAATAACATCTCTACATATAAGGAAAAATTGGATGTACCAATCTTATAACAGTTATCAGTATGAGAAATGAAATAAATGAGATGAGTTCACCACTCTGGCCTGTCTGTAGTATTCACTTTTACATAAATGCCCTTGAGAAAAGAAACTGAATCTTTCTCTTTTCCTCCCAGCTATGGGTTAAATAACAGAGTAGACTGGCAACTAATTTAAGAAAAGGAAAACTCTGGATTCTAAACAGTGGAGAAGGTAGCAGGAAAGCACTTCATTATCTTTCGCAATAAGTTATGGTAATTCATATATAATAAATAAAAGGAAGCTGTGGAAAGCCATGATCACCTTCATGTTGAAAAGACATGATATTTAAAAAAAAAAAGAGAAATATATTTTAAAAAATATTTTTCTTGTGTTGTTATATTTGAAGTTATTTTTCCTGGACAGTACCAGGTATCTTTACTAGTCTTTGGATGTTTTGCAAATTACATTTACATGAGACATTTATTTCTTATTTTTCTTTGCTATTTGTTAAAGTTTTCCTCTTAGTTTGAAGTTTAAAAACAAAACTTACAAAGCCAATACATTACATTCAATATTACAAATCAAGATGACAATGTAGGGCTCATGAATTGCAGATCAAATATTTTATTACTGAAAATCAGATTTCAAATTTGTGTAAGATGTCTGTGGGATATGTGTGTGTGCGAAGTGCTGTGAGGGGAATGACTGAAGATTTCCAAAGATCAATTGATGAGATACGAAGAGAAATTCAACTGTAATATAACAGATAATGTAAGAATGAAAAAAAATAAACTAAAATGACATGAAGCATACAAGAAAAGAATTCACTTACCTGTAGCATAGAACATGAGGAAAAGGGCGAGCCCGGTAATTGCTACCCACGAGAAAGATACAGGACAATAATCATGGGCCCATTTCATGGAATATTTTGAAAGATTTAATGAAGAGTTACACGCCCCTACTTTGGATAACAGTTGGGCAGTATTGTTGACTGGGAGACAAGCACTGTTCATGATGTCACTTGTATCTTTGTAACAAAAGCCACAATGTACATCACTGACGCAGTCATTACATTGACTGGAACAAAAACGATAATTTAAACAAATTTATTTAACACTGAAAAGAAAAAATTGAAAAACTCATATTAAGAAACTCTAGCTCAAGCTTTTTCACCCAAGCACCCTTTTCACCATAAGTCAGAATGTCATTATGCAACCCCCAACTTTCCAAGATTGTCCAAGTCGGGCACATTCCAAATATGTTTATAGTCTTTCCCATATTAGTACATACATTTACATTATTTTTATAGAAGAGGTTTACAAATTTAATAACAGTAGAAAATGTTGATGGATTTTTAAACTTGAATCCATGTACAGTAATTTGTTTTAATTCATAACTAATTATTGCAGTATACCTACCTTTGTAGTATATGACCTCCACCTCAGATAATGACAAAATAGAATTTGCCCTCAGTGCACATGAGAGAAACCAGGTTCATTCGCAGGTTAACCTGAGAGATGGTAGATCCATATTTCACCCAGTCAGTGGCTTTCCCTCAACATATAAACATATGCGCACATGACAGGTGACAGATATATAAACACCCAGCACAGAGAAGAGAGTTTCAAACATCCTTGTGGGTATGTAGAGTTCAGATTTGGAGAAGGTTCCAAAATCACACACCCATTGGCTGACAATGATTGACAAAGTCTAAAGTTGAATAAAATATATTGTTACATATGAGAGATTTAGTTTTGTGTCCTCATTACTAAAGCATAACGTTAATGTTAAACCTTCTTCCAGAATCTATACTGATACGCAGTCTTCTGTTTTTGTATCTGTGCTATGACTATGCTTAAACGACAAGACCCATTAACTTAATTATTGGCAGAGAGACTGACAAAACATGTATTTGCAAGAAAGGTCATGTGAAATTGACTTCAGAGGTCATTTGAGGTCACTAGAAGTCATCGAAGATCACAGCTAAATGAGATCATTTTTAGAAAAATGGCATGAAACTGTTATAAAATTCAAAATTTGAGATCATTGGGTGTCTTGGGAGGTAGAATTATTCTGTAACCTTTATGATTTATATTGCAGCCAAACAATTATATTCTAAGAGTAACTTCAGCAGAAAAATGATCTTAAAATACAGAACATGTCCGTAATTCTCAGTGCAAAGCATTCTTGCTCCAAAGAATGATGCACTTAAAAAAATAAACTCAAAACTGCAACAGATTCCTAAGTTCAGCCTTACATTTATCACGATATCTTTACTTCCACACTTTTTTCTTGGTTTCCTTCTTTTGTTAAAACATCACTTTCAAATTCATTTTTTACTAATTACGTATAAAATAGTCCTATCCTGTCAGTATTTACAAGAATAAAGATATATCTTAGTTGTCAACATCAACAGAATTTTCAAGGATACATCAAGTTGAAATGATTAAAATATATATTTCCTGGTTCAAGAATCTTCAGATATATTTTGAACTACATTTCCAAGTTTAAAAAACAAACACGATTCCTTATAAAGCCAATAAATTCCATTGAATGTCGCAGAACAAATTGACAAATGATCGTTTCTTTCTTAAAGTGTTAATAAAGTTAAAATTTGATTCAACGGAATAATTAGTCTAAGTCATTAAGGTTCATCTGTTAACTTTAATTAAATAATGATCTTATCTGAAGAGTGGAATGCTTACCTGTATGTAGAACAGGTGTTGTTGAGAAAATTGTTTGTGGTGTTGACCCTGGGGGAATATATGGCTGCCATAAGGAAAGTTGTTCCGATACACAAACTGCTGAAGAAAAGACCTACAAAACATAACAGAAAATAAAGATTCTTTTCAAAGTATTTATTCATGTTTTTGCATCATCATTTTATCATTTTCAAAATTTTCCCTTAGTTTTCTAGAAAACTATGATTGCATGTCATCTGTGGAAACTAATTTCCATTTTAGGGAACCATTTGTAATTACCACAATTAACCACAAGTCATAGGCAGCAGTCAAGAATAAATTAATTTTTGAATGGCAGTAGCAGCATACACATTGTTTGTTTTATCGATTCATTTTCTACAGCTTATCACCCCTTTTCAGGTTATTTAAAGCCTGAAAATATTTTTAGATTGTAAAAATTCTTGGTGGGGTGGAGATAATAATGGTTTAGTCTTAATAATTAACCCATAGCTGGGGGAGAAGAAGCTTATAGTACCTGGTATTCCCAAATGGCCACCCATCTGAATACTGAGTAGGCCTGATGTTGCTTAACTTTGGTGATCATATGGGAACTGGTGTTTCAACCTGTTGTGGCTGCAAGCCTATGTGCAGGGGATTAAAGAATAAATGTCTTAAACCCCACCCCTAATGGATGGATTGAAAGGGCATTTATGCTACATAATGTGATGGGGGGGGGTTCAAGAAGGGGAATAATGCTAGGGAGGCCTCTAGAAAAAAATGTTGTGTTTATGGTCAATGAGTCATAACTGACTGGCAAGTATGAAATTGGTCTGCAAAATTTCGTTGTGGAGAAACGTCATTGAAAGATGAACCCAGCGTGATGAAGCGTTCATTGGACTTTGGTGATAAATTTCTAAAGTCATTAGACAAAAGCAATCTGTAAGAAAGTAGTCAAGAATTACTAGAGCTGTCAAACACATTACAATCTATCATATGCCAACGTTTAGAAAAGAAAGTCAGCAGGCTGGGTGTTTTGGTCCCATCTGCTCTCAGAGTAAAGAACAAAGCACATTCCTTATCCAGAGAGACGAGTCTCTTGTCGCAACAGGGGAATAACCCGTTTCTGAAATCTATCAAAAGAGGTCGAGAAAAATAGGTTAAACACAACAACGCCCAATGTGCTGTGCATTGACAAGGGTATATCTCCACAGATGACACCGGATCTGAGATCCATGCAAGAAAGGCAATGCTGTGTGTATGGTGGCATTATTGTGATATTGTTCATTCAGAGTTATTAAAAATGCAATGAAACATTAAATGCACATTTATACATCCAGCAGCTGTAACATATGCCTAAAAGTTTGGTCAAAAAGCACATTTATCAACAGAAAAAAAGATGTTCTCCTCCATAACAACACAAAGCAAGATTAACAGAGAAAAAAAGATTTTGGAACTGTTAGTTCTACTCAACCTACCATTCAGTATCTGTCTATATTTCTGAGATGAGGTATTATGTACATTGTTTACATTATTTGGACTATTGTCCTCATCTTTGTCGCCATATTTATTACAACATTTCGGCCGTTGTATGCTCAATACCTGGTTAAGGCAGTGGAGAACTTTCAGAGGCAAATTAACAGGAGACAACTGATAACATGGCATGTAGAACTAGAACAGTCTACTCCAGTGAGCGAAAGAAAGGGTTCAGTTCAACATTCCAATCACCTGAAGAAGGCCGGAGCATACAACAGCTGAAACGTTGTAATAAATTTGGTGACAAAGATGAGGACAATAGTCTGAATAATGTAAATAATCAACCCACCATATTCCTCTAACCTTCAACCAACCAATTATTATCTTTTTTGATTGCTGAAAAATGCTTTGATGGGGAAAACTTTCTCTAATAAAACCAATTCAAGAGTTTAACAAAACATTTTTCATGTCAAAGCCTGAGGAATTTTTCTGAAAGTTATTGAATAGATAATTGCAAATAATGGCAAATATATATATATATATATATATATATATTTCAAGCAGGGTTGGTTAAATAATTTAGTTGTACTATGTCTATTTATTTTAGTTTTAACCCTTTCAAGTCCACAAATTCATTTCTTGGTGGCTGTAGAAAATTGATTCAGAAACATTCCAAAATTTTCTTACAAATAATTTTTATTTTCCCAAGTACTTTCAATCTCATTGGAGAGCATCTTCAGGGGATTGAAAAATATGTGCATGTGCATACATTAGCTCCATAAATTCAAAATATTTTTTCACTGTTGATTTACAGCATTCCAAATTTGAATATGTAAGGGCAGTAACTTTAGTAGTTTTTTATTTTAATATTTAAAAAAATGAAAAAGATTTTTAGTTATATTTTAATTTAGTATTTTATATATGTAGTAGTAGTAAAAAAAAAAAAAGACTGTCAACTTAAAGTAACAACAAACGTCTGCAATAGATTTCTTCCATCTCTCGACTGCAACACGTGTAGCCAAATCACAGTTCAAATGATAGTCCGACGTAACAGTCCAACAAACAACGTAGAAGCGACAAAATGGGGTCACACATCCAACCTTCACTTCTCACCAGCAAAAATGTGTGTTTGTCCCAAGCTCAAAAAATCTTCTTCTTTTATAAGCGAAAAACAACGGCGTCTGTTCACCGAGAGAATTTTCTGATTGGTCATGCCATTCAGGGGAGGGAAGAACATTAGCATAGATTCTTGTCATTGAAGTAGATTTTCGCTAACTACTTTTTGGTAATTTTTCTTTGGCAGATCGCACACAAAACACAAACTTTTTTTGGGGTAACTGATTATCTCTTTCACTACAATGTAAAACTTTGCTGCTACAAACATTTAAGAACTTTGTAGCTGACTTTATTTATTTTTGGCTTTATTTTTTTTAGGGCTTCCAGAATTTTAAGTTTTTTGCTTATTTTTTGATGAAGTACTAATGTATTTTCAACTAATATATATATATATATATATATATATATATATATATATATATATATATATACACAAACACATGCAGAGGATGTTTCAAAGTCTGCATCATATTACAACACTGTATATCTTAATAACTATTGAGGATATGAGCCTTCAGTTTCTTCAGGAGTTTGAGAGTCCCTAAGTCTTTTTGTGAGGCATGCTGTTGCTGTATGCGATAGGCAACAATAAAATACAGAAGAACTCAAAATAGATCACTGCATTTAAGCATTGCATCAATATTTAGGCTTACCTTTTAAAAGTTCAACAATAATATTTCTGTCGCCACTTAATTTAAAGACAATTTGATGTACATAGGTCCTTACTTTCATACAAACAATTATTTTTATTTCATGGGTGATTTTTGCCAGATTTTACAATTAATTTCAATAATTCCCAAATTTATTTTCAAGTTATAAAAATTGTTATCATACAAAAAAATTGTCACAAAAATCACATAAAAAAAAATGTTGCCAAAAACAATCACATTAATGAAAACTTGGGAAGCCAAAAGTTCAGGATTACGAGTTTAGATCCTGCTTGGAATGTTTTTAATTTGCTCACAGAGTCAGCCTGATTCCAAAATGTTGGCCTATGACCTCTAGGAGTAAAGTTGCAAAAAGTGTGACACACTGACACATGCATTTGTTTATATAGAAGATGAATGCTGAGCAAAGTTAATTGAGCAAAATCACAAGATGAAATTGAAATGTCAGAGGTGTACAGAAGTGACAATGTCAACCATGCAAGCTGATAGCAAAGTCTATTCATTTGATCAGGAGATTTCTTGAGAGGTGCGGGGGGGGGGGGAATAAAATAGAAATTTAACAGTTGCTGTTGCCAGTGAGGTCAAAGAAGTGTGTACCATGAATGTTTCAACTATAACAAAACAAATGTAATCTGAACAAAAATGATTTACATGGCCAACTACCACATAAGAAGCCACAACCGAAATTGAGACAGAAACAAGCGCATTTCGAATTTGAGCAGAAGATTTCAGGTTAAAATTTCAACTTTTGAAAAGGCATACTGTAGTCAGATGACACAAAAATTAACCTGTTTCTTTCAGATGGCATCTAATGAGTTTGGTGTCATCATGACAAGTTAAACATGCGAAAGCATTATCAATAGTCAGCATGGTGGTGGAAATATGATCTAGGATTGGTGAGCTGTATTTTATGAACAGAATCATGAATGATAAAAGTTACTTCAGTATATTGTGAGAAAATAGGTTGCCTTCATTCAAATGCTTGGAAAGAAGAGCTGTTTTTCAGCACCACAATCATTGAAAACCCTCTACTAAAAACAAAAAAGGGATGGGTACACTCTTCTCATTCTGCTGTCCATGTCTAGAGCAGTCATGTGCAAATTGCGGCCTGCAAGCCTCATACAGCCCATTTGGCTTTATGAATGGCACACTTAATTTCATGAAGAAAATAACATTTCTTAAAATCTAGTTTGTTTCATTTCGTTCCCAATTGTTCACTCTTTTACATAAAGAATGATTAAGTGCAATGTTTCTTGAAGTTTTAAACTTTCATTAAAAGTAATATTTTTATCATTTTAAACCATTTTAAATGATTTTCACTAAGGAAAATTAGATGTATAAATACATTTTGCTTTACATAATAATTTATTTAAAAAATACATTTTGCTTTACATAATAATTTTTTATTTAAAAAAAATTTTTTTTGTATTTTTAAATGAATAAATTAAAACTGAATCACCTGAAGCGTCCTGTGCTAATCACACTGTCAGATGCTTACATACAAGTTTATCTGTAGTGAAAATGAACGAGTCGCAAAAAATGACCTTGAATCATTTTAATAGTGTGGCCCTATCTGATGCATCTTAGCATATGGGAAATAGGAGATATGTTTTAATTTGATTTCATTAAAAACAAAAATAGACATTACCTAAGAGTCCAATAATTGCTAATTTCCTTCTCCCAACTGAGTCAACAAACCACACTCCAATAATGGAAAATGCAAGAGTAACACTGTTGACAATGACGGAGTTCCAAATTGCATTTGTTACATTTCCAATGCCAGACATTTGGATTATGGTTCCACTGTAATATCTGAGAGAAGAAAAACAGAAAATGGTAAAAAACAAAGAATGGTCAACAAAGACAAGAGACTTACCGTCTATTTCCATATAAAAGATAAACCTTTAAATCTAAACCATTAAAAATTGGAGATCATCTTATATTACAATTCTAAAACAGAAACCTTAAATTCTGGATGATGCGTGTCAGTAGACTAACCTCAACCTCAGTGTGATAACCAATAACATACATGAAAAGATTCACATTATCAAATAAACTGGTAATAAAAGTAATAAAACCATTTCTACCTTACATATTATTAGCATAACTTCATAATAAATTGCCTATTCAAAAAATAGTTCCATATACTAGTTATAGGATAAATTCATGAAAATTTGCTACATTTTTGGATCTCGTCTTATCTAAAGGTTGAATTATACACAGAAATATACAGTATTTCTTTCATGGTTATTATCAAAAGAGGCAGGAATAAATTAGTTATGGGTTCTGGGGTTGTTGACAGTGACTTAGTACACTGGCATGCAAAAGCTTTTGGCAAAATGATCATACACATATTTATTTGATTAAGAACTTCTTTTGATAGCCACAAATGTAGCATAATACCATGTCAGGTACAAAAACAAGAATGAAGTCAGCACAAGAGTATATATATATATATATATATATAAGATATTTTTGTAGGTACAAAATTTTATAACAGAAATGAAGGTGTTAAGCTTAATATTACTAGACATATTAAAATACTAAAGCAAAGAATAAAAAGGGAAGCAACCGGTTTCGCTACCGCTCTTCAGGCTTCTACGGGAGATTTTAATGTCATTAAAAAACAAAATATGCAATGAAAATGAAATGAGTAAAAAAAAAAAATAGGAGCACCTACAGTTCAGCCATTTGTGAGCATCTATTAAAGAGCAGAAGGTGTGCGGCTAAATTTAGTGTGGATTGGTTCACCGTGTTGTCCCGTTCACACTCTTTATTGCATCTAAAGGTGCTGGAGTCAATTTACATCGGGTCCTGCAGGCCCTCCCTGTGTAAACAGCGTGAGTGTTTGTTGGGGCTCACTGTCATTTGCCTCTAGCTCCTATTTTTTTTTTTACTCATACTCATTTTCATTGCATATTCTCTTTTTTAATGACATTAAAATCTCCCATAGAAACCTGAGGAGCAGGAGCGAAACCGGTTGCTTCCCTTTTTATTCTTTGCTTTGTATTATAATATATATATATATATATATATATATATATATATATATATTATATATATATCAATAAAACATTGGTTGTGGGTGGGTGGAGGTCAACCCACAGAGAGAGTATGGGCATTCCACTCAAAGCCTTTATCAACTGATCTGTTTGAATCCTCAAATCACAAAATGGACATAGGGATCAGTTATGAATTAAAAGCAATCAAATAGTATCTGTCTATATTTCTGAGATGAGCTTTGTAATTATTTACACTATTTACATTGTTTGGACTATTCAGTGGATGAAATAAAGGGCTCAGTTCGAAATTCCAATCACCTGAAGAAGGCTGGAGTGTATAACAGCCGAAACATTGTGAATATGACAACGAAGATGACAACAACCTGAACAATGTAAATAGTGTAAATAATCAAATAGTAGTTTTGTATCACTGTACAAAGGAAATAGTCAAACTATTTGAGAAATACAAACTTCAATCTGGATTTGAAACTGAATATTGTCAGACTGTCATATAAACCAGATAGAAAATAAACTATTTACTCCATTTACACATTTGTTGTTATCAATGATTACAACAAAAGCAATAACAACATACAATAGTCTGTGTGTATATAGTGTAAATGATGATAGCTCCTCATGCTCATCAACAGGAGTGGATAGGTTTGCCTATTGTCCGGTTCACACTCCTCCCCAGTCTTTTGAACAGTAGTAGAGGTTTAGTCCTTGTCCCCTGTTTAGGATTGGGTTCCCAGTTCCTTCTAAAGTCTTCTGATTCTTTTTCACTCCAAGTAGCCTCTTGTGTCTTAGTGACATTATCAACTTGCCTCAGATGAATTGATTTAAAAAAAACAAAAAAAAAACAAATCACAGAAATTCAGAAATTCTGTACGTTTAGTGGGTAACCGATAGCAAATTGGTCCTGAACTGATGTGATACACCAATGGAGGTAGTTAGAAAAACTTGATCAAAAAGTGGCATGATATTCCTATACAGATGTAGAAACCTAAAGCTAGTTCCACCAGTCTTATCAGTGAAGGCATCTGTCAGTTCCAGGAGAGCACAAAGAGTGGGATACGCCCTTTTGAAGGAAATGAATTGCTGGAGGAAACATCAGCTGGAACATGAAATATCTGAACAAACCAGGACATTACTTAGCAGCGTTAACAACAACAAAGATGAAGACAATAGTTTGCGTGTCAATAGTGTAAATAAGGATAACTTTTTATCCCAGAAATTCAGACTGAAAATGAACTGTTTTCCGGTATAGTGTTGAACAATGAATGTAGTTAGAAACACTTGTAAATTAATGAATTCACCATAAAATAATCGATATCTTACATAACTGTATTCACACCAGAAAACTGAGCGAATAAGTGTAATCCACAGCCCACCATTAAGGCTCGCCTTACTGAGTAGCTTTTAAACATCCTCACAAACAAATTGCCTCCACCTATAAAAGATCAGAAAAGAATGCATTTACATCATATGTGACAATAAACATTATGATCAACCATTATGATCAGATTGATTTTACTGATTTACATTTGGTTAAGAGAAAAACAATTTCAACTGAAGAAGATCTGGATCAATTACAGTCAGTGTATTAAGCATGGAAACAATTTCATTTGATACACGAGACGCATTATAATATTTTGTGCATTCATTATTAACAATGAGACTTGAATTATTTAGAAATAAAATGTATACATTTCAAGTTTTTCTTTAGATCAAAAAGATAAAGATACATCACAACATTTTTACATAATACCAGAATAAATAATTTCAATAATTTTTCAAATGTATTACCATTTTTGTATTCAATTTCTGTATGTAATTCAAGAATTAATAAGTGAAAGACACATGTAACATAGAGAAATTCCAGTAGATTTATCTGTAGTTCTTCATCAAAACTTCTAGGGAAGAGATTCCTATCCAAATTCAGAACCTTCTCACTCCTGTTGGAGGAATGACTTCCTGATTGACAATGTCTTCAGACATGTAGCTGGACTCACCACACTTGGCCAGTTACATGCTGCTGAGGCTATTTAACTCAGAGTTACAGTTTTGAATTCATTGTCCTTCTGCTAGACTAGTTGCCATACAAGGCTATGAGACCCAATCTGTCCTGCTATTTACCCATAGCTGGGGGTAAGATAAAATGTTTATATAATATTGTGTGACATTAAACATTACGATCTTCCAATTGAATCAGATTTATTTTGCTGATTCACATATGGTTAAGAGAAACGGTTCAATTACAGTTGATGTATTAAACACAAAAACAATTTCATTTGAGACACAAGAGGCATTTTAATATTTCATGCATTCATTAACTGTCAGGCACTAATCTTTTCAATCAAATATTAATTCTAAAGTGGATTGGTTCAAAGGTTTTCTCAGGATCTCAAAGAAAAATAAGCTTGTCACCATTTGTTTAAGACAATTAGACCAAGAGAAAATGTTCAAATTAATTAGAGCCACTCCTTCAATGATTTTTCAAATGTTATCTTTTGGGAAATGCATGATTCTTGATTCTCACCAGGTGTCATGAGAAGAGTGCCATTGAGTCAGATTAAGATAATGACAACTTTAAACTTTCACTGATACCCGACCAAAACTTATCCTTTTATGAAATTAACTTGACATGTAACAAGAAAATAAAGACTTCACCTGAATTTTCAATCGATTCCTGTACTTCTTTGAAATTACTTTCAATTTCTTGCATTTCTTCTTCGACATGTTTTGCCTTTCGAATTCTGATCAATGATTTCATTGCTTCTTCTTTGCGAGATTTCTGTATAAACCAGCGTGGGGATTCCGGCAGAAAAATCAAAGCAACAAATTGGATACAACTGAAGATAGCTTGGATACCCCATATGTACCTGACAACAACAGGAAGATAGAAGCAATTTAATATGACCAAAGGGTACCCTTAGTCATTGGACAAGAAAGTACTGCATAACATGTTACTTTTGTCTGGTATGTCAACTAATAATTTTCCAGTTGTGTTGCTGAATGTTTCAAACCAATGCAAGAAATGATGAGAAAACAGATTTATAAACTTAATGATTATTTCAGCTGATATCCGAGGCACCAAGGATGCCCTGCTACAAAGAAATCAAAGATGTATTGGAAACGTCATGGTGCTATTAAAACAGGAACTTAAATACAGGGTGTGGCAAAATTACTTCCCACATATACCTGCCAGAAATACCTCCATTATGTGGGAGATATTTCTAGGAGGTATTTCTGCCACACCCTGTATTTTGGCAATATACATTTCACTGCCTTACCGATATTAATAAACGTAATTATATGCTTACACAACTTAACTAAAAATTACCATAAATTGCAGCATATGAATTTGCATTGATAAGTATTGTCTAATTAATGGGCTTGCTGGAATAAGAATCATTATTGGATTGGATAAGTTGGAAATCTGTTGTGCTGTCATTCTTGCTTTGAGTTTATTCTGAAATAAAAAGTGTAGAAAATTGCAGATTTACCTAAGTATCACAACCCGACCTTAGGGTGCGAAAACGGGTAAAAATATAGTGAAATTCCCTTCAATTTCAACTTGCGATATCTCATTTATTTTTGGGGTTATCTTGATAAAATTTTGATGCAAACAAAATTTAATCTTTTCTCTTTAAAGATACAATTCTTTGTGTTATTAATAGTTTTTTTTGCAGGTCACTTCAAGTTAGGTCACTATTTTCGGTGACAGCCGCTTTATTTTTTACGTGAAAAAAAGCTGGGGTTTTTCAAATTTTGGGCGTGCGATATTGTGTGTCTTTAGTCTTTAAAAATAGTCCCATTTTAAAGAAAAAGGGTCACTCGTCAATGTGGTGTGCTTAAAATAGTGTTTTAAGTTGTCTTTCATCAAAAAATCCAAGTTGAAAACTTTAGTGAATGAAATATCAAAGAAATTCAATTTCAAAATTCTTGAAAATGCAACCTTTTTCTAGATAAATATCCCATCTTTAAATCTGTTGGTGCCTTATTATTATTATGCTCATAAGTCAAGGAGCACTGCGAATAAAAGTGGGCATAGCCAACATGTCGAGATTTACAACTCTGAACACAGTAACAAAGTAAAACATGCATCACCAAACTCTACTGCCGGCGCAACACATGTGCACTGCTGGGTGATAAAGTAAGCGAACGAAAACGTCAAGAAACCACTTGTTTCCCTATGGATATATCGCACCTAAGAGTTTAAATTCTTTTTAGTGTTTATATTTTCTTTGTTTATTTAACAGTTGTATAAAGTACTTGGAGAATATATATTTGTAGTTGAATTTTTGTTAGTCAATAAAAAAATGAAAATGTACAATTTAAAAAATGTTTATCAATTTCTTGTTTATTTATTTAATAATTCCCGGGACCTATTGGTTCTAACAGGAATTATTATTAACTTACATTGTTCAGACTGTTATCTTCATTTTTATTGCCAAGGACTAAACACTAAATAAAGGGTTCAGTTCAAAATTTCAATGTATATCACCTGAAGAAGACCACGGTGTACAATGGCCAAAAAGTTGTGAATATGGTAATAAAGATGAGGACTACAGTCTGAACATTGTAAATAGTGTAAATAGTTACACTACCTTGTGGACTCGTTCATTTACCTTATCACCCCGAGCAACAGGAACATTCCATTTTACACGCCTACGTGAATCAACTTAACCAATCAAAAACCTTATTGTGCTAAGCAGCGAATTCTATTGGCTCGCAACGTGATAATTCAAAAACTTCACGCGAGGAAGGTAAATTGCGCCAAAACTTACTTGAGCTGATTCTGACATCTAAAACCTTATATAAGGAAGATTTCCAACTGACCAAATCAGTCAGTCCAGTGAACACAGAGAAGCGCTAATCTAATCCACGTAACTTGCGATTATAATTTCCCGCGCAAAAAACCACAACTGACTCACCCACAAACTCGACTCGAAGATTGCTCTGTGAATACAAAGAACTTCAAACTTGCAAGACTTTACTTATCTAAAGTGAATTATTAACACTCACTACAATTTAAGTAAATACTATTATCAAACATATTACATACCTACGGTTAAGGGTAGACTACTTCTGATGACTCAATTCTAAACATTACAAAAACACTAATTATGATTTCTTATAGACTATAATACAAATACACCAAGACACCAAAAAGCAAACAAAATCGTTGTCCACTAACAAACATAAGACATACAATACCTTGCAATAACATTTTGTAAATAATATTTGAATTGTATATAAATGCATTTGTTTGTTTGAATTGCATACATGTTTTGCCTTGTTTTATATTGCGAATTATTTATTGTTGTGGATGCATGAAAAGATCACGCAACCGGACGAAAAATCCTTCCGATATATTCTAACACTCAAGTAAAAATCTTAGTTCATTCTGCGCATCCCCAAAAACCTCATCTCAGAAATATAGACAGACAATTGCAGATTTCTTGACAAATGTTATTGTCTATTGCTCAACCAGTGTCCATAAACATTAGTGATATAAGAATACATCTCCAGGGTTTATTCTTTAAGAAAGCTTATCTGGAAGTAATGTTTACCTTTTCTACCTGTGTCTTTTTGAATCCAAACTGTTGCAGATTGGTGAATGTATTTTTAGTTATGAAGGATTTATGATGTCGATTTTCTTAAACATTCATCCACAACAAATTAAGAGATAAAAGGAATATTGAAAACAAATCATGCAAGAAAATTCAGAGTGAAGACAAACATAATTAAAAGTATAACAACAACATTGATTTATATACAATTATTGACATATACAGTTGGGTCGAATATTTTTGTATAAATGAGGATGGTTGAATTAGATTGTGTAGAGTATTTTTGTGAAGTTTCAGTGTGTGTGAAGCTGTTATTAAGATTTGTTCGTAAAATTAAACTAAGTATATTTGGTTATGTACAAAAATGTCCTTTGTGCGAGTTCAATCAATAGTGTGTGTGCGTAAGTCTGTTTAAGTTATTGTCCAAAATTGGTAGGAGTTGTGTACCTTTAGTTGTTTGGATGTTTGATTGATTGTTTTACGAATACTTATTTAGTAGTGAGTAAATATCACTTTTTAAGTATTGTAAGTAATTGCTAAAAGTTTCCTCAGTCAGGGAAGTTTGCATGGTAAAAGTGTAGTTGGTCAAGGTTTTGACTTGCGTGGATTGGTTTGGCATCACTCCAGGGGTGAAAGTCTGACTGTTTGATTCAGATTCTTCTATTTATAGAGTTTTGTCAAGAAAATAGGCTCCAGAGCGCTGGGCGCAAAAAGAGATTTTCGCGTGAACTTGTTACAGTTCTAAGTGTCTGAGCCAATGAGAAGTCTTGCTTGCTGAAACTAGAGTGTGGATTGGTTGATAGGTGATTTTTGGTGTAAAGTGGATTATACCGGAGGGGTGAGAGGTTAGTATGGATTATTCCATCAATACATTCAACTAAAAGAGGATTTTAAAAAAAACAACACGGGCACATATATATGAAATGTTTGTGCTGATGTGGAAAACAAAAACACACACTTAGTCAAAAAAAAAGAAAAAAGAAAAAATTACTAATATCTGACAAGAGGCTTACACAGGAGCGTCTTTTTAAAATTTTTGAATTTCATGTAACTACACAACATTCTGCATTTTTTATCATCACTTGCCTTGATAAAGTCAAATGCTGAAACACATTCATTATATATATATATATATATATATATATATATATATATATATATATATTTAGCATTCTGCTACTACTTTCATTCAACATGAATCTTTGTACAAACTAAACAACAAAGTGGATCACAGAGCCTTGATATTTCTCTGACTCCTGATTGGTTAATTAATGCCATATCATGCTTTCATCTACGTCCGCACGGTTAAAATTAATTTAGCGCTTTTCTTCTTCTCAGAACGACAACAAAGACAAGTAAAGAGTCTGCATCTGTCCTTCTCTGAGAAGACGCTATGACACACATACACACACATATGTATGAATATTGCACATCTCTTAACTCATCCTATTCACTCCTTCAACTACAAGGACACAGAAACTTATTAACTTCTAACAGTGAGATTTTCTTCAGCAACAAACATGCCATTCAAGAGAATATAACCTTCGACTCTTATCAATTTTTACCAGTGAGAAATTTTATGTCAAATCCTTTGGAGCTAAAAGTTTCTTATCAACATAATCTCAGCTTCCCAGAACACACTCACTCAATTCATCTCAACCAATGTCATTCCTCTACAGTGAATGAATTTGAGCGGCAAGATACTTCAATATATTTAAGCTGATTTCAACTCAAAAGTGTTAAACTAAAAATTACATTTTTAGTGCCAAATATAACTTGTCATTATTCAAGTGAAGATTACATTTTCTCTCAATTAACAAGTTTGTAAATGCTGGTTGTGCTGAAAAGATTGATGTGGCTGCGTGTTGAATAGCATTTAACAATTATACACTTTTGAATTAAGGAAAAACAATGGAAAACCGATTTTTGTTTCAACGATAAAATATATATTAAAATCAACAAATACAAAACATTTTTTGTAATGTGTGAAACAATAAGAAAGAAAAAGTAGTTTCCCTTTATCTGTTAGCTGAAAGATTAAATGTAATAAAACAAGTTTTCTGAAAGAATGTACAAAGTTCTGTATTAGATAGAATGATGTTTTCAGAAGAACATGTAGTAATTCAGTTGTGGATTATATATAACTAACAGAGCTGTTTCAACTTAGCTTGTTACATAGAACTGATGGTGAATGATATTTAAGTTCTGTGTGTGTGTGTGTGTGTGTGTGTGTGTGTGTGTGTGTGTGCAGTGAGTAGAGTGAATAGTCTGTGTAGACGCGTGTGAGTTGCTGAGTTCTACTGAGTTCTGCTTCTACTGTCTATTTTTGGAACAAATCCTGGTTTATATTACTATCGGTAGGTTCCCAGGACAATGGCGGGAGAAATTTCGAGAGAACACAAAAAATATCTGATTGGATGAAAAATGACCCAATCGGTGATTTTATAACAAAAGCATGTTTGTGAATTAACAGTAGGAAAAATTCAGTGTGGTGAATGCGATCAGTAAATTGTCCTGTGATAGTTAGTATTTATTATTTGACCAATCACAGTTGAGAAAAATGTAGGCGTGGCAAACATAGTAGTAATCACTACAAGTTTCTTTGAACTCATCTTACACCAAATTTCAGCCTACCACACCTTCTTATCAAAGAACATTCTTTCCATTGAAACTTACTATTATTTCTAGAGCTGATATCTTTTTTTAGTGAGTTCAGATAAAAAATATATCTTCTTTAAAGTCTTAACTAATTCAAATAACAGGTAAAGGCAAATAACTCCTGCTATACATATTATTAATTATAAATGCTACATATTGACATGCACAATTGAACAAACATTTTTGCCTGCCAGAAAACAATTTTTGGTGTGATAAACATCAATTTAACAATTTGCAACTCAATTTAAATTACCTGAATGAATTCAATCTTCAGTTTTGTATACTGTTGATATAAAATATTTTGTTATTTCTAGAAAACATTATTGCTTTGGTTTTGACAGCCTTGTGCCATGAAAATAATCTAAATGTTTGTGGAGATGTTAGTTTTGTTCATGCAGCCAAACTAAAAATATCTTTCTAATCAAAAATATATTCAAACTAATCACTCTGCAACATATATATATATATATATATATATATATATATATATATGATAAAAATATAGTTTTAAGGTGGGCTATATTTATGTGATTTATCAGGGATAGAGCATATGTAAATATAAATATAAAAATGAAGACTGACAGCTTGAAATAGATTGTCGCCACTCGGTGTTGACCTCAGTGGCCACTATATATATATATATATATATATATATATATATATATACCCTGAGTATTATGCTGAATCCAAGCAAATGAAATGATGTGTAGTTATGCCCTGATGTAGTGTCCAGCACTTGTTGTTTGAGCATTGTTTGCCTTGTGTTTCATTTTCTAGCTGTTCTGTACACTTCTTTTTCTTTGAATTTTAGAATGGAAATACATTTAAAAATAGTTTTCCTTTATTAAGTAAATAATAAAAACTTTTATCAAATAATTAGATTATTTTTGGTAGATTCTAAAAAATGGAGTCAGTGTTCACTGCCCATAATTATTCATAGAATTATAAGCAATCTAAAGATGATTTAATATACATAGAAAGATGTTTGCAGGCTACATGCAAATTCTATGCCATTTTATATAAGAGATGTATGTTTTGTATGTGCCTTACTTCAGATAGATCTTGTACTCAATGTCAATCAGACAAGGCAGGTGCATCATCAGTTTGACGTGAGAGATAACCTAATAGCTGGCAGATGCAAATCTACACTTGCACTAGATGCCAGTGACTGCCTCCAATACGTAACCACATGGTTGACCTTGCAGCGACTAAAATGTGCACATGTGGGACAAACCATATGACAAGTAGATATATAAGCACCGACTTGAGAGGAAAGAGGGAATGCATCATTCTCATTCAAAGAAAGTATGAGAGACTTAGTTTTGCATTTACATTAGTCAATACACCAGCAATATTACAGTTTTGGGATCTGCAGAGTGTTCTGAGGTCAATACCCTGTGGATATCCAGGGTGAACTGTACTTACCTCCATCCATTCACCTTGTCATAACTGAAGAGTGCAGCGATGATTGTGCCAAATAAAATTCCTACAGTTAAAAACGGTTGACACATGCTGACCAAACGGCCACGCATATGGCTTGGAGAACATTCCGCAATATATACGGCAGTTGTAGCACAAGCAAATCCTGGAAAATAAAAGAAACTTTTTGTAGAAAGATAAATAGTAATATAGTCTTATTTTTTAAATACCCCTTCTGAGATAATTTGTAACTACTTTTGTACTAAATTTTGTTCTTACTTCTTACCTCAACATGCAAACACATGGTTGACCTTGCTGCATCTAGAATGTGCAGATGTGGGACAAACTATATGACAATTAGATATATAAACACCCACCCAAGTAGAAAGAGGTCTCTTACATCCCCCACAAGAATTAGTTAGTTTGGATGGAACTGCATGTTGGTCACTTGAAAAAAATAGAATAAAACTTATATACAGTAATTAACACAATACAATTTGCAGACTACAGACGTCAGTACTACAACAGCAGGTGTATGCAATTAGCATTTATTGTTATAGAATGTGTAGACTAAGAAAAAGTGGCAAATTGTACTGTACTAGTAAAAAAATTGACAACTTGAATTGAGTGGATGTGGAATGCTAACAATGACCGATTGTTTTTAAGTTTTGAGAAAAGATTGAAAACATGAAAATGGGCAGTACAACTGCAGAAGTAGAGTAGCCACAAGCTCTGGTGCTCACCCAAGCCTTTCCCTTGCAGATGTCATTTGTGTGATGTAGTTCCAGTATGGAGACAAGCTACCACATGCCAATGACAGGTAGCTAGCCAATCTATTGACATCCATTTTTTTCTATTTTCCTCTGCTTCTGGCTTCCTCCAAGAAATGATGTCTACTATGCCCTCCCCTTGTTATGAAGCTTTTAATTGATTGCTTGATTAATTTGTTTTTATGGCTTATCAACCTTTTATGTGTTATTTAAAGCCAGAAATATCTTTAGAGTGTAAGAATTTTTTATAAATAATAATGATTTACTGATGCAAGTCTTACTAATAAACCCATAGCTGGGAAGAGAATATATGAATCCATACCTTTCCCAAGGTTATCTGTGCATAAGTGAATATAATGAATTGGAACTTGGCTCTCCGATTTCCAATTCCGATACACTACCCACACATCAAAATTTACAGGACCTGGTACTCCCAAGAGGTCACTCACCTCTGACTAGGCTTGACATAGCTTCAGAGATTGTCTGAGAATTGGTGTTTCAACATAATATGGCTGTAAGCTTTGTTATGAAGCATGTAAAAAAATAAATCGGAAGAAAAATTGTCTGTTGTTGATTCAGTGTGTGATGCAGTGTTGGGGAATTGCCGATAGACTACTAGAATCTAGAGACAATGTAAAATACGTATTTCAATTTTCTTTTTTTGAGCGGAGGGCAATTTAATAATTAAAAGGGTTTTATTAATTGGACCAAATAGTAGACTACTATACCCACAATAGCATTTAGTAATAGCGGTAAAGATACATAAGATACTGATAAAACAAATATGTCTGGATACTGGGACGAGAGCTCTTTCTTAGTTACAGTTTTGGTTTTGTTTAGTTTGTTTTACAAAACATCAACCATTTCCAGATTATTATGTTGCAAATACTGACATTTTGATAAATGATATATATGTAGATAAAGACCTGGTTTGCATGAGATGTAAACAAAGGTAAACATATGTCCAGTTTGCATAAGAATCAAAAAGGTAAACATAGATATAGTAAACAGATAGCCCCTTTTGTGAGGTACTTCTCTAAAGGATATATTCTTGAGTTTTGAATTATAGAAGAAACTTACTTTTATTTCCTGACAGAAAATTTTAAAAATTCTAATTAACACCTGCAACATATTAAGTTTCAATGAACACATCTAAGAAATTGAACGAAGGTCTAACTGCCAAAATGAAAAATTGTTTTCTCTTTATCAATGAAGTTAACAGATTTACAGACTTCAACAGATGATGATTGTAGAATTGCATCAAGATGGTAAGAATGCTATGTCATTTCAGTTATCTATATATATATAAAACAGAGGATGTCTGTGTGTTTTTTCACTTGAGATCCTTCTAACAGGTTTAAACCAAACTTGGCACATACATTGTACAATGTAAGAGATAGGTTCTTAGCATAAAAAAATCAATAATTTAAAAAAAATCAATACCCAATAAGGCCGATCAAAAGTTGATAAATTCACTTTTTTCCTCCAATTTAATTCAAACTCAGTATGTAGGTTACTTACATCATGACAAACTCAACAATACCTCATTTTTATTTCTATACCACTGTGTTTAAAAAATGAAAAATTGATTTCAACACAAATTTTAAACTAAAAACTCCTTCAATTTTCAAGCAATCTAATACAAACTTCACCCAATTGTAGCCAACAATAAATTGATTGTTTAACAGTCATTTAACTTGGTAAATGAGTCCACCCATATAGTGAAAATCCGTGTAAATAGTGAATACTGGTTCCTTTCTTATTTTTCATTGATCTTTCAACCAATTTTCATCAAACTTAACAATCATTATAAATGCATCCTCTTTGTATCTTTGTATAAATGTATCCTGGTAGAACACTGACAAATTGAACTTCAAAAACTGCAAAATAATTGTGGTCTGAAGTGGGTCGTCATGTTGCCTGTTTTACCCCTTCATATCCTCAGCTAACTTCGATTGAATAAATACAGACTACTTCTATTATATCAATAACTGAATTAATTCAAAATGTTTTTAATGAAAATACTTTAAAGTAATTGAAGAATATAGACACTGTTACATGTAAATATGATGCTGCTTTTGCTCCATTCTAATTGAACACTTCTTCTGATCAACCAGCTGGGTATGGTTGCTAGTTATATATAAAAGAAAAGAAAGATGTTGTAGTGATAAGGGCACGAATTGGAAGTTAACATTTCCATGACTAAAGGATAAATGACTAAAATCATGTCTCTGTGCAGCTGAATCACACAGATCTTCTGTTTGGAAAATCAAAATATAAGCCAGCCAATCAGATTACTTCCCACTAAAACCAAAATCCCTCTTTCTTCTCAAGTGGAAGAATATTTTCACCTGTTCACTACTTCATGTCCCTTTTTCTCTCCAACTTTACAGCTAGGCAACCTTCTGATTCTACAAATGACCTTAGACCATGAGTGCACCACTGCTGTGACGTCAGCCAATCATAAAGTCATATCACTGCAGGGCAAGATACTTAGATACTTATTACAGTATTGAAATCTGTCAATGTTGGGTACCTTACTCATGTAAACTTATCTTAGACTAAGTAAAAAAGTCCTAATAATTAACTCTTACCTTGAGAAGCCGTAGCTTCAGTCCTTTCCCAAGGATATTTGTGTTTAAGTGAATATAACCAACCTGACTGGAATTGGAACTCAGTTCTCCGGTTTGAGCCATTATCCATTACACCACCCACACATCCAAGCTTACAGAACCTGGTATTACCAAGTGGACAGGCACCCATCCATCTAAGTACTGACCAGGCTTGATGCTGATTAACTTCAGTGATTGTATGGAAACTGGTGTTTCAATATGATATGTTAGTAGAACTAATACTTAAAATTAAAATAAAAAATTATTTCTATTAGTAAAGCTGGTTATTGGTATCCAAGTATATATATATATATATATATATATATATATAAATAAAATCTGGTGTGGTCAAGTATAAATTCAATTACTTTCAAAGTGTTTCATCTATGAAATTTGAATAACAAGAAGACACCTCCCCTACAAATCAACCATGGGGAGATTTGAACCCAGCTCTCATGGTCATAATGCTAGTATTCTAACCATGCTTTTACTAAGTGGAGAGTAAACAAGAAAACACTTAAGCTGGTGAATTAAATCTGAATGAAAAATGAACATTGAAGAATTTAAATTCAGATACTTATTTATCTAAAAAACATTCCTATATTTTTCTTCTATGTTCTGTGTCAGGACATGTGTAATTATGGTTCTCGAAAACTTCCTATCTCTTGTTGCCTTTAACAGTTTTTTCTCCAAGACCTCTGCTCCTTGTTCTGCCATCCATTCATATGAGTTTGTCAAGTAGATGGCTTGATGCCTTCTCCTATCTCAGTTGCCCTCAAGATTACCCAGCCCTCCTTCCTCTTTATGTGTCTAAGAAATTCCACATCTATTCCTGATTCTGAGAATAAGTGTTCTTTTTGTTGCTATTTTCCTTAAGAATTACTATCCAATTGAAAGAAGTAATTTTGCCTTAATAAGCAAAGTGAGAACATTTTATTTTTTCTGCCAATTTTTTGGTTTTAGCATATAAAAATGTTACTTAATATTTAAAATCACTGCAGCAGCGAGAATCAACTTGCAAGCAAAACATTTTTTTCTGAAGAGTGAAGCAAAATTTTCGTTGCCTATGAATGAAGAGGACACATGTTTATAGATACTTTTAAAAGCACAATAAAATAAATTCCATATGTGACTATGAATAAGAAAGTTATTGATTAAACTTAATTTGTTGTGAAGTCACAGTACCTAATGAAAATGAAGCTCGGAATACAGGCGGCTTGGTTTGTAGGACAAGCTTAAAAATATGATATTCACACTGTACAAGGTTTGACAACCACTCAAGGTAGAACATTACAGAGTAAGAGGCATGTTTTATGTGGATATGAGGGGAAGATGACAGTTCAAATAAAAAAGGTAAATAGAGAAAAAAAAAAAAAAAAAATATAGTTTTTTTATTCTTCATTAAAATTTTTTTGAATACATTTCGGCCATTAGATAATGCAACTTTGTTTCCAAGTGTCCATTGGATTGGAATATCAAACCTTGTTCTGAGAAGCATGCATTTTCCCTTCCATACATGTTACATTTGATGCCTGTGCCTGTGGCCACGAGCTTCCGGAAACCTGCAGTAAATCCATAATTTCTGTGATAACTCACAGAATTTTCTCAACATTTCTATTTTTGGGGAGCATGAATTTAATATTTTATTTCAATATTTTAATGGTTCATAATTATAAAAATTTAAATTTCAAAGTATATAGTTCTCAGAGGAATGAAAACAATGCCAAAATACAAAGGCACCTTGGAAAAGCAAAAGGTGCCTTCCAAAAGCTAAGCAAAGTATTAAAAAACAGGAAAATTTCAATAGAAACCAAGATTGCTAAACTTGGATGTAATATTGGTCATCCAATATGGCAGTGAATGCTGAAAAATGTCCTTGGACGCATGCTGTTTCTGATCTACATAAATGACATTCCTGATGTTATCAGTTCCCAACTAAGTATTTATGGAGATGACAAAACTATTTACTTCTGTCTTAGTAGCAAGTCCAACAGTTCCGACAAAGTATATCTGGAAACTGCTCTCAAAATGAATCTACAATCTGTGGTTAACTGGGGCCAATAAATGGCTTGTAAATTTCAATGCCTCCAAAACAAAACTGCTTTCATTTAATTGCTACAGCGAAACTTTTCTGCCTATCATGAATATGGCTGATGCTACCCTCCAGGAGAGCAACATTGCACCTTCTTGGCTTCATGTTTTCCATTGTCATGAAGTGGAGTGATTATATTGAATCAATTGCTGGGTCTACTGCTAGCAAACTTAGTTCACTGTACTGTGCCAGACCATTTTTCTCATCAGAATCCAGCTTGCAAATTTATAAATCTAATATTTGTCCATGCATTGAATACTGCTGCCATATCTGGTCTGATGCTCCTACTATATATCTCAAGATTCTTGACAAAATTCATCTGTAATGTAATCAATCCTGACCTAGAATCTCAACTTCATGAATTTAAGTGTGCTACTAGATTAGCAATTAGGTCTCACAGTTTTATTCTTTAACTAGCTAGATGCAACCATGTGTTCTATTCTAATAACTTCTTTTCTTGCACTTCTCACCTGTGAAACTTCCTTCTGATTTCTTGCTTCCTTGCCATCTACAATCTTCAAAAATCTAAGTACAATGCCAAACACCATCTTCTGTCTTCCTGAATTCTGTTTCTTTATTGTCCTTTCTCCTCACTTCTTGTCAATAAAGTCTTCTCATTCTCTTTCACTCCCTGTAACCTTCTGCATTCTGGTGACATTGTCACCTTGCTTAGGGTGAAATGATTTAAAAAAGAAAAGAAAAAAAAGGTTTATTTTTAGGAAGTTCTTAGTATAATTCTCATGTGACAACTGCTTAGGACATTGTACACACAGTTCTTGGTCATTTTATTTCTTCCAGTTGCTTTTTTTTCTTTCTTTCTTATGGTGTTTGTGCAGCATGGGACTGTTTTTGAATACTTCTGATATTATGCAAACTGCATATTCACTTGACCCTTCCTGCCACGCCTCAGATGACTGTGACTGGTAGATGGTGTTGGTATTACATTACCAGAGGAATGTTTTTCCAGGTTAGTCTTTATACTGATCATTTCTCACTGGTACATGCATGGGTCACCATACAGAGAAACAAAAAAATAGAGTAATCCAGAAAATGAGAAAAAGTGGAAAATAAGGAAACTGAAAGATGCAGTTAGAAGAAAATCTTGAGGAAGAGAGTAGGGGGAAGAGGACCAACAATCCAATGAAAGCGAAGAAATAAATATGCAATGTAATGGTTCCTGGAACATAAATGGGTCCTAAATGATTTTATCTAGGCTTAGTTTTATGGGTATAGCACTGTGGCCACAAGCTGTTCACAAAAAGGGAATTGAAGTAAATAAATAAATGAAATCTTTTGAGATCAAATGTCATGCATCTTGAAGGTAGGGAGTTCCATTCGTGGGCTTATATCACCACTGTTGTCCTCATCTTTGCAGCCATATTCATAATGTTTTAGCCATTGTACGCTCTGACCTTCTTCACATGATTGGAATTTCATCCACAGGGGTAGATTGTTCTAGTTCCACACATCTTCCAGATGTCTCAGGATCAGCTATCTCCCTTTAATTCAACTCTCCAAGATTTTTTTGTTCACCTCAGCTGTAGCCAGGTATTGAACTTACAACTCTTTGGGTCAAGGCACTGAATTCAACCAACACTTTTATCCCCTGGGCCAAGTATCCTTGGACTTAGAAAACCTAATGTCTTAGCAACCATGTTTTTTTTTGTTTACTAGGGCTTAATGTTGCAATTTTGTTGTTATTGTTTTTTCTCCAGCACTCCTAATTACTGGTTCCCATATTGTATTCATTTCTATACTTGACTGGCTTAGGAGATTTTTTATGGCTTTACGGTGTTCCTGCAGTCTTATATTAAGGGGGCAGTCTGTTTCTCCTTTATATTTCTTACCACAACTGCATGGGATGGCATACACACAGTCCTTAATCATATTCTCCTTTATGGAAGATCTTACTCAGAAGAGGTATCTGAGGTGTTGAACCACTTTTGAAGGTCGTTCTGATATTAGACAGACCACAGATCTTTTGTAATTTTTCCAATAATTCCTTCACATGGTGTAGACAAACTGAGGCCATTTTCTGGGTGTTGTTATACTCTTGCACCCTTCTAGCCCAGTTTGTCAGAGCTGCTGTCATTTACCCAGGGTAGTTGTTAAATTGTAGGCTTATACTGACCATTCCTTGTTCATATGTCTCTGGGTCGCCACTTATGACTTTTTGCTTGATATTGTAAGCAGCAGATGATCCATTTCTTTACAATGTATGGATGGTTGGAGTTGAGGTATTGTCTGGTGAATGTAGGCTTGCAGTATACAGATGTCTTAAACACATGCTTTGTTCAAGATATTAATACATTCAGGAATGCTAATGTTTTGTTGTTTTCTCTCTCCATCGATCTTGTGTATCAATGATTTTATTGAGTTCACATGGTCCAGTAGTTAATAGTAGTTGGACCTCTTCCTGGTGTAGCCAGAGTATGAAGGTGTCATCTATGCATCTCAGTCAGAGAGTTGGCTTTAGTGATGTGGATTATAGTGCAATTTCTTTGAAATACTCCATGTATATATTAGCCATTGCTAATGATAATGGTGAGCCCATTGCTAGCCATTCATCCTGCTGATATGTGTCTGATCCCATTCCAAAATGTGTTGTTTGTGTACAGAAAGTCAGCATCTCCATCAAGTTATCTATTGGTATACTGGTCTATTCTCCTAGAGAAGTGTCCAAGACCAGTCTATCCATGACTACTGATAGTGTCTCCTCTGTGGATACCTTGGTGAACAAACTCACCACGTCCAAGCTCACCATTTGGTTGGATTGGTTGAGAGCATTTTTGATTATTTCCACAAAGTGAGCAGAGTTTCAGACATGATGGTATACACCAGGCATGTCAAACTCAAAGCATATGGAGGGCTGCATTGGTCATATCTGCAGCCTCGGGGGCCATACCTGCTTACAGTCTTACATTAATCACAGCTAGTGGTAACTAAACTTTAAATACAAAATACTTACAATACAGTCTAGTGCAATTTAATCATTTTTCTGTTGTCCTGATTATTGACATCACTTTAGACAAACTATTCTCAATATATCAGGTTGGAATCTCTGTGTAGATCCCACTTTGATTGAAGATGACAAATCTTCATCAGTTAATCTGTTTCCGCAAGATGTCTTTGTGGCCTTCATAAATGGAAATAACTGCTCACAGACATGCAGAACCAAACATCGCCATAATCTTTGTGGCAAACTTTCTGAAGTTATTAAATGTCTGAGGAAGGTACAAAAAAATCCAGATACCCTTACTTTTAGGTACTTTCCCTCGAGTGTTGAGTCAGTCTGCATTTCCAGTAGTTCCATCTGTAGACTTTCCTCTGCCTGAGCAACATCAAAAGTGAATGGTGTTGAGAATAATGCAAACTGATCTTCACAAGATGAAAAATCACAAAATCTTCACTGAAATTCCTTTGACAGCAATTCCAGGTAATTGTCGTACTTAGCAAAGATAAATACAGACTCTGTATTGGCAGGTTTTTCAAATCCTTGCACATAGGAAAATGAATCAAGTTTTCATGTTGCAACTGGGACTTCAATGAAGCTAATTTTGCAATGAAACAATTGATATCATCATATACCTGAGTGATGAGCTTATTTTTACCTTGTAATTTAAAATTAAGGTCACTTAATTGGGCAGTAATATCCACTGAAAAAGCTAGATCTTGGAGCCAGCTTTCATCTTTCAATTCATCTCTGCTTTGACCCTTCATCTCCAAAAACATAACAATTTCGTGTCGCAATAAAAAAATTCTTTTCAGTACCTTGTGACATGAAAGCCACCAAACTTCTGTGAAGAATGGGACATTTGTGAACTGATTATTCATGTCTTCCAATAACTGGCTAAACTGATGGTGATGCAGAGCACAACCTCTGATACAGTTCACTGTTTTTGTAACAAAACAACACACAATCTAATTTTAAAATCTTAGGACATAAATTCTGTTGATGAATTATACAGTGAAAATGCTTGAATGTTGAATCTGGATATATGTTTTCTATTTTTGTACCTAACTGGCAGCAACACCATTATGTCTCCCAACCTATTGGCAGCACCATCAGTAGATAAACACAAAAGTTTACTTAAATCAAGGTCATACTCATGGAGAAGCTGTTCAACTTTCTCAAAAATGCCCTGGCTTGTTGTAGTATCATGCATTGGGACCAGTTCAATTAGTTCTTCATAAATTTAAAATTCATTGTCCCAAGCCCTGATGAAAATGGCGACCTGTGCTATTCCTGCTATGTCAACCGTCTCATCCAGAGCAATAGAAAAATGTTCAAAACTTGATGATAAAATCTTCAACTGTCGACTCAAGTCATCTGCTATTTCATCAATCCATTCAGCAACAGTTTTTCTGCTTAATGAAATGTCTTGAAATAAATGTGACTTCTCTGGACATACAATTTAAGTTGTTTTTACAAGATATTTCTTTATGAAATCTCCTTCACTGTAAGATTTTCCACTGATGCCAATCATTTTGCAGAGTTCAAAGCTTGCAGTAACAGAACTAATGTTGCCTTTCTGAATTTTTGTAAAGCAACTCTGTTGCTGTGTTAACTTAACCTTGAATTCCTTCACGTTTAAAATCCGCATATCTTCTTCATACTTATCGTAAAATCGATGGTTTGTTTCATAATGTCTTTTCACATTATATTCTTTTGGCGTCGCAATGCAGTGGTTGCAAATCAAACAGTTTATCTTTCCATTAACAGTGGCACAAAATTACTTTAAATCCCACTTTTCTTGAAACACACATACCTTCTTCAGATAATTTTCTCTTTTTATGAGATGGAGTAAAATTTACCATTTTTTAGGCAAAATATTACAAAAGTTTTCACTTTACATTTGTTCTTATTTAGTTGTCAAGGATGATCACATGATTAACTGGTAGTTAAAAATAGTGGCTGACATTGAAAAACAAAAAACCATTGAGATAGAATAAACAATCTAATCATACCAATTGAAAAATATTCTCACTGTTTTTAATAATTTGCATTACCAACATAGACAAAATTCTCAGGCTGCCAAGATGCATGTAAAAGGCTGCATGCTTCCCGCAGCCCGCCAATTGGACATGTGCCTGGTATACACCAACCATGAAGTTGTGGTAAGAAATATAAAGGAGAAACAGGTTCTCCCCTTAAGATAAGACAACAGGAACACCATAAATCCATAACACAAGGAGAAATAGAAAAATCAGGCATAGTTGACCACATATGGAGGGAAAAGGGAGATCTTCCCAAGTGGGATGAAGTTGAAATAATAGACAAAGAACATCACTGGAAAATACAAAAACTTAAGGAATCAGCGGTCAAGTATAGAAATGAATACAATATGGGAACCAGTAATATGGAGTGCTAGAGAAAAACAATAATAACAACAAAATTGCAATATAAACTCTGGTAAAAAAAAATGGTTACTGAGACATTAGGTTTATAAGTTCCAAAAATTCATACAAGGATACATGGCCCAGTGGATAAAAGTGTTTGTGGAATCCAGTGCCTTGACCCAAAGTGTTGTGAGTTCAATACCTGGCTGAGGTGAAAAAAAACTTGGTGAGTTCAGTTAAAGGCATCCAGAAGAGGCATGGCACATGGAACTAGAACAATCTTCCTCAGTGGACGAAATAAAGGGTTCAGTTCAATATTTCAATCAGAAGAAGGCTGAAACAAAGACAGGAACAACAGTCTGAACAATGTAAATAATTACAATATCTCATCTCAGAAATATAGACATATCTATTCTCCTATATTGCACACTATACTCACAAATGAAGAAGAGACTTGTAAATACAGTGATGGTTTCTGCTGATGAATGCTGTGAATACCACGGGATGCACATACAAGTAAAGGGGAAGTTTTGAGGAGAGTATAAACTACAAGAAAACTGATGCTAAAAATCAGAAAGAAACAAATTAAACTTCTGGGATACATATTGAAAGAAGAGTGCTTGGGGAATGTAACACTCACAGGATATATGGAAGATTGATTTGTTTTTATAGCTTATCAACCTTTTAAAGCCAGAAAATATTTTTAGATTGTAATAACTTTTTGAAGAAAAAAATGATTTACTGATACAAGTAAAATAATACTACTAATTAAGCTGGAGGAGGGGAGAGTTGGATTCATACCTTACCCAAGAGCATTTGCATGTAACTGAATATAATGAACCCAACTGGAATTGGAACTCTGTTCTGAACTGTTATCCATTGCACCACCCACACATTCAAGCTTACAGCACCTGGTATTTCCAAGCAGTCACCCATGTAGGTACTGACCAGGTTTGACATTGCTTAACATCTGAAAAGCTGAAGGCAAAAAAGCAGGGGAAATAGTAAATAACCTACTTGACTAGTTTGAAGGATAATGGGTTATAAAAAGAAGATACTTACCAATTCCAGATCCCGTGAGAAGTCGTCCAATCAAGAGTACCTCCTTGCTGGGTGCTGTGGCCGTGACTACTGCTCCCAGGATAAAACATGAACAAGAGAACATTACACATTTCTTGCGACCAAATCTGTCACAGAACCAACCGGCGATCAAGCATGAAATGGCGGCACTTGGCATAGCCCCTGCCAAAATCAGTTCCTGCCAAATCGAAGTTAGGTGTATGTGTTTATTGTTATGCACAAGAAGAATAGCTCCGGAAGTTGAGCCCATTTCAAAACCTTCGCTAAAGACTGAAATCTGGGCGACTAAAGTCAGAAAATAGATGAGTGGGACTGGTGGATTTTGTTCATGTTTTTCACTGTTAACAACTTGAAAATCTGTCATTGTCACTTATTCAATTTAAAAAGGGAAAGATCTCAGCAAATGAAGATTTTTAAATAGCAGAGAAAATGCAAACAGTTCACAGGTAAACAGTCCAGGAATCAAACATATATATAATCTGTAATGACCTAAAAGAGAAACAAATTTTTTTAGATATTTCAGCTGCAATTAAGGTTACAAGTTGATACAAAGAGAAAAGTATTGATCAATAAATTGGTACATGGCTTGTTTATATGAAGGTTAACTTATGAGAATAATAGGAGTCATTCTTTTCATATGAAAAAGAAGAGGATGAGAGCACAGTTATTATTGCTCGAAAGGTTTGGCAAATTTACAGCTAGACTTTTTTTCTTTTTTTTTTTTTACCATAAGTTGAAGACCTGTTCATTTGGACATCACCAATTCATGCCTCTAGGTGTTGACTTCTATGTTCACTTTTATATTTACACATGCTCTATCTCTGATATTGAGCACTTTATCCCATAAATATAGCACACTTTAAGACAATATTTCTATATATATATATATATATTAGATATGTGTGTGTGTGTGTGTCTTTAAAGCAATTCATCCCAAGCAAGGCGGGAGTGCCACTAGCACGCAAGCATTATAGAGGATTGAGAACAAGAGTAAAGAGGCATGTTTGGGGTATGGAAACAGAGAAGGACAGGGAACAAGATCAAGGTATCAGATGTCAATTGACATTACACTTGAATATTTGAAGATTATAGTTATTGGTGAAGAGAGCAAGGGAAAGGGAGTTCCATGGACAAGAAGTGCAAAAGAAGAAGCTGTTTGAGTAGAAGTGGTTACATTTAACCATTTTGACAGTGAAAGGGTGGGACTGGGCTTAAATTCATGCAGTCCGGGAACCAGCAAAAGTAGCTTGTCAGAAGAGTTGCCGTGAAAATATTTGTAGAAGAGACAGAGGGAAGCCATGGCATGTCTGTGGGGAAGTGACTAGATTAGATGCCAGATCAGGACCTATCACATTGCATATTCTTCTCTGGATTTTGTCAAGGACAAAATGTACAGCTGGGGCACCAGACCATATATGACACCATTAAAGTTTACAAGCCATTTCTTGCCCCAGTCAACCACAGATTGAAGGTCCTTTTTGAGATCAGCAGCCAGGTTAGGTTTGTTAATGATACCAGATTTACTACTGAGGCAGGAGTAAATAGTAGTGTCATCTGCGTAAATGCCTACTTGGGAACTGATGACATCAGAAAGTCATTGATGAAGATCAGGAACAGTGTAGAGCCCAATATATATATATATATATATATATATATATATATATATATATAAAAAGAAAGAATAAATGAATGAATGAATGAGCAGCTCTGAAAGACTGCCCAAAAGTAGCCTACTGGCATAAAAGTACTAAATGCCATAAGAAATGATAGAGATTCAATATTAATTAAAAACCAGGTTGGCAGTAACTGACCACTACTATCAGTTTCATGTGTTTGCAAACAATCATCAGTTACTGAACCTCCAAAGTGAGCTTATATCCAGATACAAACAAACACCATTTTAAAAGAATTTCTTCCTTATAAGAGATCATTCTTGGAATCTTATCATCAAATATGGCAATTACATGGATTGATACTTGTAATCATTTTTTATATCATTATATGAATTGATGTTGTAGTCTAGATTTTATATAATTATGTTTATTGTATATTTGTACCTATGTTGGTATATGTTATATGGGCATCTGTATGTATCATGTTTGGTGGTTATTGTTGTGTACATGGGGTTGTGTATGTACATGTATACTGCTATATACTGAACCTATGAGTACTAATGGTATGTCCCAATCCTCATAAATATGTTGGACACTATTGTAAGTGAGGGTAATATACTAAGTAGTCCACCACTAACAGTGGTTTACCTACTTCACACCACCAAACTTAATAATTTTCAACCTTTCTTGAAAAACAACGCTAGTCCCATTCATATCAATCCTAACCCCAGTCACCCAATGTCTGTTATTCACCATATCCCATCATCTGTTGAATATTAACATATTAACCAGCACTCTTCTAACAAAGAGTTATTCAATAAGTTTAAAACTTTATTATAAAATCCTTAGTGATAATGGCTATACATCTTCTGAGATTAAGTATGTAGAAAATTATAGTCATTCTAGGAAGAAGAACAGAAACAGGAAGATCGTTTAGTATACACCTCCATTCAATAAATTAGTTTGTACCAAATTGGGACACAAATCTTTAAACTTGAGTGATAAGCATTTTCCTAAGAATAGTCAATTAAGTCAAATCTTCAATCGTAACACCCTGAAAATTAGCTAAAGTTGTACTAGCAATCTGGATAAAATTATTAAATCACACAATCATAAAACACTGAAACTTTATAACAATAATAACTGTAATTCAAGCACAAATTCTAATATATCCTGTGTAACGGATCTATGTAATTGTAGGAGTCCTGATCAATGTCCATTATCAAACAAATGCTTAACGGAATCCACTGTATATATATGTCCTAGTTTATCAATTGAAAACCATGGAAATATTAAATTATATGTTGGTTTCACTAGGAATGCCTTTAAAAAATTATATTATACTCATATATCTTCTTTTACTAATGCTGGCAAGTGCAATATGACTTCACTTTCTAAATATTTCTGGAAATTGAAGGAAGAAAACAAGATACCTAAAGTTAAATGGAGGATCCTCAAACAAGCCAGAACTTGTAAATCTTTGTTAGAACCTTGTTTTTTTATGCCTACAAGAAGAAAGTGTATTATTAAACTTTTGAATAACAGTCAATTGTTAAACCAAAGATTTGAAACTACTGTTTTTTGTTGGCATGTTAAAGATCTAACACTATAATCTTGCTAAACCTTTAACTTTATAATTCATTTCGCTTATTTTATTTTACCTTCTTATATATGTATATATATATATCACTGTTATATTTACTGATCTATCTTAAATTAATTGAGGACACATGGCACAGAGGATAAAGGCATTGGTTATATCCAGTGACAGGACCCAAAGAGTGTGAGTTCAATACCCGGTTAAGGCAGTGGAGAACTTTCAGAAGGAAAAATTAACAGGAGATAACTGATAACTGACATCCATTAAACATGGCATGTGGAAGTAGAACAGTCTACCCCAGTGAGCGAAATAAAGGGTTCAGTTTGATATTCCAACCACCTGAAGAAGGCCAGAGCATACAACGGCCGAAACGTTGTAATAAATATAGTGACAAAGATGAGGACAATAGTCCGAATAATGTAAATAATGTAGTATTCTATACTTTATGTCTTTTTATATATACTTTAAATTATAAATTTAAATTTTTAATGTAATATTTTAAATAGTTCATTTATTTTGCATGTCTAATATTTTTACCTCTTCAAAGGGTCTTTCATTTACATACTATGTTTAATTCTATTAAATAATATGTCTGCTTATTTAAATAATGTCAATCTTTAATCGTTGAATAGTATCTATAGTTGTTCAATGTAGCAAACATTTCCGGTTAGATTTAAATCCTTTGGGATAATGTTTTATCTTAATGTTAATGTTCTTTCATTGACTGAATTGTTACCAACAACTGTCTTCCTTTGTTCCTTCTCTCGTTTTTCCTTTCATTTTTCTGTCTCCTTTTTTCTGTTTTTTCATATTCATGTGGATCTTTCTCCTATTCTTTATTCTATTCTCTCCTTTTTTTCATCTTTTTTCTTTGGAGTTATGATATGTTGCCTTTTAATTATTCTTAACTCATTTCTCTTCCCTTTTTTCTTCTTTTTTTATCGTTTATAACCATCTCTGTTTCTCACCTGTTGAGATGTGTTTACACTGAAACAAAAATGCATCTTTGTCATGAGTACTTGTTTGTCCATATGTGTGTGTGTGTGTGTGTGTGTGTGTGTATGGATGGATGGATATATATAATTTTATCCAGATTTAGATCCACAAGCTATATAATATTAAAAAGTTTGTGATATATATATATATATATATATATATATATATATATATATATATATATATATATATGTATGTAACACAAACTTTTAGTAGTAGTGGAGACGAAAATTTTGGGGATAACAGCTGAGACATTACTCTATTTATTGAACAATTTAATTCATGCTACACTGACTGAAAAACTTGTACAACAAAAAAATTCTCAAATTGTCATATTAGTAAAAAATGCACTCTCTTAATTTAAAAAAAAAAAATTCAACCTTAGTGTTGCGACTGCATGCTCCAAAAGTTTTTATCCGTTAACAATAACACATTTCTAAAAAAACATATTTCGATTCGCATTTAATCTTTCATCTCCACTTCTACGTGTCACAATTGTGTTAAACACTAGTATTAATTGGTTAGGTTTATTTCAAGTAGTTTTAATTTTCTTTTTTTTAGGTTAGGCTATTGAATTATTTTAGTTGGTAAGTCATGAAACAGGGAAAGAATTTCAAATAGTTAATCTTGCAGTGGCTGGTTTCATAAAAGTAAGTTTATGTAAATGGGGGATAGATAAATGTATGCATGTGTGCCTGAGCCTGTGTATGTAAATACATTTATGTGTAGATGTGTGGGTGTACACGCATGAATAGGAATTTTGCTTGCTTAAGCATATAAGATAAATGTAAACTTTATTGGGTGGTTAGAATAGCGAATAATCTTTTCTTAGAAACACTTCTATAAATGTTAGACTAATTTTTGGCGCTACTATAGGTAGATGATAGATTTGGGATGGGTACACGTGAGGGTCTTAGTTAAAGGATTAATAATGTTATGGGATTAGCAATTTAAAACGTATGAAACATAGTGATTAATCAATGTAATTATTAACTTACCAAGTTAGGAATCCAGGGGATGTAACTTGAATGGAAACCGGATGAAGTAAAAATACACGAGTATATTAGAGGAGGGGCCTGTGAAAAACCTTTTTTCATTGGCTGAGACTTTTTTTTTGCAACGTCAAGATATGTAACATGACGCTTTCAAGGAGGCGGCCTTACTCGTCTGTAGTCAGGTCAGGGTTGTTGTTTGAGCCGATATGATGCAAAATTCAAAATCGATGATGAGAACAGTGCTGAAGACCACCTTTGATGCAATTATATATATATATATATATATATATATATATATATATATTCAGTTGTATAGATATTAGTTTGTAACTCTGTAATCATCAGACAAACCAGTTTATATTTTTAAAAAGTGGATTTATTTATATGCTTATTTGTGTTTGATTATTTGTATGTGGTGGAGGGAGGAATTTTCTTGTGTTTGCTTCACTCTCACATAAATAGGCATACATACATGTGTATATTCATTTTAGTTCGCACAAACACCCATTAAAAATAATCTGAGGTTAGGCACAGATACACTTCTATGCTTTCAAGCATACACATATGTATATATAAGAGAGAGAGTTTATTAGTCAACATGTTATTTATTTAGTTCATGCCACATTGACTGATAAACTCCTACAACAAAAAATTCTTAAATTGCCATATTAGTAAAGAACACTCGCTCAAATTTGCAAATATTCAACCTTACTGTTGTGACTACACGCTCCATAAGTTTGTATCTGTTATCAATAGCACATTTCAGAAAAACATATTTTGATTTGCAATATAATTTTTTGTCTCGGATGTTACCTGAATTTTACCAAAAAGAAAATAGTTTCCATACCTGATGATGACCTGAGTACCCGTCAAAAGTACTTACATATTTAAGGAAGACCTAATACAATTTGTAATTTTAAAAAACAAGGATCATAACATTCATTGAGTGGTTAGTAGGTTAATGAATCTTTAAAATTTAGATTTATGATTTTTATATCATTAACTTTACTAATTTACTTTTTGTATGAATGATTCATTGTTATATATTTATATATATATTCAGTTGCATGGATTGTAGTTTGCAACCCTGGGTTTCACGCTTTTGTGATCATCAGGCAAACTGGTTTAATTTTTCAAAAGTGGATTTATTTATACTTTTTTTATGTTTGACTATTTGTGTGTGGTGGAGGGTGGAAGCTTGTTTGGGATGACACTCTCACATACATAAGCACACATACATACAGGTGTATATATTTTAGCTTTTACAAACACACTCATATAAATAATCTGAGGTTAGGGGCAGTTACATATCCATGCGTTTGAGCATACATATACGCAATTGTCATTCTATTTCAACGTCAAAACTGTAGTGTTACATATGTGAAAGAAAATTTTATATATATATATATATATATATATATATATATATACACACACATCCATCGCAGATTGAGGACTCCTGCTGTTCTTACACAAAATGCATAAAATCAACTTAGGGTACTCGCTGAAAAACCTACCTATACCCACTCAATCTTCCTATAAACTCCTCCTAACTGAAAAAAATGAAAGTCTTATAAGAAGAATAAGATGGAAGGCACACTAAATCCTCCGTATTGTAACAAACGAGAACACCGACATAACTGAAAACATTCGGTCTGAATACAAAGAAATGTCCACCTAAGTGTAAAGATATGCTAAAATTTGAAAGTGACATGACAGACATGGTCAGAAGCATAAAATTTAAAAGACACTTGGATAATTTCTGGAAAAAATTATAAAGGACACAAAAGAAATAAGGTACTCCAAAAAAGTTTCATATTTGCTGACAAAACAACAGACATATACACAATAAAACCTACAATGCACAAAAAACATATAACATCATCACAATTATACAAAATTACAACTGAAAGTGCAAAAAACAACATAAATCAGGAAGTCAAAGATATAGCCACTAAAACCACCAACAGGAACCAATAACACTACCATCACTGTTACCAATATATATATATATATATATATATATATATATATATATATATATATATATATATATATATATTAGTAGAATGTCTCATATCTGGAATCCTGCATATCCAGACATGATTTTGATGTGTATATTTGGGTGATATGAAATTGATTTGAAATTTCTTTATTTCAGGGAATTTACTTTGGATAATTGTTTATGTTTATTTCACCTTAATTGTTTGTATTGGTGCAAAAGATGATGGGAATAAGAAGAAATGAACAACTTTGGGGTTATTGTAAAAAGTGGAAATTTTAAACAAACTAGACGCTGGTGAAATTTCATTGTAACTAATGACTGAGTTCAACATAGGAAAGTCAACTTTGTATGATATAAAATCTTCCAAAGAAACTATTCTCCAGAATTCACACTGTCACAATAAACAAGGAAATAAAAAACATGATTGTGATGAAACCTGGACTGAAATTGAAAAAGCTATTGAAAAGGTTGTCACTTTTATGGAAAGAAAGCCAGCATTCATTTGACAATTGCAATAATGCACAGAGTTAAAAAAATGTCTTTTGTTTTATAAATTTCAAGAACAAAAGCAAAACGAAATGCAGAAAAAGTTGAGTTGAATCATAATGAAACGGTGATTAAAAAATCCTCATTATATTATTTGTTTTGTATACATGGCATACTTAATTTAATGAATTTTCATTAACATTACATAATTTATTTCTTTTTCCTTAAAATCAACTCCATTATATGTCACTCACCATTAGCTTATTTTGTTTACTATAAAACATTGAAAATAAACCTGATTTCAGTTGTTTTATTTTAATCTAAATATAACTCCTCATATCTGGACTTTGTAACCAATTCTTCATATACAGAAGGCCATCTTAGTCCGGTTGTCAGGGATTCTACTGTGTGTGTGTATATATATATATATATATATATATATATATATATATATATATATATATGAATTAAAGGTAACAAGCTCCATTGGTATATAATCTGTATGGACCCTAAAAAGAACTCAATGTATTTAATACAGAGCAATATAAATAATAAAGAAATCAAAATTACCTCAAATGGGGAATAGCCTATTTCGGCAGACAAAGTTATCGGTCGTCTGTCTTATCAACTTCTGTGTGGATTGATTATATATCTCTTCATATTAGAGCCTTTGATAAAGAGTAGAGCACTTTCACTACATTTCTAACACATTATGGACATGTAAATGTTTAGCTTCAACTACTCCTTAAAACACAAACCCTCCCCATCCCCATATAAGCTAAAATTAATTGAAAAAATAAAAAGCTTCATAAAAAGAATAAGATGGAAAACCCATTTCTTTTTAAAACCAGGAACTTAATACCACATTCAAGGAAAAATATGTCTTTAAAACAAAAAAATGTTTTTTTCCCTCCTCTCTGTTTTGTTTTTCTCTTTCTTTCTCTTTCCTCCCTTTTAAATATTTTTTTCTCTTACTTTGTCATTCTTCATTTCTTCCTCCATTTTCTTTAGTTTAAAAATTTTAAGCTTTCTTTTCATTTTATCTTCCAACACTTTGGTGTTGACAAACCTCAAAAGATTAATCTCTTACAGGGAGAAATGGTCATACAAAGGGTGTATTGAATTTCATCTCTCTCTCAATCTCTCTCTCTCTCTCTCTCTATATATATATATATATAAATATGTGCAAAATTGGAGCTCAATTTCCCCATGGATTCTGGGGTTAAAATGCCATAAGATTCAAGGATAAATCTGATAAGATGTGTTGTAAGAAAGGAAAGATTCAACTGGCAGAACTTCCAATGGCTCCTGAGCCACTCTTCTCTCTCCTCCAATGGGTTTTCTCAAGAATCAAGAGATTTTCTTCAGCACATTAGGGCCTACAATAATTTCTTTGCTATGATCTCATTTGGAGCAAAAGATGCAACACTTCCATCATGGAAATCAACTTTCAGATTTGAAGGCCAGGTTCACCGCATGAGTGGTTCCCTTCTACCATTATCTGATGAGCCACACCAATTTCTTCAATTCTACTTCATAGAGGACTAGCAAGCAAAAGCACAGACCCGAAGAAATATGTTTGATAAACTGAAGTTTGACATTATATTGACTCTTCAAGAATTTTTGCATGAGCACAACTTTCATGTTAGGGAGTTGAAATCAGCTATGGAAAGAGCCGGACCTGAAGATTTTGAGAATTGTGATTAGAGCTGACAAAACACCTTCTGGTGAGCACCAGAGGAAGTTCAATACCAATGAGGTAGCTATCCTAATGGTTGGCCAAGAATGTGACAAAAGGAATATCATTCTCCTGAGACAAGATGGAAGTCTTCAAAAAGTTGCAGAAACTCACAGAGCTTATGATGCCTTACAATATCCACTCATCTTTTGGCAAGGAACAGATGGATACCATTTTCTCCTCAGACAAAGACATTTGAACACTGAATTAACTACACACAAAAAAATATCAGCCATGGAATTCTATGCATAGAGAATTATGATAAAGAGTAACAGTTATAATTATCTCTTCAGATTCAAACAACTATTCAACAAGTTCTTGGGGGATATGTATGCAAAAATTGAATCAGGAAGGTTACTTTTTATCAAAATGAATCAAAAGGAACTAAGAGTGGAGGAATACATCCACCTAAATGATGCAATTCAGAATGATGGCAATTCTGTCAACGCGAGAGACACACAGTTATTCTCCCTTCATCATTCACAGGTGGACCAAGGTACATGCATGAAAGATTTCAAGATGGATTGACTTATTTCAGACATTTTGGCAAACCAGATTTGTCTGTTACATTTACTACAAGTCTGAATTGGCCTGAGATTTTAGAAAATCTTCTTCCTTGACAATGTGCAACAGACAGGCATGATATTGTTGTTAGGATTTTTAAGCTGAAGGTCAACAAACTGATGGATCTCATCAATAAAGAAAAAATATTTGGACCTGTAAAATGTCACATGTATTCAATTGAGTGGCAAAAGAGGGGACTGACATATGCACATTTATCGAACCCCACTAATAACTCACTATACGTTAAAAAATAAAAAATAAAACTATTGTCATCAATCAAAATTCAAAATGTATCATTTGAAATATTTAACTAGGATGATTTAAGAAGATTATGGTTGAGGTTTGGGAAAAAAAGATTAACCCTTTCGCAAACCTAAACGAGCCTAGACCGTAATTTAGTTTATTTACAACGTAACTAAACTAGATTTTTACTCAGGACACCGTGCCTCTCTAAAAGAAATTATCACTCAACTAGCAGTATAACCCGTCTTCGACCGGGTCTTTCATTGCTGGGAATTTTTACCATTCAATTGGAGCAGTTTAAGTTTAAAGTCTAATCAATATTAGTAACAACAATTCGTTGCAACTGAGGCACACCCCCAAGTGGAGGGGAGGTGGTCCTAGAAAGGTCCGTTTTTGCATTTTCAATTTTGTTTCAGCCTCACGCACAGCGGCAGTTGATCTTTGGACTCAGTAGCTCTGATTAAAGCATTCCGAGAAGCATTTTGAGACAGGCAAACTGAACATTCTAGAGACGATTCGTTATCTCTTATTCGCATGGCGGACCTGGCGGCAGAAGTTTTGCAACCTAGGCAAGTTCTTTTCTTTGGTGGCATGTCTTAGGCAAGTATGAATTGTCAAATGGATTGCGTGGGTAAAATACCAGAAGAGAACCCTGTAAAGCTACAGGGATCACTAAACTGGAATAACTTTTTAGGAAAGTTTAGAAAAATAAATGTTGTGTAATAAAAAGCAAGCTTACTTATTACTACGGTGAATATAATGCAAAAACTGACAGGACAATAAAAAATTTAAATTGGGGACGGCTATAAACGACAATGGAAGTGTTGCAGTTGTGTGAAGATGTTAAGAGATATCAGAAGGTTTGAATGATCAGAAGGCTTAAAATTGTGTGTGTTCAATAATCTTCCATCCACAACAATTAATAAAAGACAAAAATAATGATTCAAAACATAACAATTGAATTTATTAAGTATTTGATGTACATGCATGTGAACTGAAAGGTTAGACAGAGTTGTGTCTCTTAGACTAGGTAATATTTGTACCTAAACTCATAACGAATAAGTTGATTATTAAAATGTAGTTTAGAAGATTGAGTATGTTTTGAGTGTTTGGAATTGTGTATTTTGCAAGTTGGATAAAAGTTCAGAATTATACTTGCATGAAATGATGTACAGTTCTTTTACGTCTGAATGCATTAGTCAAGACGGAGTTCTTTAAGAGTCACATTTTGGTAGCGGAGTTGAGACGCAAGAGAGAACCAAGAGGGAGAGTGACGAAAGAGAAGGCGAGAATACACACGCGTTTGGTTTTTATAATTTTGTTGTATCACGTGGGAGGCTCCAACTGAGTTGGCGATAAAATACATTTATCGCGTGGGAGTGATTTGATTGGTCGAAACTGACCAATCAGCGAGCTAGATTGAAGGTGATTAACCAATGAATGCCTGTTGATTACTTTGTAAGTATGATGTTGGTAAAATCGTAACAGGAAGAGTGCATTTCCTAGCAGGGGTTAACTGGGTGTCGTGGAAGATTCCACAAATGCAACGCCTTGAAACTGTCGTAGTAGGCTTTATGCAACGGAAAAGGTAACCTAACTTGAGAGAGATTGAAACCTTGGCCAAGAGAAGGGAATGTGTAATTTGGACTCAAAACTGGCATTGAAGAATTATCTATAAAACAAAAAAATTCTTATCTCCTTTTGTCCTTTCTCTTATGATTATTTTTAAAGTTATTTTTTTTTTTTTTTTTTTTTTTTAATCGCTTTTTAGTTTCATCGACTCGACATCTATAATTCTCAAAATGTGTGTGTGATGATCGGATGTTGTTTATGCGTTTCCACAGTTTTCATCCGATTTCGAAGATTTTTTTTTTTTTGATAATCTTCAGTGCCAGTTTGAATTCAAATTGTTGGTGACAATGGCTCTCCACTACTTCCTGTCCATTATAACTCTCAGCAACGTTTTACTACTATCTTTTCTTGGATATATCTTTCATAAAAACTTTAAACACTTTATAAATTATCATCTGTATCTATAATTCTCAAATTTTTTTTTTGTTGGACCACCTCTACCTGAAAATCATCTCTGAATTTACTTTGTTTTTAAAATTAAATCGCTGTAAACCTCCACTAATTCGGAGTACACGGAAAATTCGGCAACTTAAACTATGAAATAAAAAAAGTCGACTGAAAATTGATTTTAGGGCCGTTCTGGAGTGGGGACTTGGGGATGTGCTAAACCCCCTCCCCTATATTTTTAAATAACTGAAAATCCCACTACAACAATACCAGGGCCGTACTTTTCGGGGGTGATAGCCCCCACCCCCGATACGTTTAAGTCAGTATTAGCTAAAAAAAAAAAAAAATCCAGTCCAGATAAAACTCCACAATTCACAGCAACAATAAGAGCCGTTCTTTCTGCATGGGGGAGGGGGGTTTTAAATAATTTTTTTTAAATTAATATTTATTTAATTACTAGTTTTCAAATTAATAACATCGTTTTCTAATAAAAAAAATTAAAAACAATTTTGACGATAAAACTAGTTTTTCTTCTTCATTAAGTTTTTTTTTTTTTAGCATGTTTTCATCACAGTCGGTATGCTGATGTTTTAGCGTTTTCGTTCGTGGAGGAATTAATAGTGTCAAATATTGACTGAAATTACCGGGACATAAAAATTATTTAGTTCTGCATTAATTATGAAATTTATTTTTATATGCATTGATTAATTATTTTTAATTGAATGACAACAATGTAAAAGAAACAAAACAAATAATTCTTTAAAACACATCGGTGATTTTTCTTAATGGAAATATTTTAATTTTCTTTCTTTTTGAGAGAAAAGGGAAACATACCTGAATAACCCGATTTGTTCTCCTGCGACCTTAAAAGCCGCTGTCAGCCGTACTGAGCACATGTTATCGTAAATTGAGAGCAGAAGAGAATTGTGTATAATATACGCAAAATCTTGTGACGTCACAAATGTATGCGTTTTTCATCGGCAGAACGGTAGTCGCAAACATTTTGTACAGCGCGGGAGTTTTGCTTGTCATTTATTACTTTTTCAATTATTCATTCAGAAATGAAAGATGTTTAAAATACCGGATGATGACGATGAAGATGATGAATTTTGGAAGGTTTGTTAACTGATTTTTCAAACCCATTCTTTGTTGTAAACTTGAATATATATGTAAAAAAAGAAAGAAAGAAAAAAAAAACGCCGCTCTCTATATTATTGAAAATTTGATTATGGTGTAAAAAAACAAACAATTTAGAACTTATTCATTCAACAGTTTGAATGTAAGATTTTCTTAATTTTTCAAATTTATTCAGTTAAGTGTTGTATTTTAGTTAGCAATGATTTGGTTTAACTTTAGTTAAATAGTTTATTTTTGTAGGAAAATGTACTAGAATATGACATCTGAAAACTTACAAAAATAAATAAATAAAAAAATCAAGTGTTTTTTTTAATTGTTTGTACGAAATTCCAAAAGCAAAAAAACATTATATTTTCACGGAAATTAACCGTTGCCTTGAAACTTAAACTACGTAAAAAAACGTAAGATATAAAAATTGAATTTTCCGTGTTACTTTTTTCTCCCCCTTTTTTTATTTCTTTAATTCAAAACTAAAAAGTAAACAAAAGCGCACAAGTTTGAAAGTGTCCATGACAATTTTCTAGAATTACTTCCTAAAATTATTTTAGTGATTCTTCTTATGTCTAAAAATCCTGAGGTTGATGGTTTATGAGCAGCATCAACCACTTGTTAACCAGTTGTTGGTTGGTGCTTTTTAGTTTCCCTAGAGTTTAAAAAACCTTGAAGTTACAAGTGTTGACTGTTTGGTTACTCGGACGTCGTTATTTGTTCTTCCAAACGATTTTAGTGATTGATGATGGCCTGATTAAAAAATCTTACTCTCTACTACAACTTGTAAAGCAGTTTTTCTTTGGTTTATTAGTCAATGCAACTTTTTTTTCTTTTAAAAAAAAAAATATATTTGGACGGTGACTGTAGGCAGGGGCGTACCGAAGCAAAGTGCCGCCGAGGCCCGTATTCATAATGGCATACCCTTTTTTTCTTTTTGAGGAAATACCCTTGATGGCGTTGATTAGTACTTGAAAAATAACAATTTCAAAAACTAGCTGAACAAACGTTATGTTTTAACTTAAGCTTTTTCAGAAGTAAAGTTACTAATAACTTTGTCAAACAGTCTCTTTGTCTCTCCACAGTTTCCTGTTCAGTTGAAATTAGGGACAAATTGTAGAAGCGATCTTGCGACATACTCGATCTCAAGTGACTTTCAATGAGCTTCAGTTTTGTTTGAGAAGCTTCTCTTTGTAGTAACAGCAGAAACTGTGAGCATCAAAAATAGCTGTAGAGAGTAATCACAATATTTGACACTGTTTCTTGAATCGATAAATCTATCTCTGCCATTTGATAGCCAATGATTTAGTCATGGTCATGTCACATTCCATTTTGGAAGCTGCCGCTAAAAAATCCCGAAGTCAGAGAACTTCCAAAGACAGCCTAGATACGTCTAAGTCAGCACCATATTACCTACTGAGAATTTTAAATTTTCACTCCAACTCGCCTTCAGTATCTTCCAGGATTGCTTGCGATGATAATCCAGCAAAGACAGTTTGTAGATGAGACATGGAGTCAAATTGTGCTTCCAGTTCATTTACAAGTCGATCATGACATCCGTAAAGATTTCTCTTTACTTCCTGTACAAGTGTTTGACATACATAATCCCCCGCCAGGTACCTTTCTCTTTCTTCTAATCTGCTTTTCCATTTCCTTGCACTTTGCTTTACTTTGATTAACTGATTCAGACACCAGCCTGTCCCTGTTTCGGTTAAAGAAAATGTTAGTCACATCCATGTGGGTTACACACATCCAAACCAATACCAGGTTCTTGAAGTTTCTTTTGGATGAGATTTATTTGTTCCCAGAATTTCTTTCCAGTAAAACAAATGTGACATGAAGGAGAAGTTTCCAATTGAAAGCAAAATGATTTATGCATCCCCTCTCATTTGAAGATTTTCTGAAGCTGAGGTTAATGAATTGAGTGCCTGAATCACTCCTTGAAATCCAGTTTTCACTGCATGAATTGCTTCATAATGTGCATTCCAATGGATGGTTACCAAATACTTCATCATGACCTTCACAGGGAAAGATAAAACTTCCCAATGGTGATTGGAAGAGGAGAAAAATGTATAGAGTCTCTCAATCACTTTGAAAAATGTAATGGCACTTGCATGAACACTGCATAAATTCAGACTATGATTAGAACATGGCACAAATTTAGCTTTCCCATTTATGCTTTGTAGAAGATATTGAACACCACAATGAACTCCAGCCATACTAGCTGCATTGTCAAATCCTATTCCTTTACATTTTTTGAAATCAAGTTTCTCTTTCTCCAGTCGCTCCAAAATCATCTTCTTGATATCATAAGCTGTCTTCCCATGCTCAGTGATAAAACCAAGAGATAAATCCCACACCTCCATTGCTTTGTCTTCAACAATGACATAACAAATGAAACTCATCTGATCAGTATTTTCAGGTTCTGACATTTTTTAATTAAGCTTCCAGATCTTTTGAAATCCTGGATTTCTTGCAAGACTATTTGCATTGCTCTGTCTTCAGGAAGAGGTGACAGTAGAAACAATAAAGAGATTTGTTCGTCTTTGAGTACAGCAACCATGATCTCAAAACAGGCTCTCCATTCTCCATAGTTTTGTAAAACTAGTATTGTAGCATTACCGTCAGACTATTTTTCCCTTGTCTTAACAGTCAGAACAAATGGTTTATTTTTGTTTTGAAATTTTTTAGGTCTCAATTTTACAAGATCAACAAACAACTGAGCAAGTTTGTGGCCAAAATGCGATGTCTTTGTACACAGCAATCTCTATGTTTGCCTGTTCTATTTCTTTATTTCCAGTAACTTTATCAGTTCCTTCTTCATATTCATACATGTCCTTACCGCATACACTGGAGCTCTCTTCCTTTGGCGCATCACCATTGTCACCTTCAATTTCTTTAACAACATTAATTCTTGTAGGAAATTCCTCTTCAACTTTTATTCTCTATTTGTCTCTACCATATTCGCATTTTCTCCATGTCCCTCCCCTCCTCATTCTGATGTACATTCATCATCCTCATCTTTGAATTTTGCTTTAGCTACAGATTTCTTCAGTAGGAAAACATGTAAAGATGCAGCACATTGTCTTTCTTTGCGTTCTCTGGTGGCTTTCAACTTGCAGTAAGCTGCACCACTCAGTTTTTGCCATTTATTCATTCTAATTGATGAAAAAATAGAAAAAGGAACAAACAGGAAAAGGGCATACTCGATGGCATAGGGAATTTTTATTTATTGTACTAAGATAAGTTTGGCACAAGACTGAAAGTGGGGTTGTAAAAAAAGGTTGATAATTTTTTAACTATCCCAATGTGTTTTTTAAAAATAGAAATAAATAATTACTGGAGTTTATCCTATACAGTCAATGATTGTTTAAATCTTTTCTTAATTTAATTTTTTAAATTTACTATCCTTTTTTCCTTGTACATTTTTCTTGTCCCTTTTTATTTCATTCTTACATTCAATCAGTTAAAATTGAATCCATAATAATGGTCATAATAAAAGTAACTGAATATTGAACATTTTTATTAAAAAATCATTAAAATTTTATAAGAAATGTTCACCTCTGTTACTTGCGTTAAACATTAACGTGTTCTTTAGAGAACTGACTGACAATTAAGTTTTTAGGCAAAGTTACTACCCCCTCATTATTTTGCTTTTTTTTACTTTTTTTTACATCTTATGGCATAATGAAAGATGGTAATGAAACTAAACTAATAAGGACAGAAATATTTAATAATCTGTTTCCATCAGTTTAGTCAGTTATTTTAAAAAAATATTTGTTTTAAAATGAAGTTTTTAAAACCGTAAACATTAAAAGTCATTATTAAATTAATTTTTATATTTCTACTACTCAATGTAAAAAAAATAATTTGGATCAACTGAAGAATCTTTTTCCCCCAGATGTGCTTGGGATGATTCTACAGTTGAGTTGGAATGGAGATTCTACAGCTGATTCTAAATGAATATTTATAAATTCTTCCAGAAGATTTGAAAGCATAATATTTGAAAATTTTACATCTAAATAATCTTAACTTACCTTTTTATATTACAAACTTAAGATTCTTAGTTTGTAATACTAATATAAAATGTATGAGATTTGATTTTTCTGATAATGTTTACTTTAAAAGTCTCTAAAAAATTTAATGTTGTTATTTTCACATAATTCTAAAATCATGATTCTATGGAAAATCTATTGAACTCTCTGAAGAGTGTAATATTTATACAGTTTTTGAGCTTTAAAAATTGCAAATTTAGTAAAAACTTTCAAAATGTAAACAAACTTTAAATTGCACATATTTCTGGTTCTACTTTACTATGAATATTTTTCTTTATTAAAAAAAATCTCCAATCTTTTTCTATGAAAAGAAAGCAATTGAAAAAATAACATACATTTTTAACAAGTTTCAAAGATCTACATTTGATCAGTCAGGGAGGAGATTCTACAGTTCAGTTAAGTTGGGGTGGGATTTTACAGTTGATCATTCTGGAGGGATTCTTCAACTGATCCATTGTTCTATATTGACGTTTTCCCATAAAAAAAACGAATAATTGGTTATCTTCAAGTTACCTTCTGTCAAATTTTCAGGTTTTTTTTAAGAAATACTACCTTCAAATTAGCAGCAGGAGTCAGCCTCGTATGCTCTTTTGATGTGCTTTTTTTTGGAAAATAAACTTGTTGTTTTTCATCTAAATTCTTAAATAATTTTCTTTTACAATAAATTAATTTGGGCATTTTTCAATAAATATCTATCAATGAACTTTTTTTTTTTTAATAATAAAATTTGAAAACTTTTAACAATGAAATGAAAACAAATCAAACATTATTTCAGAATTTCTCAAAAAAAGCAGATCAAAAGAGTATATGAGGCTGGCTGCTGATGCTACTATGAAGAAAGCATTCTTTAAAAAATAAGCTGAAAATTTTGGGATTGCATATCTTGAAGATAACCAGATAAGTAAACTGTTGTTTTTTTTTTTTTATGAATAAATAGTTTAGACTTCTTTCATAACGTCATGGCAGTTGAAAAAAAAAATAACGAGGGGGTCATTATTGTGCAGGGACTAGCAAAATAGCCTCTTGTTAATTTTTAAATTTAAATGAAGGCTGTTTTGTTCTAAAATGTATCAATTATTAAAAAAATAAAAGAATTAAACTTATGTCTTGAAGTTAACAGGTTTTACTAAGGATAACTGGTCAGTCCAATGCTGTGTGTAGGTGCTCTGAGTGTATAAGGTGGTCTGTTCCAGGCTTGGCACCACAGACTCATAAAATATATCATGGGTAAACATCATTAGGGCAATAAAACAATAAAACCCAAATATTTCTTAAAACCCATGTGCATTATCATTTACTATCAAAAATCAAAATCAACTATAATCCTTACTTAGATTCAGTGATTTTGCTCTTAAATCTAAACCGTATCCCATGATATGTGGGGGGGAAAAAAAAAATAAAATAAAATAATATATTGGAAATTTCAATTAATTAAACATAATAATATTTTCAAATCTCATGGAGAATAAGAGAAATATATAAATTATAATCTAACAAAAACATTTGAAACAGTGCCATATTTTATTTTTAATTGTAATTTTCTGCTCAAAAGACCTGGTTTGGGAAGGAGCACAATTTAAAAGACCCATTTTATTTCTCCATAATTATAATCTTAAGATTTCAAAGAAGACGACTTTTCTTTATTTCTTCAATCAACTTTAATCTGAATGAAAAAGCATAAAGTTTTTTAAATATATTAAAATCTTGGAAAATATGCTATCTTACATTGGGCAGTTTTACTCATACATTTTTAGGTAGATAATAAATCTTTATTTAATTACAAATATTTCATCTTAGAAGGGTTTGAAGGCTTTCAAAATTCACTGTAAAATTTGTAAATGAATAAAATGTAGGTAAATTGCATCAGAGGAAATTATATATTAGTTGTACAAAACATACAATATAGTAGGGATGTCTCTTGGAATGTCCCAGTGTGGTCTTGTAGTCTCAGCAAGAGGTTGCTCACAGCAGAGCCAGATCAAAGTACCAGCATCTCAGACAGTTGCCAGAGTTTATTAAAAGCTGAGGTCACCAACAGGGTGGCATGTCATGCATTTGTGATTTACCAAACAAAAAGAAATGAATGTGAAAAAAAAAAATTTGAATTAAAAAAACAAAATATTAGGTTTCTTTTTTGAAACCCCATAACATAAAAATGAATGATCGTATCTTCAATTTTTTTCACCCACAAAATGCCACCCCTGTAAAGTGCCACCCAAGGCCCTCCATTGGTTTGCCACTGGCCGTAGGTAATAGTTATGAGGTATTTAGCATTTGATGAAAGGCAAGAATAAAATTGACAAACGTAGTTTCTCCACACAGCTTCTAATTTAAATTTATTGAACTTCCAAATTCACAAGGCAACTTCACAAGTGGTATGGTTATATTTTTTCTTTGTATTCTTGAATTGTCTGCCTCTTCAAGGGTTGGGGTTAACACACTGATGGCCAGATTTACAAAATCCGACTTTATAATAGCTTCAGCTGAAGTAACATTGTTTTCACACTAAAAGTACCACTGCAAATAGACTTGTTATTGGCACCCACAGATGAAAAATTTATTAGAAAATGCCAAGCTCAATGTCAGCATGTTACTGTTAACCATTATTAGCATTCTGTAAGTGACTATTTTTGCCAAGCAAAATGTTAGTCCTGCCAATGTAATTTGAATTTCTTGGTTGTGTAGTCATATTCTTCTATGGTAACACCTAAAACAATTTTGACTGAAATTAAGAGGCAGGCTACTGCAATTTCAAATAGAACTAATATATAAAACAGTATATTTTGAGGGGATTCCAATGGGGAAGTAATATTTATAAATGATGCAGAGTGCTAAATGTTAAAGGTTTTACTGAGCTGGTGTCATGCATCTAATAAAGATCCAAACTATAGAGTAACTCCTGAGGATATCTCATCAGCAGGTGTATAATATTGGGTCTACTGTACTGTCATTTTGTGAATGGTTTCTGAACCATGAAGTAATTGCTAGTGGAGTCTCTCAATCTAATGTTGAAATGTACAGTTATACTTTCTAACATTTAATACAGTGAATATTTTTTTTTTTTTTTTTTGCATGCTACTTTTGGGTGTTGTTGGTTTGTTACCTTGGCAACAAATCATCACTAAAACAAACAATAGAATCTGTTGTGTTGTTTGGGGTTTTTTTCGGGGTGGGGGGCATTGAAACTGAGAAGGTGTTGAACAAAAAACTACAAGTGTTGAATTGAGAAAATGTACAAACAAGAAATAATGAGATAGAAATGTTTATTCTATGGAAAATTTTCAAGGATAGTTCCTGAAAGAAAGTGTAATTTCAAGGAATGTTCTTGTGATAGTCCCTGTAAAAATGAAGAAATATTTTACTTTGTTGGTGAGTCAATGTGTGAGCCAGGTGTCTTGTCTGTTCTTGGAGAGCTAAGTTTAATGTCTTATCTCATGCTCAACAGGATATAAAAGAGCTAGCTTCTTGGAATTTACTCTACACATACATCCATTTTTTTTTTTTTTTTTTTTTTTTATATGCATACTCAAAAGCTGAAAATGGGTTGCTGTTGCTAATAGAATTTTCAATGCATGTGCATTTAGCACAACTAGGCACAGTGTCTGCTACAAATCAAGCACAGTTTTTCCAAAAGAAAATTTCATTCCAAGTTTTCTATCTACTGTATCAATAGATGTTGTCTACATACTAAATTTTCAGGAGTTGAACTTCAAAAGGTCAAAACTGATACCATGTTCTTGTCAGAAACTGGCCACTTTATCTATTTCTTTGCAGAAATTCACAATCAAGCATGTTGTTTTTATTTTTATTTTTTTTATTTCTCCCTCCGAGATAAGACCTAACCCTGCCATAACCATGGGCTTGAAACCTATATCTTGATGGGTTTCCTATGTAACAGATGCCCCAATAACAAGGATTCAGATTTCTCATATGTTTTTGTGTGGCTCTGATATAGGAGGTTGTTACAAACTCTTCAGTTATAGTAGCGCTAGAACTGTCATGGGCAAACTGCAGCCTGTGGGTCACATGCTGCCCATTTGGCTCTCTCAATAGCGTGTTTAATTTAATGAGGAAAATAACGTTATTAAAATTTTATGTTTTCTTTCATTCTCACTTGTTCACTCACATTCTCTTTCATGTCAAGAGGTGGAGAGATGATGGTGTCAAGGGAAATAACTTTTAAATGACTGAGTAACCTCCCTTATTAATGCCATTGTGTTGTGGGGACAGTTTGACCAAACTAAATACATAACAATGATTAAGTATAATGTTTCTTGTATTTTGTAACTTTTCATTGAAGGTAACATTCTCTTCATCTTTAACCACTGGTGATTTTCAGTAAGGAACATCATATGTGTAAAATATTTTGCTTTAGAAATAGAAACTATAAATTAATTTTTTTTCTTTTTAAAAAGATTTTTTTTCTATTTTCAAATAAATAAATTAGAAACAAATCCCTCACAGCAGCATGTGATAATGCACTGTCATCAGTGATAATCTTCAATTTTTAAATTGTAAAAAATCTTTTGTAAAAAAAAAAAAAAAAATCAACTTTTCCCCACATTTTTAAGGCGGATGCTTACGGTCTTCTGCAGTGAAAAATGTTCACTTTACTTTCAATGAAAAATTATGTTTTCATTAGTATGGCCCACTTTTATGATGAGCCGTATCTCATGTGGTCCACTAGTCAGAAAAAGTTGGCCATGTCTGTTCTAGAAGATTCTTCACAATTAGCAAGCTATTCCTCTTAAATAGGTCCATAGAGGTTAAAATTTAAGTATGTTAAAATGTGTTACAATGACATAACTTTCTCCAAAACCAAGCTCATATCATTTCATCATTAGTCCTGGAATTTTCTCCATTCGTGATAGAGATGTTCTCTCAATGACCCTGCTTGATCTGAACATCTATTGGAATTCAAAATTCAGTCCAGACTCCAAGTGGAACATCATATATATATATATATATATATATATATATATATATATATATATATATATATATGATCCGTTGCCAAATGGTTAGTTCATTCTATTGCTCCAGGAAGTACTTGACTCATTCTGTAATACTTTATGCTTACAAGAGTCAGATTCTGTTGCTTTGTGGAACCAACTCCCAAGAAGATGCTCCCCCAGTCACTACAATCTTAACCTTGTACAAGGTGATCATCATTGTATAAAAAAAAATCTGGATCAAAAATGGAGTATTGTCACCATATCTAGGATGGAGTTGCCCATCTTCACTTTTTAACTTTGATAGAGTTCAAGGTCATTACACGGCCTTGTGGGGATTGATATATTTTCCTTCCTGTAGCCCATTTCTCACAGACACTATGTTGCAAGCCTGTCACTTTTCTATGTAGTGGTTTCTTTCCATGGCAAATGTTTGTACAAGCTCTATTCTTTAGTTCCACTAATTCAAACCTTTACAGTTAAGACTCGCCATATTGTGACCATGAAGTTAAGCTACGCTCAGTCCTTCGGTATTGCAAAAGGAGAAAGATCACACCTTTTTCCTAAGAACTTCTGCTTTGTGGAACAGACTCCCATAGGGATACTTCCCTGAATGCAATACTCATGACCACTTCACATAAAGGATCAATTGTTACCTATCTTACATATCCATATAATTCTTATTTTCTACGTTCATATTACCCACCTCATTCAGTAACCCTCTACCTTGTGTAGCTCTTGAGCCTTATATGGAGGGAAGAAAAAATGTAACTGAATATTAATCTAATATTGTAAAAATATCAGTTCTTTTTTTTTTTATTCCTTTATTATAAGAAATACACAATGAGAAAAATTTCAAGATTAAAAAAATATGACTAGTTGAAGTACCTGATTTCATCAATAAGAAGGCTTGACTTGAATTGAAACTGATTAAAATCCGAGTATAACAGTTCCTTAACCATAGGATAATTTATACAAAGTATGATTACTCCTGAAAATTTGTTATGTGTTGTTGAAAATATCCTCCTTCTTTTTCGAAGCACATTTCAATTCTGTGTTTGTACGATTCATTAACACATAAAAGAGTTTCCTGTTATTTTATTGCATATTTAAATCTTTCTTTAAGAAAAATCTAAGGTGGCTACTCAACAAGACCTATCAAAACAAATTAGAAATTTAAAACATGATGATGAAAACCCCTATGGTGTGTGTGTGTGTGTGTGTGTGTGTGTGTGTGTGTATGTATGTATGTATGTATGTATGTATGTATATATATATATATATATACACACACACATTGGCAAAAATAAGTTTAAGACTAATGGTTAAAGTTTTATTCATTTCAGAATATGTTTCTAATAAAAATATAAATTAGTTTTATTGCATATGCTTTATGCAAATGTTTTATCCTTTCAAATGATATAAAAATTGTATATTTTTCTACAACTTGAAAAATTTTAATGCTGGATTAATTAAAATTATCAAAATTTGCCATCAAAATAAGTTTAAAACCGCAAGGGTATGATGCAAATTATTTACTAAATGGGTGGTCACATAGAGCTGGTCATTAAGTGTAATAACTGAGCATTGTTATACAATTAATTCACTATGGGGGAAAGCTAATCGGATGCTGACGGCCGTGGGCATTTGCAGCCAATTATCTGGTAGAACTGGCATTAGTTTATATATACACACACACACACACACACACACACACACACACACACACACATATATGATATGACGTATGAGTGTCTTTCAGTTCAGTTTTTATGTTTTTCATATAAGACAACAATCCTGCTTGGGATTTGCAAACAAATCCACAGGAAGGGCATGCTGAAGGATTGACCATCATATAGGCTGATGTATTAGCCTGAGATTTAGTGTTAATTCTTAATTCTCTCAGAACACACACACACATACATATATATATATATATATATATATATATATATATATATATATATATATATATATATATATAATAAGGTATATTTAGGCAGCAAGTATTCACCCAGAAAAGTTTGATTTAAAAAGAACCAACAAAGTCTGTTTAATTTTTTATTGTATCTTTCTAATTTTTGAATAAGTTGTTATGTATTAAGATCAAAATTGTGGATAAACTATTCAAAATTCATGTTTGGGTTCAAGTATGTTCAACCATCTCAGTCATTTTGAAGAACCACTGTGTGGTAGGCAAGATTCTTTTGTCTGCATCCTGGTATTCTTTGGAAAGCTGAAAGTTTGAAACCACTCTTTTGAAATTTGACTCCATGTTGTTATGGCATTCTGCAATTCATCTACATTGGTTGTTTGCAAATCTAGGTTCATCTCCTCTCCAGAACAGGAGTAGAGGTTTATCCCTTGTTCCTATTTAAGTTTGGGTTTCCAGTTATTTCTGAAGTCTTCATTCTTTTTCACTCCTAGTAGCCCCTTGCACATCAAAAGCAAAATCTAAAGGTGATCTTTGGGATTAAGATCTGATGTTTGTAGAGACCTCTTTCTAATGCAGAAAACTCACTGCTGTATTCCATGAACCAATCTGACATTTTTTTATTTGTGACATTGTGTGTTGTCTTGCTGGATGTAGCAAAGTCATATATTGACGTTAGCTACTCTATATAGCAACGGTTACATCATTTAAATGATCTTTTTATTGGTACCAAGTACTCTAAGGTATATCAAGAACATATTCCCCATACCATTACACCACCACCATCAACCTGAACCATTTATCCAAGGCATGATAGATCCATGTCTTCATGTTGTCTGTCAAATTCTGGCCCTACCACCATGCCACAGCAGAAACTGAGCCTCATCAAACCAGCAAGTTTTTTGTTTTTTCAATCTTCTATCTTCTGATTTTTATGATTTTAGAAAAATGTAGCTCCAGTTTCTTGTTATCTGCCAGAGGAGTGGCACTTGGTGTGGTCTTCTGCTGCTGTAGCCCATCTGCTTCAAGGTATAAAGCTTTGTGCATTCGGAGATGCTCATCAGTATACCTCCATTATTATGTTATTTGAGTGATTGTTACCTTCCTATCAGCTTGAACCAGTCTGGACATTCTTCCCTAACCTGTTTCATCAGCAACAGATTTCCACCCACAGAATTACTGTTTATTAAAATGCTTTTCTTTTTCTCTGTAAACTTTGGAGATGGTAGTGCATGAGAATCCTTTGTAGATCACTGATTTTTAAAAATACTCAAACCAACCTGTCTGGTCGCATTCAAAGTTACTCAAATCAGCTTTCTTTCCCATATGAAATGAAATTCAGCAGATTTCCATGACCATGTTTAAATGCTCATAGCCATTAAATTGCTGCCACGTTATTGGCTGATTAGAAATTTGCGTCACAGAAGCACTTGACAGTTTGGCATACTGGTCTTCTTCACAAGTTGAAAAGTTATGGTATTTTTTAACTGATTCAGTCCCTATTAAATTGTGAAATAAAAGTTGTCCTGAACAGACACTCTTCTAGATCTTTCTGCAATACTGCAGGTGTCCCCCACCCCAGGGCTCTATTCTTGGACTTATGTTGTTCCTGATTTTCATCAATGACCATCCTGATGTCATATCTGTAATGATAACACAACTACCTACTCCTGTCTTAATAGTAAGTCTGATCAGTTCAATAATGTCAAATTGGTAGCTGATCTAAAAAAATGATATACAGTCTGTTGTTAAATGGGGCAAGGAGTGACTTCATTTGAATGCCTCCAAAATGAAACTGTTCTATCAATCATCTTAGAGACCCCTTTCTGCTTTCCATCAGTATGAGAATGACGTGTATTATCTCTGGCTAACATTTTCTACTGACATAAAGTGGTAAGATTATATTGAATCAATTGCTAGGTCTGCTGCTAGGAAAGTTGTTTCAGTGTGTCATGCTAGACAATTTTTCTCTCCAGAATCTTACATATTTATAAGCGTATCATTTGCCCATACTTTGAATATTGCTGCCACATCTGGCCTGGTGCTTGTGCTATACATTTAAAGATTCTTGATAAAATCCAAAGAAGAATCTGCACGCTATTGGTCCTAACCTGGCATCACAGCTTCAGTCATTTTCCTACCACCATAACGTAGCTAACCTGTGCCTTTTCTATAAATACTTTTATGGTAATTGTTCTGATTAACTTTCCTCTATGGTACCTAGACTTGATGAATTTAAGTTCAGTACTAGATTGGCAACAAGCTCTCAGCATTTTACAGTTGAAACGGTTAGATATAATTGTAATTTCTATACTAACAGTTTCTTCTCTTGCACTTTTTGCTTGTGGAACTCTATTCCAGCTTCTTGCTTCCCAGTTAACTTTGATCTTCCAAAATTTAAATACAATGTAAATCATTATCTTCTGTCTTAATTCCTGTTCTATTGTTGTTCTCTCTCCTTAATGATAGTTTTCCTTATATTCTCTAAAACTCAGTGTAATCCCTTGCATCCTAGTGGCTATATTGCTTTGCTTGGGGTGAAATGATTAAAAAAAAAAAAAAAAAATGATCATTTATTCACATGCACTTAATTAAGTGGCCAGCTATTGTATATGCTTCATGCTTTCAAATTTTCCTTATTTTTCTAGGTTTGAAATAACCTCATTCCAAAAAGGTGTTTAGTGTACTGATTATTAGATATCACATAAAGCTGATTATTATTTATCTCTGCTAGCCAGAATATATTCCAGATACTCTGAAAGAAAAAAAAAAAAGAAGAAAGCAGTTAGTTTTAGAAAAATATTAGGTCTATTACAAATAAAGGTACCTCCAAAAATTCGGTATATCTAAGGTTTAAAATGTATTTTTCATAAAGGAAAAATCCTTTTCGAAGTTTTCCCCCAGCTTCAATTGAAAGCTAAAGGATTAAATTTTCTAATCCCAGAAAAAAAATACTGTGGAGTATTGCAAATAGAAATTTGAATGATTTTTAGTCGATTCTTCTGAAAAAAACAAAACAATCAAAACGGCATTTTTAACCTTTTTAGAGAAATATAAACCAAACTTATTTTTTCATTTTGAAATTCCTGCTAAAATAAAATGAAATGTTACTTTCATAAAATTAGAAAATTTAAAGTTAAATTAATCTGTTCTGAAACAAATATCACTTATAGCATAAAATTTTCTAGACAAACATTTCTTGACCTCAGTGTCTAGTCATTTTCATATCTCCATCGATAATTTGATGGCTGAATGTGTTGACAGGTCTAGTATGGTGCACCAGAATTGACATAATTTTATGAATTCTAAGTAAAAACGTTTTTTGTTTTTTTATAATAATTTAAAATACTATAAAAATTTCTTACATTAGTGAGTTACCTCTATAATGATATTTCGTTATTTAATAACTAAGATAATGATAAATAATTTTATTAATTATTAATATTACATTAAGTTATTACATATTTAATTTAATAACTGAGATAAATAATAAAATTATTATTAATAATTAAATTATCTCACTCAGTTATTAATTGTTTAAATTGATAAATGAGATAATAAAATTATCTCCATTTAATTTTTAATTTAATAACCAGAGTGAGATAAGCCGAAGATCTTTATATGTCAAGGGTCTTTCCCTAAGGGCGAGACAAGCCTTGAAACACGTGACCTTTGAACGATAATATCACCTACGAGACACCATACTAAAAAATAACATTTTGATGCACAAAAAAAAATATCTTTAATTATGGTAAAAAGTTTTGGTAGCATGATTAGTATTAAGCTTTTAATTTTCACTTGGTAAATATAGTCTTCACTTAAAAACTTAATAATCTACCTTGTACTATGTTTGGAAAAATTTTTAAACATTTTTTAAAATTAAAGAAAAAATTAAAACATCTTGTAAAACTAAAAGAAAAATGCAAACAATTCTTGTAAAAATTCTTTATTTATTGGAAAAAAACTTTGTCTTCAGATAACAATGTCCTTAATGTATATTATTTATAAAAGCAAATAAAAGCTTGTCTAATTAGATAGTTTTATTTTTATTGCAGTTTTTATTTTATGATTTGGAACAGATTTTTAAAAAGTTGTTAGTAGTTGTGAAAAAAAATTGATGATTTACTTTCTCCAAGGAGTCCTGCTTATAAGTAATATAAAACAATTTGCGAACTGTTTGAAATTCTAGAAAATTTCATAAAATTAAGTTATGGAGGTGGGAGTGGGGGGGTAACATATGTAAAATATATATATATATATATATATATATATATATATATATATATATTTTTATTAAGATTTTCAAAAATAAATTAATTTTTTAATAAGTCCTGAAAGTTTCATTAAAATCAGACAATTATTTGATTTTTTGTAAGAATTTCCAAATTAATGAGTCCCCCCCCCCAGAAACTGCTACACTAAAATTGTCCATTACCACAAGTAATACAAAGTTGACCAAAAAAAAAAAAAAGATTTTTTTAACCAAATTTAGAACGTGTTAGAAAAAAAGAGAAATTTAAAAAAAAAAATAATTAAAAAATACTTTGTTCTTTCCTCTTAATAATAACATAAACATTTTGATGATAAAACTTTGTTTTTAAATTTGGGGCCTTTTATCATTATGCTATACTGATTTTTAGCGAATTATTGGAGGTACTTATACAAATAGGTTATAAGAATAGAAATCATTTTGTAAAAATTCAATGTCCCATTATATGCAGTACAGTATTTTAATATCTATCACACATATTTGTATATAATCAGCATTTAATTTTAGATATCTCAAAGCTATACTATTATTCTCTAACTAATCTAAGTTTGTATAACATTTAGCTATCAACATGGATGTAGAAAGGGAAGAGAAGAGTAGAGATCTGAGATAATGGATAATCTAAATGTCAACATCTGTGGAATTTTTACAGGTTCAGTTAGTTTGAAATAAAATATCTGTGCCTATATATTTTTAATTTCATGTTTGACACTTAAATGAAAAAAAAAATCATTTTAAAAGAAAAGTTTGGCAAATTTGAACCTTCGTGCATGCCAAAAAAAATGGGAAAGGATGGTTTTTCCGTTGACACTGTTGTTATTTTAACTACCTTCATTCTTTGGCAATGTTTATTCTTTTAAAAGGCGACAGTTAAAATATTATTAAAACCTAAACATATGAAAGTGAATTTATACATTTTCTTTGTTCTTGAGATTTAACAACAAAAATAATAAACACTATTTGTTTATTAGATTGTTTATTGGAATGGTCGGCAAAACATTGCCTTCAAACTTTATGAAATAATAAATAAGGATTTCCTTATAGTTGGTTCACAATGTTTATAAAATTTATGAATAAAAAGATGTTCATATTTATTTCTTTAAAAATTGGTAAATGATAAATATTGCATTGTATTTAAACCAAACGATTTTGGTTTTGTAAAAACTTTTAATGCTGTTTCATCGTGTGAAGAGGAAACTGCAAGAAATCAGTTTTTTGGTTAAACCGCCTATCTCTAATAAATTGCCAAGGTGTGGAAGTAGTTAAAATAATAGCAGTGTCATGGAAAAAATTTTTTTTTTTCCTTTTTTTTTTTTCCTTTTTTTTTCTTTTTTTTTTCCTTTTTTTTTTTCTTTTTTCTTTTTTTTGTGAACATGAAATACAAGTTTGCCAAAAAAATTCTTTAATTTGTATCTTCTCAATAGGACAATTGTCTGAATGTTTCTTTTTTTTGTTTTTTTTAACCAGAATTTTCCTTTAGAAGAATTTGAAAATTTACCAGTGAACAAGGGTGAAAAGCGCCAAGGGTCACCATTACAAAAATCTCAAGAGGAATACAAGAAACTGTGCAGCAGGAATATAGAAAATGTTCCTGTGAATTCTGGTCTTTGCTCAAGCATTTTGCTGCCCATCTCTAATGATAATTTGCCTCTGCAGGATGTTACCTTGCCTCATAAATTACTTTTGGCAGGAATTTCTCAAAAACCAGGTGAGTAATAAATTTTAACATTAAAATGGCTGAGTCATTGAAATTGATACCGTCATATTTTAGACATATTTTGGGGTAATGTGGGGTATCTTCTTTTATATGCCATGTCCCTTCAGGTTATGGGTGATTATTGCTCCCCACAACTTCCCTATCCTTGTTGTGTAGCAATGTTAATCTCCATACTCTCTCTCGCTCAAGTCCCTATTCTGTCATCCATTTACAAAAGTTTAAGTAGATTACTCAGTTCTCCTCTTTCCCTCAATATATCCTGTGAGTGTGAAATTCTTCAAGCTACCTTTTTTTTCATTAGGTATCCCAGAAATTAACCTATTACTCACCCACAATTTTGTGGTATTTTAGGGATTGGATCTCTGCATTGTTAGCCGTAATCAGTTTATTAATCTGTGTCTTGAAGAGGTTGCTGGTATTTTTTATTTTTTTTTTTTTTTTTGTACTAAGCTTGTAGTCCAGTTGATCTTGTTTAGGATAATGAAAGTATTAGATTTGTCATGTTTCTTAATAATGATGTTTTTATTGATTTTTGATTCTTTGTAAGTATGCCGAGACCCTTTGGTTAAGAGCAGTGTTTGACTTTTGTCGTGGTGTCTGTTTTTATGACTTCAGCTTTGAGTAAAGTTTGTAGGTTGGGGAGAGTTTTTATGACTTTGTCAGCTTGTAGTTTAAGATTTTTTTTTTTTTAATGTGGAATTTCATTCTCAGACTTTTTAATATTATCATTGAATGTGGAGAGGAGGTGGCAGTTTGGGCCTAGGTTGAGGAATTCAGCTTGTTCCTTAGAAGGACTTCCCAAAGAATGCCAGGATCTAGACAAACAAATTTTAACTATCACACAGACGCAGGGAGACAGTATAAAGAGATAGGGAAATGATGAAAAGGAGAAATAACCTCAATATTTGATGCGCGCACACACACAAATCAGCCCACCACCAATAATAAGAGCTCCTAATTAGCACATAAATTAATTAATCAAACTTAGTATAAAAATAACAAACTGTGAAAAAATGGCAGTCAATTGCTGAAACCTTCTGATGAGTGGATTGAACAATTAAAAATAGGGTTTGTCTACAAAACTCTGTGGTTGAGATGCAGAATATGACATCAATCAACTAAGTAACAAATTTCATATTTATATTAATCCTATATGTATGTATGTATATGTGTGTGTTCGTTTGTTTCTTTTCCTTAGAAACATTAAAGAAATAAAACTCTAGTCGACAAAAACAAGAAAATTAAATTATCTACTATAAAAGATTTAAAACTACTAACCTACCTCATCGTCAACAACAGTGTGTGTATATATATATATATATATATATATATATATATGAATGATAAAAGGAAATCTTATCTTAGCTGACACATTTTGTTTTATCAAAGGGAAATGTGCCATAAAATCCCTCAGAGGATGAAACGTGTCAGTGAACATGTTTTCTTGTCTTTATTCATACTGTCCTTTTACAGATATACTCTGACATTTTTTATTTTGTGTGTGTGTGTGTATATATATATATATATAATACACACACACAAGGTGTGTCTATTAAATAACAAAACTAAGTCAAATCACTGCGTGCATTCATGAACCTCATGTTATACATTTACCATTTACTACTGTTGTTCATCTTTTAAGAGTCATTTTGTAATGACAATTCTGAAGTCAAGCATCACATTAATTTGAATGTTTTGCCAAACACACTACAGAAGGTCATTTTTGCACTCATTTTGATGCTGAAGCTGAATCATTGTTTTTTTTTAATCATTTTTGTCATGTATGTACATCTTTTCTTTTGTGTATTTCTTTCTTCCTTTGTTTTTTACCTTTCTCAAGCAAGGCAACAATGCTACTAAGACACAAGAGGCTACTGGGAATGAAAAGATTTGAGAAGGAACTGGGAAGCTGATCCTAAAGAGGGAATAACAGATAAACTTATACTGATGTTCAAAAGAACAGAAACGAGTGTGAGCCAGTTCATACATAAACCTATTAACTCCCATTGAGAAAAAAAATAATTAGTTAATAAAATTTCAGAATTCAGATGGAGACGTTAGAAGTATAGACTTGAAGTAGATTTTAGAAGGAACTGGAAACGCATTCCTAAACAGGAAACAAGGGATAAGCCTCTACTCTTGTTCAAGAGACTGAGGAGGTGTGTGATCTGGCCGATAGGCAAAGCTATTTACTTCTATTTAGGAGAGAAAATAAAAATAATTAGTAAATAAATTTCAAAATTCAGACAGATGTTAGAATTATAGAGTTGAAGTAACCGTTGACTTTTGCAAGAAGTTTGATGTCAATCAAACACACATTCTTCCCTGTAAACTTTGTTAGCATAGAAAGTGCTGTGGTAGCCATTTTTGTTTTTAAATTTCAATATTCAATTGAATATACCATTTTAGATCAGCTTATAGAAAAAGGTTTACTGCACTGTGAACTGAAGACACAACGAGATGGAAACTTTTAGAGATTGTTTATGCTTGTCCATTAATCAGTGGATATCAGTGTTTCTACCTATGTATTATGATTTGACTTTCATAAGCTCAGTCTTCTTATATAATCTTTTGTGTGTGCATACATATGTGATAGAACTAGTCCTGACTCTTTTTCCATGTAAGAGAAAATGTGTAAAAGCTGATCTTCTGGAAGGTCATAGCTTTTCATTATCATTTTTGTATTCTTTTTTTATATGTTATATACTTGTCTTTTTTGATAATGTTAGGTTATCACTCTGAAAATTTGGCAACTTCACCTGGCACTCCTGAAAACCATTACACAAAACAGCAACAACAAACGCCCCAAAGTGACAGATGTCCGAAACGTAAGTTCCCAGGACCTGCAGGGATGCTTCCAAGGCTGGTGAGTTCAATGCAATTGGTTAATAAACTAACAATTTCAACAAAAGCTATTTTTCTCAGTCATATATAATAGCCTTATTCTGTCAGTAATTAGTGCATTAATTCCTTTGTTTGCCTGATTTTCAATGATTTTTTTTTTTGTTTTTTGTTAATGCTGCATGTAATCAATCATGGCTCTCCACAGATTCCTTATCTGTAACTTGCCATGATTTCTTGTGAAAGATGGTGGAATGGTTTCCCATTGCCTTCTCCATGGTTTTGTATTCAGTACTGTCTTTCTTTTAGAATAACTATCACCTAGACCGGTACTACTTTAGTGTGCAGTCTACCACAGTTTCCGCTGTGAAATGACCGTTAGCCTGCAGTCTGCTTTTCATGGTAGGAATTTATTACCTGTATTTAACTTTATTTTACCCTTTTGACCCGAGTGCCCTTGACCGGTCAATATAAAATGATGTTTAGCATGCAGTCTTTCATGTGCTTCTCTTTTTTTACCTGGTTACTAACCCTAACCCTGTAACCGAATGAATTCCATCATAGTCATGACCATTTACTATTTAGCCTTTTTTTATGATTTGTATGATTGTCATTTAATTATTATTCAATACTCAATTTGTTTATTATCCTGTTCTATAAAGTTCTTGTAATGGAGGTAGACTGTATGCTAAACTCTAAATGACTTGGTAGACCACATGCTAAAGTAGCACCAAGAGATCTGTCTAGTATGTTATTTAACCTATAGCTGGAGGGGGAAGAAATGGATTCATTGTATTCCGGTATTATTGTAAAGTGGATAAAACTTGAGCTCTGTTTACCAATTCCCCCTTCTGTGCTGACAACTATTTTGCTCTCTTCACATCCATTTCAATGTTTATCATTTTAGAATCATTTAAAATGCATTTCTATAGCAAATGACAGCCATGCTTACATAAAATTTTGTGACTAGATGCAATCCTGTTTTTTTTTTTTGTTTTTTTTTTTTTTTGTCTAAAAGGAAGGCTGATTCAATCCATAGGGAATTTCTTGAAAGACCGGAGATTCCAAATCTGTATAGGAAGTATGTTATTAGAAATGCAAGATCAAGAAGAAGGGGTTCCACAAGGAAGCATTCTTTTGGTGAAAAATTAACTCCATAATTAAAATCCTAAGCCCAGGAGAAGCTCTCTATATGTCGATGATTTTCTAATTATGTACAAATCTCGATATAAATACCATTAAAAGACAATTTTAACAATGTCTCAATAAAATACACAAATGGGCCACTAAAAATGGGCCTACATTTCTGCAATAAGAAAATTGCACAATGACCTATATTTAAAATTAGACTGAACAGAAATCCCAGTAGTGGAACAACACAAGTTTCTGGGCATTATCTTGATAAAAAATTAATGTTCATCCCCCATCTAAAATATTTGAAAACAAAATGTAGCAATATCTGTCTATATTTCTGAGATGAGGTATTATGTACACTATTTACATTATTCAAACTATTGTCCTCATCTTTGTCGCCATGTTTATTACAACGTTTCGGCTGTTGTATGCTCCGGCCTTCTTCAGGTGGTTGGAATGTCAAACTGAACCTTTTATTCCGCTCACTGGGGTAGACTGTTCTAGTTCCACATGCCATGTTTAATGGATGTCAGTTATCTCCTGTTAATTCCCCTCTCCAAGTTCTCCACTGCCTTAACCGGGTATTGAACTCACACTCTTTGGGTCCTGTCACTGGATCTAACCAATGTCTTTATCCACTGTGTCCTTGAGGACATCTGTGCATCAATTTCTGGGTATTATAAACCTAATGTCTTCAGCAGCCATGTTTTTTACCAGTGCTCATATTTCAATTTTTTGCTATTATCAATTAATGTTTTTACCAGAGCTCATATTGCAATTTTTGTTGTTGTTATCGCTTTTCTCTGGCACTCATTATTCCTGGTTCCCATATTGTATTCATTTCTATGCTTGGTCAGCTCAGGAGATTTGTGTGGTAAAAAACAGACTCAAATCCTGTTTCCAATATATTTGGTTGTTTATTCAGAGATTCACTTGCATGGTCTGGTGGGTAGGTTGGGACAACTTTTGCTATAACAGACTAAAGATCAGCTTTTCCCTTCTCTCTCCTCTGACTCCTCTTACCATTTCTATATCACACAACGTGCAGCTTGGCAACTGTAATGTGCAACATTGGAGCATTACCTAATAGACTGTCCCTGCCAATGAGTAGTCCTGAATTATTTCCAGTTCTAACTGATTATTCGATATAAGCCTGCAAACAGAAATTTTTAATGTCTGGACAAGTTCCACTTATTCCCTAATGTTTTCATTTACTTATTCATTATTTTACATCCTCTTGGTCAAGTGGTTGTGTGCCTTTCATAGACTTTACTGTTGGTCATAAAAAACACAAAAAACTGATAAAATCATTTAGGACCCACTTAGTGAGCGTGTTCTAAACTAGCTCTGTCGGGGATCTGTTGTGTCACAGGGTTTGTCACTGGTTAGTATTGAACCTAGAAAACATAGAAAATGTGAAAAAAAAATTGTCTTTAAGTTGTGACGTGTAAAACAACTATGTCTGTGTTTGGGTTATGTCATTGGTTTGCCACCCGTTAGGATTATTGAAAGACAAAAGAATAAATGTTGAGATTCTATGTGCATGACAACCACAAAAAGTAAATGATTAGAAAGGTTGATTCAAATATGAAGTGAAGTTGATTCATGGTGGAATGGTAGGTCAAATATGTATTATTGACTTAGAATTTGATTCAGCAGAATTTTTAATTTGGCATTGCTTTGGGAACCATGCATTCTGAGAAATCATTCTGTCTGCAATACATTTGTTTACATTTGAATTAATATGGAATTATTTTCAAGTTTTTCTCCATCCTATGAAAATCTTCTTTCATATTTAATAAGTTTACCTTTAATCAGTTTAGGATAATATAAAGTGCAGCAGAAATACCTCCCACATAATGGTAAAACACTAGTGGCAGTTGTATCTTATTTCTGTCCCACCCTGAATAAGATGATCATATTGTTTTGGTTTAAAAATAAAACAAAGTTTGGTATGTTTGAGTTTATACACGTACTTCCACGAGATCGGTAAAAAAAGAGCATAGCATGATGAAAAAGACGCCAAACTTGGACAAAACAAAATTTTATCATCTAAATGTTTGTTATTATTAAGAGGAAAGATCAAAGTATTTTTTGGGTATTTTCTTACATTTTTTTAATCGTTCTTAGCATGTCCAAAATTTTCATTAAAAATCCTTTTTTTATTTGAGTCAGCAAAATTGATGGATGGCAACCAATTTTTTCCATTTTATAAAAAAAATGAAAATCTCACTTTGAAATTCTTTTAAATATCAATTATCATTTTTTCAAAACTTATTTTAAGAAAATCAGAACTTATGTTTATTTAAAATATTTTGAACCAAGCTTAACTTAGCTTCTGCACCGAAAAGATGTAATTTGAAAATAAAACAAAGCAGGTCATAAACTTTCGCATCACTTGACAGGTGATGAATGACATATTGACAGATTCTGTGAGGATAATTTGTTCTACAGAAGGAGAAAAGTGAAATTATTTAGATTTAAGTGAACAAATTATTTACCTCATTATTTTTAAGGAAAACTTTCAGCGCTCTAATTTTTTTTTGTTTTTTGTACTTAGCTTTCACCTTTACATTTACGATGCTTTATGGAAAATATATTATAAAGAAATTAAAATAAGACTGTTAAGAGTGAGATTAAATTTCATAAGAAAGGCATCTAATTAATTTATAGGTACCTTTCTTATGAAATTTTATCAGCAGTGTACATAAAATACTATAATTTTATGTATCAGGTCATCCCATAAGTTGTGTCCGAATTTTGAATAAAGAAAACAAGTGATCAAATGTTACATTTAATTAAAGATTCAATCAACAATGTATTTTCCCTGATTATCTATGACTTCCTTCCATCTATTAACTAGCTTACTAATTCCATTACTGTAAAATTCTTTTGGCTTTGATTCAAAGAACTCACAAATGTCAGTTTTAACCTCTTCCCGTATTACAAAAGCTGTTTCTTCCAAATGATTCTGTAAGCTACGAAACAAATGGTAGTCTGAAGGAGCAAGGTCGAGAGAATAAGGTGGATGAGGAATTTTCTCCCAACCAAGTTCTTCGATCTTTTGTGACGTGATTCTTGCTGTGTGTGGTCGCGCATTGTCCTGATGAAACATCACCCGTTTTCGATTCACTAGAGCAGGTCTTTTTTTCCTCAAAGCTTGGTTCAAACGCTCTAATTGCTGACAGTATATTTGAGCATTAATTGTTGCATTAGGTGGTAAGAATTCAAAGTGGATTATTCCTTGGCAATCCCAACAGATTGAAAGAAGAACCTTTTGCCCATGAAGTTCCCTTCTCGGCTGTGGCTGGGGTCCTTCCCCTTTACCAAGCCACTGTCTACAATGCTTAACATTTCGATAAAAGATCCATTTTTCACCGCCAGTAACAAGTCTATCCAAAAAAGGTGAAACAAGTTGGCGAGAATGGAGAGAAGAGCAGATGTCAACTTTGGATTTGAGGTTGTTTTCAGACAATTCATGAGGCACCCACAGTTGTATGGTTTGAACTGAGAACCACTGCCAATTCCTCAACTGATAAAGCAGAATTTTCTTCAAGGGCTGCTTCAAGAAGCTTTTCATCAAACTCAACTGGACGTCCGGTTCAATCTTCATCTTCAAGGTTGAAATCTCCACCTCTGAATTTTGCAAACCATCTTCTGCAAGTTCTTTCATTCACACATTCCTCTCCATAAACTGAGTGAATGTTTCTAGCCGCTTCGGCTGCTGAGTTTCCTTTCTTGAACTCATAAAGCATTATGTGCCTCAAATGATTCTTGGGTACTTCCATGTTAGCAGGGTTTTAATCAAACAAAATTTAATTTTATTGTTCTCTGAAATCAAATTTGATCAGTTTAAATGCATCTAAACATAAAAATAATGTTCAGCTCCATTAGACATTATAAAATACTCTTTAAATTTTGTTCTTTTTAACAAAAAGTTAAAATTCGGACAGAACTTATGGGATGACCTAATACATTTATTACATTTTACTGTGTTATTTGTATTTCCATTCATTTTATTATTAATTTTGATATTTCATTTATGGAAAAAATGCCATAACTGAGATTAATATAAAAATAAGATCATATAAATTTCATAAGATGATACTGATACTTTTAGGTACCCTTCTCAGTTGAAATTGAAAAATCAAATAAACTTCTCCACATGTGTTTCGCAAAAGTAAAGGCCTTAACAGCGGAGAAAGATGCTTAACTCAAATAACACAACTTAATTGTATTCTGGTTGGTCTTCCGTACTTTATAATTACAGCCTGATTATAAACACAAAATTATATTTCTTAATTACTGCGGGTCTTCTGATTAGTCAAAACGATACAATTTACAACGTGCTAAAAAAAGATCTATCTCATCAGGACAGTTATGAAAGTGGATGCAGTTTTTAACTAATTTTATAATATTTTAACAACTTAAATGTAAAAATCTATTGCAATTAAAGAAATAACAAATAATTGTATTAAAAATTCATTTTTAATTGAAAAATTTTTTTGCTTTCAGAAAATATTGTCCATATTCATAAAAACAACTAAAAGCAAATAAAAGCATTTGAAATTAAATAATATATTTGTTTTATTGAATTTTGTATGTTACAATTCAGAGCTGATTTTCAGGTAGGGGGTTCCAATTAAAAACAAAAAAAAAATCATGATTTGCATTCCTCAAAGCCTTATGTTTTTAACTATTGTAATTGCTAAAGTGGACTCGATCGAATTTCTAGAGTTTTCATAAAATTAGTTATGGCGGGGGGGTAATAAATATTTAAAAAAATATTTCTGCCATGACTTTAATAAAAGAAAACAATTTATAATCATTTTGATCATCTGTAAATAGTTTCTGAAAGTTTCATTAACATCTGACAATTATTTTTATTTTTGCAAGATTTTCCAAATTAATGTGTGTTATACAAAAAAAATGTGCTAAAAATTGTATATGTTATTTTACTAGTTCCGGTGATACAAAGAGAAACAAGGATTTTTAAATGAAAGGAAAATTTTTTTAAATAATTAAAATAAACTTTGATCTTTCCTCTTAATAATAGCATAAACATTTAGATGATAAAATTTTGTTTTTGTCAAGTTTGGCATCTTTTTCATCATGCTATGCTCTTTTTTTAGCGATCTCGTGGATGTACCTAAGTTTATATTAAATAAAATTGGAATGGTTATTTTTGTATTTGGAAAAAATCCAAATTTGAACTATTTCTTTTCTTACCTTTTGATAGGAGTTTTCTTTACAAAAATACTTTTAATATTTGACTCCAGAAATCTTTTCTAATTTTGTGGATAATGTTTGTTAAACATAATTGAATTCGAATATATTCGTCCTTGTTTTGAATATTGCTGTTACATCTGGTCTGGTTCTTCTGGTATATACTTAGAAATTCTTAATGAAAACCAAAGAAGAATCTCCCATGTTGTTGGTCCTCACCTGGCATCTTAGCTTCAGCCTTTTTGCCACTGCCGTAATGTAGCTTCCCTGTGCCTTTTCGATAAATACTTTCATGATAAATTTTTGGATGAACTTTGCTCTGTAGTACCTAGACTTTAAGCTCACTACTAGATTAGCAGCAAGGTCTCTTTATTTTATATCTGAATTGTCTAGATGTAACCCTAAGTTCTATGCTAACAATTTCTGCTACCACACTTCTTGCTTGTGGAACTCTCTTCCCACTTGCTTCCCAGTCAAGTTTGATCTTCAAAAATTTAAATGCAATATAAATTGTTATCTTCTGTCTTAATTCTTATTCTTTTATTATCCTTTCTCCTTAATAGTATATTTTTCTCATATTCTCTAACGCTAAGTAACCTCCAATATGGTTTGGAGGGTAAAAGAAGCTGTCTTTTCTGGAACAAGATTAATGCCAGTCAAGAAAACCCTTCAGCTTTTAAGAACTTTACTGTTTTTGTTACCGTATATACTTGTGTATAAGCTGACTTCATATATAGTGCAACACTGGAATTTTTTTTGCATGAATTTTAACCTCCTCCAGAAAAAAGTTACCTGTATATAAAGCGATGGCGTATTTATTTGTATAAAAAAACTGATCATTTAAAAAAAACTCATACTATATTTGAGCTTATACAGTAATTGGTCTTTTAATAAATATTAAGAGTGGCAGAAATTATTTCGTTTAAAGAATTCGTTACTTTAGCTAACTACAAATTAGCATTTAAAGCTTTCTACTTTGTGTATATCCAGTATAAAAAACTTATCTTATTACTTAATTTACACATTTCGTTCGGTAACGTTATATGAAGGGAGACAACTTTCATGGAAGAATGACTTCCCCTGAAATGTTTGTTTTCGAAGTACAACGAATTATATTCGAATTCCTGTAGTGTTGAGTCTTCATAAATAAATTCAGCATTAATTCTCATGGGAAAGACATGAATCGAACTCACACTGCATTTAACTTATTTATAATGAAAAATATATTAAAAAACAATTGATGAAAAATAATTAAAAAATTAATACTAGTAATGAAATTCAGACTAGTTTTTATTGTCTATTCCTGCTAGGTGTAACAAAAAAATTATATGTCATGGAATAAAAAGTATTCGTACTATATACAAAAAAAAATACATAATCTTCATTTAATATTTTGTAGCCATTATCCACTTCTACAGCAATCAACCTCTTCTTGTAATTCTCAATGATTTGTAAATTTTAGTTGGTATTTTGTTCCATTCTTCTTCATATGGTCTTCAGTTCTGGGATGTTTGTTGGCGCTCTCGATTGGATTTGAATTTCAAAATAAGGCCACAGATTCTCAGTTGGATTTAAATCTGGTGACTGACTTGGCCATTTCAGGATATTTACATTATTTTCAGCAAGCCATTTCTTCATAGATTTTGCAGTGTGCTTAGGATCATTATCTTGTTGGAAGATCCAATCAGGAGGAAGTTCAAGATTTTCAACTGAAATCATTAAATTTGCTTCCAAAATATTTTGATATGCTGTGGCATTCAATCTACCATCTATTAATGATATGTTGCCAGTACCTTTTGCAGAAAAACATCCCAAAACCATGATGCTGCCACCACCAAATTTCACTGTTGCAACTGTGTTCTTTTGTTTGAAGGCATCACTATCTTTCCTCCATACATGATTACTAGAACTACATTCAAACAACTCAATTTTGGTTTCATCTGTCCATAATACTCTTTCCCAATACAGTAATCCAGGCTTAATTCTATTTGATTCTTATTTTCAAAGCATAGCAAAAATAATCCAGTATGTTTCTTTTCTAAAAGTAATCACGTGTGTGTTTCATTATAGTAAATATTGACAAACATTTATCAATTGTTCTTTAACTGCTTGTGAACAGTTGATGAAATATTATTGGTGAGACATTTCTTTGGTCCTGTATTCTGACAAGATATCTTTCAAGAAATTTGTTCTTACTGTATAGCAATGAATCAGATAGTGATTTAAGATATTATTGATTTAAGATATTATATTTAACCCAGTAAAATATGCCACATGGATGGATGGCGTCTAAACCAACTACTTCTCTAGCATTTCTGGCATGTCACCTGACATGATGAAAAATAAAACCTGTCAAAGGGCAGATAGGCTTCTTATAAGAGCCAACACACACACACACACACACACACACACACACACACACACACACACACACAAAAGGCTAGCTTTCAAGCCTTGAATGACCATTTTCCTAGAGATGGATTACTGTGAGAGTTGAGTGTCAATAAGAGCATCTGTCTAAAGGGAGAAACATATAACAAATAAACTTTTTCAATTTTGTGTGTGTGTGTGTGTGTGTGTGTGTGTGTGTGTGCATATATAATGAGAGATGGATATATACTTGGGTCAACGGCATACCCAGGGCCAGCAGTACATACTCTAATTTTATGTATCCTGTATGATGCAACCCCCTTAAAATTAGCTTCAAAGTCACATGATGCACAAAAAGGATGTATTACAAGATGTATTACTAAATGCATTAGTTGCTCGCCATAATATGTTCTGACTATAATTTTGATTTTAAAAAAAAATGCTATGCTATTTAAAATAGAAAGCAATTTACCAAAATGAAAATATTTAAAAAGTGCTTTAATTGCTTTAATTAATCCACAGTAAATTTACTTCCTGCTTGTTAGAACGTTTCACCTTTCTTGGCTGATCTTCTATTATGCGGAATAAAAAAAGGGTTGGAAACATGAACAAAAGGAAAGTAAATGAAACTGGCTAAACATATTTCTAAAAAGAAAGAAAAATTTTAATTACCAATCTCCTCTTCCCTTTGTGCATATGGGTTGCCACATCTACATAATCATCACTTTAGTCTGATGCAGTTCACAAGGATGAAATGCCTTGTGAGAAAAGTTTTTCAAATGTCATAGTTTTTCTGTAATATATATATAATAAACAAATCGCACGAAAAATATTGTGGAAAATAAAGAAAAGAACATCAACATATAACAATCAATCCCAGAACTGTAAACTCTGTCTGGAGGAAAAAATAACTATAATTAGCATCCCGAACCAAAACAATCTACTAAATAATCTCACAATGCAGACACGAGAACAAATTTTTACCACATTACTTGAAAACTGAAAACCAATAAAATAAATGACAATAAATAAATAAAATAAATGAACAAAAATAAATTATTCTAAACAAATAAGTAAATAAACTAAGTAAATAATAAACAAATTAACAAACCACGTCCACTAAAATGACCATTAGAATAATGCAATAGACTACCCACAATGTATCACTGACCTATATATATAAATAGTCGAGCAAAAGCACTATATATATGGTCTGACAATTGCATTTAGCATGAAACAGACTGTCACCTTCACATTGCCTTCAGTTTCCATTTTTATATATATATACTAGCAGCATGGCCCGGCGTTGCCCGTGCTTGATTCATAAATTTTACAACTCGTACAGCAATCGCTATCACTTGACTTAAAATATTTTTGCCCTTCCTTGCCTTTAAAGGAGTGCCGTTTGCCATGCTGATGTTGCTACATGCCTTACTTCTTGCCTATCTCACAATGCGAATTGTTTCTAAGCTCTATACTAAACATTAAATCTGTTATGAAAAAAGAACTAAACAAAATGAACACAAAACGATCAGATTTAAAAAAGGACTCGTAACTGGAAAAACCGAATGAAAAAAGAATGTTAACAACAAATCCTTTTTCACACCCAACCCAGTTCTGCAGAATCAGAATCAACATTGAGTTTAAGCAAGTGAATGAGCCAATTGGAGTAAACTGCCATGCAGATTTAAATTTTTCCCACTTGTGACGAATGCAGCTATTGATTTTTTTTTTTTTTGCATGCTAATTAACATTTGTGTCAATCAGATGTTGGCTCAAATAGTCAGTCGCAACTTCTCCCACTAAGCCGTCAGGGATGGAGGTGAATTTTAGCGTGTTTATTTTTAGATTTAGATAAACACACAGTGACTGACAGTGACTCAATTCTGCCGAAGAGTCGTGCAATATTAGCCGTGTGTGTGTGCATGCAAAATACAGTAAATGTTTAATCTTAGTACCTTAAAAGTCACATGTAGTAAGTTGAAACAAAATAGTTGGATAGGTAGAAATCATGCCATGGGACGTATGTTTTAATTTTGTCTCGTATTATTCCTTTCGTCCGTATTCCATAAAGCTTAGCAACCAAAAATATCTTGAACAATAAGAGCAACAGAAAAGATTGTACTGATAAAAAGTGTGATGTATTAATTATTGAATATCTATTTATATTTACATTACAACCAATTGACTTTGTCAAAATTCTTTTTTCTTAATTGGTCATGGCTGAGAATATTATTAACTTTCGCCCAGTCTCCTTGCATTACTTCTGATTACAACATTTTTATCCATTTTGCAATCATCTTTTCAGGTCCCTGGACAAAAATTAACAGATACTGTGATGAAATTAGATGGAAGAGGGGATGCTCAATTACAGAAGGTAAAAAGAAAAAAACAAATTACTTTTACTGATTACTTTTCTCTCACATTTATAATGAAAGTTATTATTATTAGTTTCTGTCAAGCTAAGCAAAGGAGGTAAAACTTTTTTCTTTTTTTTTTTTCAACTGCTGCTGCCTCAAAACCACCACCAACACCACCATCGAGTGACTGGTGGGGGGGGGGGAATAAATTTTTATTTTTAAATTCAAGTTTCTGGTTATCATCTATGAAACTTTTTGGCTGTGATCAAAAATGGGGAATAGTTATTCCTTTCTCACTATTGAGAAAGTTAAGGTAGGAAGTTAATTTGAATTTAAAAGAAAAAAATATTAGTGTTTAGAACTTACACACCCACACACATGTGGATACATACTTAATATCATGCATACCCCCCCACACCCACACTCTGATTTCTTGTGAGTAAGGTACATTAGCAATCATGTAGGATGAAAAATAAGACCTGTCAAAAGGTAGAAGAACTCTTGATGAATCAACAGTCGGCTAACTAGAAGTGGTGTTTCAATAAATTACTGTGGAGAAGACAATGGAAAACCTCCACTATCAATCAAACATAAAAACTCATTTATTATTAGCATGAAGGGGGTTAAATCTAGTAGAATTATCTCCTCACCTTGTAAGGAGCAACAGGTGTCACCTGACCATCATCTTGTGACTGTTAGCAAAAATGGTCCAATTGAAGTCAAACATCGACTAATTGCTTTGGACTTTATAAAATGGTAAACATTTCTTTATACTTGGTTCACATATTTTAATAAGTTAGTAAATATTTATAAATATATGAATAAAATATTGTTTTCATATTTCTTTCTTTCTAAATTGGTAAATGATAAATATTGCATTCTATTGGTTTTTAGAATGTAAATATAAAATTATTCATGTAAATAAACATAGTGTTTAATATTTTTGTTGTAAATCCTCAACACCAAAAACAAAATGTATAAATTCACTTTCATCATGTGTTTAGGTTTTATTCCAATTCTAATCATCACTTTTTAAAACCAAGATTCCCCAGGAGGGAAAGTAGTTAAAATAATAGCGGTGTCAATGTAAAAACTGTCTTTTTGACATTTCATTTTTTTTTTTTTTTTTTGGCAGACATGAAGGTTTACAGAAAATGTTATGACTTTACCATCATCTTAGAAGTAACCTATAATTTTACTGCCTACAATATTAGCCACAAAGTACTTTTGATTGACTGTTTCTATAAAGGACCCAACTTCTAGCCAAGCCATCAGGTCTGTCTAATGTAGCTCTTCATGAATCTTGATTTAAGTCCTTAATAGCCAAATATTTCTTTTGAGCTCTGAGAAAGAGAGATCATCATTTAAACTTTAGAGCTAAAGAGATCAGTTAGAAAAGATCCAACTCAATCCCTAAGATGTTTGGTACATGAGGGTGGATAGTCAAAAAAGCAGTGAAAAAGACTTGAAAATGAAATCGTAGGTGAAAGGTGTGAGACACCTTGTTACTCCAAGACAGAAGGTTAGAAAGGGTAAAGATCATCTTGAATAAGTTGGAAAATGATCCTGGGATGATGATGATAATAATAATAATAATAATAATAATAATAATTATATATATATATATATTTATATATATAAACTTTATTTCAATCCTTCGTTAGCTTCTACTCCTTAGCTATGATTGCTGAATTTCATTTTCGTTTATGATTGATTTTATTATGATACTTCTGTTAAACTTAGAAAGTAGTTATACATTCTTATTGCACAGTCCAATAGTGTTATATAAACCTCAGAGAATTACAGTAAGATATCTTTAATCATTTCTAAGATACAATGGTTCAGAGCTTAATCTAACAATTAAATAATTTTGCTGTTACATGATTTGGACAGTTTTGTTGTTACACTTTGATATATATGATAGATTCATATTGTAATCTATTTTTAGCATTAAGTTTTGTGTTCTTTCCATTAATTTCTGTATGAAATTCTGGGATGAGGAGTTATCATTATTTACATGCAGACTATTGTCCTCATCTTTATTGTTGTTATGGGCATTATACCTTTCATTTCTACATTATTCTTTCCATTACTGGGGGGGGGGAGGGTTAGGACATTTATTTTTAGATTTCTGTCTTGTCCACAAAATCAAAATTAATCTCAGGAACTCACTTTTCTTTTTCTTTTTAAGAATGAGAATTTGTTATCTGCAAATCCTGTTGAAAACTTTTTTGGTGAGAGCTCTTGGTTAAAACTGGTTAGTGACCTGGGAGAAGATTCTTCAAGAATACTTAATTCTTTCTCCATAAAAGAACTACACCTTAAGGTAAGTTTCTTCTCTTTTTTTTTGTTCAGGCACAAAAAGAAAGGATTGCAGCAATAACAATTTTGTGCTGATTGGTTTTCAATGTTCAGATGATGAAAAGGTAACGCTTCGAAACCTTTTTGGAAGTATGGCATTTAACAAATTAATCACATGAACTTTTGTTGCTATTTCACTGTTTATTTCCACCTTAGAATATAATCTCTCTCTCTCTCTCTCTATATATATATATATATATATATATATATATAATATGCATGCATACATGCAATGTGTGTGTGTAAATATATAGAAAAATAGGGAAGAATTGTGAGGTTAATAATCCAAAGTATTTTTGTTTTATTTTTAAAAAACAGTGGTTGATACACAAGTAGAGCCTATATTATTATTTTTTTTAAAATGTGATTCATCGCTACATAAGAGTTCTCATGTTTCAAAAACAGAATCTAAAAACTTCAATTCAAATATTTCTTATATTATTGAAGGAGCTTTTGTGTTGTCTCCACCTTATTTTAAATTCATTCTTCATGGATCCTATGTATATCTTTTCAATGTTTGAGTTCTCAATGGATGAGATTGTGCATTGTTATACCACAGATTCTATGCAGCATTTATTATCCAACCTGCAATCTTGAGGATTTCTACAATCACATAAGTTTTCATTATTTTTGTCTAATTTTAATTTAGGGTTGTTATTTATTTGATTTTGACATGCATGTTTTTTCAGGATTTTATTATGTTTTTTATGATTGTTTCTAGATTTTCAGTGCAACTGTAACTTAATTTTAAGGTATTTTTATTAAAGATCTTGCTAAGTTTGCTATCAGTAGGAAAGTATTTTTCAATTAAAGCTAGCAATTTTTGCCCTAGCTTATTGCTAACCATTTGGTTGAACGGGGGGGGGGGGGGGGGGTATACCAAATGATTTTTCTTTTTCTGTTTTTCTTCTGGTTTGTACTATTTTTTATATAATTGATGTTAGCGTTTTTGTATCCACTATTTTTTTAGAGCTATGTTGTAAAAATTACAGTGTTTCTGGAATAATTCTTCATTTGTGGAGTTCATGCTGATTCTTTTCTCTATTGATGAGGGTATGTGCTTAATTGTTGATGGAGAAAAAAAATCTTTATGTATACAAATACACATTTAACGGTGTAACAAAAGTGCCAAAAACTTTTTATCGTTAAAATAAACCAGATGATATCCATTGAACTTATGTTAATATTCATTGGAAAAAAGGCACCCTGACCCTACCTTGACTTAATCTCTTTTCTAAAGTAACTGATATGTTGATACAATAGCTGTCAGTGAAGATGAATACTCTAGCACCCCTTATTAAAATGATTGGTTTCTCCATATCCATGGAAACTGATATTACGAATGTATATGCTTATAAAGCTCTGTAAATTTCAAAATTAGTTAGTCTAAAATTCACTTGAGGATGAAACAGAACTAGGTACTTTAATTTAATTTTTGTAATTGAATTGAAGTTTTTAATTTCTGTTTTCAAAACATGAGAACTCTTATGTAGTGATGGAATCATATTTTTAAAGAAATAATTTTATATATATATATATATATATATATATATATATATATATATATATATATAAGATTGAAAGTTGCTCTGAAAAACGTCTTTGTAGACAAAAACCATATTTTATCAATAAACAAGAAGTTCAATTGATTTTCTTGTGATCCATCCTGCAAACATGGATTTTTTTTTAAATCAATAATCATTTCACCCCAAGCAAGGCAATAAAGCCAGTAGGATGCAAGAGGCTAGTGAATGTTCGAGGATATGGCAAAAACTACTATTAAGGAGAGACGACATTAAAAGAACAAGAATTAAGAAGACAAAAGATTAGTTTGTTTAGATTTTTGTTTACCTAAATATTTAAATAAAATGAAACAAACAGAATGGTAATTTTTTCTTCTTCTTCGTATGCTCATCATTTGATCAACTGGGCTATCTACTTTTTGCTTTTTGCTGGGCTTTTCTACTAAAAGGTAAAAATTAACCAATGAAAAAAAGTTTGTTTTTTTTTTGTTTTTTTTTTAAAGTAGAAATGAGACAAATTTTCGATTTTATTGAAAAACACTTTTTTTACTATTTTCATTAATCATTACAGAATTTTTTTTATTTTTCTCAGTAACAAACTGTTCAGTTTCCCTTTTACAGTCTTTCAGGGAAATTGCAGGGAATCCTAGAGACGCCTGACTAAATAGTAATTGAAAGACGCAATATCTTGTGAATGAGTTAAAAATTTCCAACCCATCTGAAACAATTTCTATTTGGTCACCAAATAAACACACACGGGATAGGATATTTTTGCCCTTCCAAAGTAGATGCGATCTCCACTTACGACAGATTGTACAATTCACATAAGTATTTTAGTCACTTTTTTTTTTTTTTTTTTAACAGTCTGACGCATCCAAATCAGTGGCCAAAGCTGCTGGAATATGTTTTAGCTTTAAATAGATTGCTAAACAAAGCTCTTTCAGAGATCACAGTCTGTTCTCTTATGTAACTCCTAGCTGGTGGGGGGAGGGTAGAAGAAATGGATTCATACCTTCCCCAAGCATATTAGCGTGAAAGTGAATGCAACAAACTCAGCCCACTGAGTTTTCTTTCTGCACCACTAAGCATTACACGACTTGCATGTGCTTTCTCTATAAACCACTATGCTACCTGTACATAGCCTTTCTCTTACCGAATTCCAGTCACTTTGTATCAATTAGTGTTTTGAATTAACCTTCTTGGGAATATTACTTGTTTGAATTGTTTCCTCCTTTATTTGCAGCTGAAAACTTTTTCTAATTCATTATACAGCATTATCTTTGAATGAAGACCAATCTAGGATATGAGTTGATATGATATTTTTAAAGGTATTTACTAAGCTTACCTTGGTCTGAACTCGGGGCCATATTTTATTATTGAGTCATATTCAAGGCTTTTGAGAAACCCTAACAAACACTGAACAGAAGTAGATACATTTTCGTGCAATAAAATTGTAATTGAAATTATTGATATTTTTACCCCTTAGACTAATTCTATTTGCTTTACTTATTTCTTTTTTTGAAAAAAATCATTTCAGGCCTGTAAGAAGCAGTTGTATCAAGGAAAAGTTTTACTGCTGTTTGCCATCTTAGAGACTGTTGACCTTTCGAGTATAGATGCTAGTGTTCGACTCCGGGACAGAACAGGTACTATTCTTTGACATTTTCAAATGCCAAAATAAAAATGTCTTTCATAACTAACAGTGGATATATCAGTTTGTTTTGTTGTTTTTTTTTTTTTTAATTTGATTTACAGCTTTTGCTTCAGTAAATAAGAAAGGCTTGGTCTTGGCACTATCCTCATGACCCATGCTGAAGGACACTGACAGAAAAGGTGCTAAGCATGTGCATCCAATGGTACTCCTTTAATAGCCATGAAGAAGTGTGCTCTCAAACTGACGCCTGTTCTCTCTAAACAGTATAATAAATGTCTCGCTGCCTCCTGCTTTCCTGCCTAATGAAAGTCATCATCTGTTGTTCACAAGTGCTATAGCTTAGGGCCTTTCTTCATCTAAATCCAGCCCTGAATACATCTTATAGATATGTAGTGTGTGTCTTCAATATTTTTATTCTTTAATTACATAAATGAATGTTCTTTTTGAAAGATTTTCTTTGTTTTTCCCTCCAGGTTCAATCCAGGGTACAATTCACAGAAACCTGGTCAAAGAATATGGGGAGCATCTCCAACCTGGTACAGTGCTGGTGCTGAAGCAAGTGGGTGTCCTCAGTCCCAAACCGCGAACGCACTACCTTAATATTACAGCTAACAACCTAGTGTCTCTTTACAGCACACTACCCTCTGGTCAGGTGGGTATCCATTGGCAGGAAGAAGGTGTGACTTATCATCAGCTGGTAACAAATGCTGAAAGGTTACAAAAATCACAAACTTTGACATCACCTGCAAGACTTCCTTCCCATATCAGAACACCTGTCCAAAACCCACTTGTTAAAAACCTACCTACAGTGAACAGACAACCTTTGCCTATTCAGATGAACCCTCTACGAAATATTGGTACTTCAAATAATTCTTTATCAAACTGTCAATCAAAAGTCTGTGATAAAATTTCTAGTTTTCCTTCTCAAAAAGTGGTTGCAACCCCAAATGCCAGTTCAACATCCCGGCATCAGCCTCTGGGTAGTAATCAAGAAGGTTCTTCATTTTTAGAGAAAGAACCCATTAAACAACATCAAGATGTTTTACAAAATAACAGATCTCGCTGGACTTTCAAATCAAATACCTCTCTTTCTAAACCAATTCCAGGACCGTCATCATCGTCATCAGCATCCTTTCTCAGTGTTCCTGGTCCCTCAGCATCAAATACATCTGCCTTGAATTCCTCTTTGAACTTTGAGTCATCTTGCCACACTTTTGGGAATAAGATTTTAAAAGATCAGGCAACAGTTTCTGCTGGTTGCTCCAGGAATGGCGTCAGCGTATCTGTCTCAGCAGGAGACAAATATCGTCTAAGGGCAGATAATTGCCCAAACGCAAATATCACTGACCCTGCAACCACCACTGGAGACACTTCAAACATGTCAGATATTTGGCAAGATGGTATGTACAATGATACACAATTTAATTATCTTTGTTGTTTTCATCAGTTTGTTTGTCGATAAACCCATAGCATAATTATAAAAAAAATGATTTCCAGCATAATCTCTTTCCTTGTTAATGCACTTAACCCAACACGTCTACATTAATCACATTAAATATTATACAATGAAAATTTCAGACAAAAATTAATTTGTCATTCTATGGATTTATTGATGTACTTTTGTATGTAATGTCAGGATGCGGACTTATTGATGCACTTTTGTATATGTAATAACTTTGCTTAGTCTGGCACAAGGCCATAAAAGTGGTCCACCCAGTTAAAATTGAAATTCCTAACATTAACTAACAACCCAGACCTCAAATACAATCCATTGCTAAAAATGCAGAAAAAAATACTTCCTTGTACAGCTTCAATAAGGACGTGACTCCCTGTGCCATCCTAATACTTTTACAAGAACCCAGTCGGGCCTAAAATGGATTACTGCTGCCAAGTATGGGCAGGAGCTACCCAGTCCTCACTTTCCAGTCTTGATAGAATCCAAAAACATCTCTGTGTCCTGGTCGGTGACAAATTATTTTCAACCCTGCATCTCCTCTCTCAAAACGGGATGTGTCAAGTTTCTCACTGCTCTATCGCTACTTCTATGTGCTCAGATAAACTGCATTCCTTAGTTCCACCAGGTCTAACCTTCACGGCTAGGACCCACCAGGCTACATGCATTGTAGCAAATCACCCTCATTCCCTCCATATTCCATTAGAGAGAAGTAAGTTCCACTCGAGCAGCTTCTTCCCACAAACCACTGCTCTGTGGAACTGACTCTCAAGAGGATGTTTTCCTGATCACTACAATCTTAACCAGTTCAAGTCTAGGTTCAAGTCTTATCTTCCCCACCTATCCGCATAAACTGTACCTCTTCCTCTGTAACCCTCCACCTCGAGTCGCTCCCGAGCCTTGTACAGAGTGAAGCTCACTTTAAAAAAAAATGCTTCATGGAAGGCACTCTACATATATGAAAATAGTTTTACCACATGGGGATCGTAGATTTTATTCGTGTTTTTGTTGTGCATGAAACTGTTTAGCTAATTAGCCATTCGACAATTTATGCAGTCAGCAAAATCCTGTTTCTCAACAAACGAACATGGCTGATGTTTTCATTCCTATTTATAAATTTTATTTAATCATTTCACCTGAAGCAAGGTGATAATGCCACTAAGATGCAAGGGCTACTGGGAATGAAAGAAAATGAGGAAACTTTAGAAGCAACTGGAAACCCAATCCTAAATGGGGAAACAAGGGATAAAGCTCTCCTCTTGTTCAAAAGACTGAGGTGGAGTTTGTACTGGGCGGTAGGCAAATCTATCTACTCCTATTGACCCTGTCATTGTGGAGACTAATAGATTTCTTTGGAATTAAAGAATCTCTTGCACTGTAGTTTTGACATTGTCATCACTTAAAGAGGCTATGCTCATTTGAGAAATCCTACCTGTATTTGGAGGGTGCTAAGACAGGTGAGTGTGAGAAAACTTGTGGTTGGCATTGTTGCACAGCAAGTGGATTTTGCACAATTGTAGGTGTTTGCATCAGCCACATTTTGCAGCTGCACACAATACGTGTTTAACAATAAGTCTTATTCGGATGAAGTAGTTCCTAGTAAACAATACCTTGCAAAATCCCAACAAAAAATGTAGGCTATTTCTAGTGGAGTTATGATATTGACAGAAGTATAATCTGTCCAGCTACGTTTAGGTGTTGGGTTGAGATAAGCGCCCCAGATTTCATCATCTGTGATGTTGGAGTTTATCTATATATGTGCATATCAAAGAAATGTGAATCAATGTTGATAATGCGATTCATCCCAACCCAGTTCTAGTGGTTGTCCACTTCAAGCTCAGCTTGGACTCTCTTCTCGCCCTGGCCATGGCTCGGACTCTCTTCTCGCCCTGGCCATGGCTCGGACTCTCTTCTCGCCCTGGCCATGGCTCGGACTCTCTTCTCGCCATGGCTCGGACTCTCTTCTCGCCCTGGCTCGGACTCTCTTCTCGCCCTGGCCATGACTCGGACTCTCTTCTCGCCCTAACTGCATGAAACCATCAGTCAATAAAATCATTTCCAGTTAACTTGAATATCTGAGTGTCGTAAACAATTGAATGTGGCATCCATTGTGTCATACCCGGATATGCCTGTCCTCCTTGGCTGTTTCATGTTGCACATATCTATTCAGTTGCGAGCACTTGATGCTCAGTGAGTTATGCTTGAATTTGGTCCTCAAAGGGTGTTCTTGCATTGTGAGCTTGTGCCAGACCAGCTCACAACCTATTTTAATTCCATCAGGTTCTTTTTTTTTCTATAGTTGTTAATGAGCTTCACTTGCTTGACAATGGAACCCAAGATCTTTTGCTTTTTCTATATCAGGTATTTGTGCAGGTCAGTTGTGGAAAATGATATAAAGTGAGAATTAACAAAAAATTTTATTTCTTTTCAGAATTAACAGATGACATCTTGTCTCAACTGTCAGACGACCTTTTCTGATTGACCCAGTTGGCTGATCACTGGTGACTTTAAAATCCGCCCTCATCTTTTCAATCAACATTGCTTTATGGGTTCAATAAAAAAACAAAATTTGAATCATAGAAAATTCACAGTCTTTGGATTTGTTTCTATTTTATCTAATGGTTGATGCATTTGATCAGCTCTGCAGTTTTCACCATGCTTCTCACAACATATGATGTTCATATGACAGGATCTCTGAGATAAAGCAGTAAAGGAAAGTGAGAAGAAAGGACTATGCAAAAACAACATCCCAAATTACAAACTACGAATTGGAGCTAATAGTCAAATTTCTGTATTGGCTTGATTCTATCTAGAAAGTATTATAATGGACAATGTGATTCAGAAACCCAAAAGTTTATTGGAATAGCCAAAATGCTTTCCAAAAGCTAAGCAAAGTATTAAGAAACAGGAAAATCTTGTAAGAAACAAAGAAAAGAATTCTGAACTGTTATGTAATATCAGTCCTCTGATCTGGCAGTGAATAGTGGATAATTTCCTCAGATGAAGAGGAGGCAACAGATGTTGTTCTACAGAAGAATGATGAGAATGTCATGGATAGGACATGTGAGCAATAAGGGAGTTTAATGGAAAATGGGAACAAAAAGGACATTTGAAATCAGAAAGAGACAGTTGAAATCTTTAGGAACACGTAATGAAAGAGTGCCTGGAAAACTTGACACTCACAGAACATACTGAATGCAAGAGAGACATCAGGAAATGATGAGTGACCCACCTGACCAGCTTGTATGAATAGGTAGCAGACCATGAATTGTGTGTGATAATTAGGAGAAAACTTTACTTAGAGCTACAAAATGTTTGTCATCTTTCAATGCAGACAGTTGAATGGGATACATCATGTTGTTAGTGAAATATTGAACTCAAGGCCTCTGCACATCTGACACACAAAGATGTATGAAGTAGAGCTGTCTTTACAATGATTAGCAAACTCATCCACCCATTCTGTAGTATGGTTTGAGTCTTATAATTACATTGGAACTAATATCCTCATCTTTGTTGTTATAACAACAAAGATGAAAACGTTAGTCCAAATGTAAATAACTCTTCATTCTAGAAATTCAGTTACAAATTATCGAATTGGTACGGACATGATGTGATATACCAACGGAGGTTATCGAAAAAGCTCCATCAAAGTTTGATGTGGATATTAAATCACCTGACATTTGTATACAGATGTAGAGATCTAATGCTAATTCCACCGGGTTTATTCAATCAAACCATCGGTCAATTTCAGGATAGTACAGAGTGTAATAGAAAGAGCCGGGAATGTGCTTTTAAGGGAAAGGTTTCTTCACAACTGTTGGAAGAAACATCAACTTTAACATGAACTCTGAAGGTTGCTACTCTGAAATGTTATTCTAGCTGGAAGTATTTTTCAGCCCATATACTGTTCCTGATGAGGTCTTCTGCTTAGGGGTTGAAACATTAGTGCTCTCAAGCTGGCTAACTTTACAGTTTGGACTGACTTCCTGGTTTGGAGTAGGCCACAAAAAGATGGAACGAAAAGCTCTTTGCATATTTCGTAAAAGACATCAAATGGCATTTTTATTTGTCTGTTCTCCAAACTAGAAATTTAAATATACTTTTCCTTAGCAGTATTTGGTCTTCTTGGTCAATGTTGCAGAATTCTACTAGTTCTACTAATTGTCTCATGGGAGAAAGTGGAGACTTTTATTTCTCTCTTGTCAGCTCAAACCAACAGTGAGGGACTTCCTCTCTCCAAATCCAATCACCAACTATTTTTCAACTTAAAATTGCTGCTTCTCTATGAACTTTGCTGACCAAATTTAACAAAATAATACGCCAGCAAAATCAAATCATTAATTTCATTTTTACAAGGTTTACTTTAAGTTTCCTAATTTAGATTTGGGTGTGAGAACTTCTGCCAGAATTTTTCTTTTTTCTTTTGAGAATATATTTCCTTAAAATCAATGTAATTTAAGGTTGCTAGTGAAAAAAAATGGCTGGGAATCTTTTCTCATGAAATCAGTCAGTTATTGGCCAGTAGGTAGAGGTAGGCACAAAGATCTACCACTTAGACATCTTGCTGGATTTTTCTCAAGTTAAATTCACAATCTCCCAAAAATCTCAAATCCAATTAATCTTTTTAATTAAAGAAAAAGGGAAAAGATATATTTAAAAATTAAATGAATGTTCAGAGAAATGGATATGTTACATACTTCATGCAACTAGAATTGTTCCTTATAATGAAATACACAATTTATTTGAATGTGACTTGAGCTTATAGAAAACGACAAAAAATCCTTCAATGATTGCATATTGATAATGAGAATTTATATGAGTAAAAGAGTTTGTCAAAAATGCTGGAAATTTTGTCACAACCTAATAAGATGGGATACACAATTTTCTTTTTTTCATTTCATCTCAAGCAAGGAGATAAAGCCACTAAGGCACAAAGGGTTACTGAAGATGAAAGACAATAGAGTGAACGAAATGAAGAAAACATTGAGAAAGCACAATAAAAAGAACAGGATTCTAGGAGACAGAATATTAGGATTTATGTTGCATTTAAATTTTTGTAGTTGACAGGAAAGCAAGAAATTGGAGGTGAGTTTCACAGGTGAGAAATTCAAGAGAGGAAACTATTAGAATAGAACTTTCAGCTATTTTCAACAGTAAAAAAAAAAAAGAGCTTTAAATGTCAATTTAGTATTATGCTTAAATTCATTAATTTAACTGAAAGCCAAGAAAAATTTCATGGCGGAATAACAATGCTATAAATAAAATTGTTTAAAAAAAATTGTTGGAAACTTTTGCACCAGTTTAATGAAATATAATTGACTTAATAATATTAAAAGAATGACCCATTTTACCTACACAAAGAGTTCTTTAGAAAAATAAATATAATTAATAGTAATAGCGACAGGTGGTTAAAATTATTTCAATAATATAGCGGCAAACACTAAAAGGAAATATCCTTTGTTTTGGGTCCTTCCCTTTTCTGGATAACGTGCACATTTTTTGAAAGATATATTGAACGTCTGAGTTTGTAAAGGCAGCAGATGGCGAATGAGAAAGAAGCTAATGGTTTCTGTAGAGTAAAAATCATACTACATATTGGTTCTCAGCCATCTCTAACCAGATTTTAGGCAACCATAAAGTGTTTATTGTAGTGAGTTTAATTACCACTTGATGTGCCATATATATGTAAACATCTCTAGTGTCTGCTATAGATAGCAAGTTCATATCACACCTTATGTCACTATAGGTCAGCTACAAGAATGAATCAGAACACACACATAAAAGTGGATGATAAATGATTTGGATGTCTGATGTTCTTATGTCCAGCAGTAAAACCTACGAAGTCCTATCTTCAAAACTGCCAGCCACTGACAGGTAATAAAATAAATGAAAACATTCAGGAATAGATGTCTTGTGATTGGAAGTTAGAAAGTTCTGCTCACAGGCTTATATCAGCAATCGCACAACTGAAAGTAGTCCTGAATCATCCGTTTTTATAGAAGCTGTCAGAAAAGAGTTGCTATCAGCGTGTCGTGTTGTAGATATAGGCAGAGGTGTGGTAGGAGAGTCGGAGTTTACTTCAGTTTAAGTGAAGTGTGTTTAATCTATTATGGCACAAGTTGTAATGTCACCTACGTACCCCCCCCCCCCCCGCCAAAATAAATGAACCTTGAGGATATTGCACGAAAAAAATACTTTGAAAACACTGCATGGGAAACAGGAGAGGACTTTTGGGAATGATGCATGCTAAGTAGATTGGAAGTTAGTAATGGAATTTAAAATTTTTCTTTTGTGTCAATTACGAGTAAATGATAGGTAGGGGAGAGATGTGACACTATTAAGAAGATGCTGGTAAATTGGAAAAAAGGGTTTAAAAAATAAATGGGAAAACAAGAAAAACGGTTTTTTTTTTTTTTTTTTTTTTTTTTTTGATTGAAAGTATACTGATAACAAGACAAGGAAAATGAAAAGAAAGGATATTTGTTTTCTTTTATCTCCCTACCCCGGGGTTGAGATGCCGACGACGGCTAGCGTAGAAGCCATCTGTTTTTGGTCAAATTAATATTGATGGCATTTTTAAGTGTCCAATCGACTCAGCGCGGAAGAATAGATTATATTTTAACGATCTCAAGTGCTGACGAGGGAACGAGATAAAGCGTCAGTGGACCAGTCGTTGAACGAAGTGAGAAATGGGAAGGCCACCCACGAAGCCTAACAGCAAGTCTCTCGCCAGTATTCGGTCAGTTGATAAGATTTGGATTGTAAGGCCGACATATTTCCAAAGGAAAACAGTAATGGAATTGTAGTTATATTTCTTTTCCGTCTGCCTAAGACACGGTAAAATTGATTAAAACAAAGGAATTGTCTCTTTTTGTTACTTGTTGGCCAAAGAGCTGGCTAAGAGAAGTGACAAATCCCAGATGCAACCGACCCCACAAGGACGCGATAAAAATTCCCCGGTGATGGAAATTTTGGATAATAATTGAATTTAGTAATTTGGGATATACCACGCTTAGCCTCTGGGAACAGGTTTAATCAGGAGACAAAGAGAGTGGTAAAAACCCAGGTAGAATTTCAAGGAAGGCGGAGGAATTGCCTGCACTCTTCGGGCAGTAATGCTGAGAGGCAACCACGCGAGATGGTAGGAGTTTTGTGAATCGAGATTCTGCCTCCACCACTCTTCGGGAGAGGGATCTCCCCAAATTTGGCCAGGCAATCAATTTTCCAACTATCTCATACGCTGCGCCGAGTTTGCGCGAGGGTCCATAAATACAGATGAATGAGGTGAGAGACGACAAGAAGGAACCAGACAGCTCGAGGTGTTGTTTGCGAGAGAGACTCGTTGCCAGTTGGTTCAAGACCTGCTTTGCCAAACCCCGCGCAGCTTTTGCAGGAAGAACTTAGACTCCGGCCTTCTTCCAGATTACGAAATACAACTGAATGGTGACCCGAAGAAATCAGCCTCGTACCAGTTTACCGAGTGTGGCTAAGCATAATGTCCCGGAGTATTAAAGGGGAAGGTGCTGAAAATCTGCATGTTGTTAATTTAGTGAGTAGAACGTTCATTGTATGAACCTTTAATATAAAGTTGTCTCTTACTTTGTTCCTTGTGACGTCATTTCGCTAAAGCTACCGGATTAGTCGAGTTGAATATGCAACTCGGCCTTCGCCCGCCCCGTGATCTAAAACAGACACAACGTGGGCAGGATGGGATTGAGGATCGAAGCGACCCACTAAGGCTGGCCGTTAGGATCGACCACAGGGACTGAGGGCAAGATTGTGACGTCATACATTCAAATGCTGAGAGATATACTTATCTCCTGCAGACAACATCTAAGTAAATCACAGCTCCGTGGGCCCATCCCTGATATTTCTACAATCTTATGTGAACGCAGAATGCGATTTGCAGGACACTGCTGGCGAGAAAAACAAGAACTTGCGAGTGATCTACTGCTCTGGATGCTTAACCATGGAGCAAGACGGGCTGGTCGCCCAGAAACCACCTACATTGACCATCTATGGTATGACGCAGAATATCATCCTAATGACCTTCTGACCTTGATACAGGACTATGATGGTTCGTGTGATAGACTCAGGAATACCCGAGTTAGCTCAACCGAATAATAAAAAAAAATAATCTATTGCGAGTTCAATCCTCATGAATACTACTCCAACAAAAGAAGAAAGTCTACAAAAACTAACAGAAGTCTTAGAATTTTAATCTCGTCTTTAATCTTGTGTACTTTCTTTTTAATCATAATATTCTACATTAAAGGCGTAGATATTTGCACGTAGAATCATCTTAGCCGCTTTCTTAGCCTCTGCAAGAGTGTCTTTCGAGGCGACGAATATGACCGGTGAATTGCGCGAAGAAATCGAAATGCGTCCACTCGACATATCGCGTGCGTCACATTGACGGATAAGCAGACTGTGACTACAAACATGGGCATATATGACGCTTTTGGATATTACTTTCAGGATCTGTTCATCAGGGAACCCGGTATGAGCCCTGCTCATATCGATACCTCGAGCCGGCTGTATGCGAGGGTCTCATTAAAGAGTCTGAAATCGGTGAAGCGTTGACGCTGGTTGGCCGGACAAAAACTCTGGGATTAGATGGTCTTCCTTACGAACTGTAAGCAATCGAGCAGTTGTCCGTTTTTGTTTCTTTTCAACCGCTAGATGAATCAGTGGTCTATACTTCAACGCTTCACCGGGTGGGGGTGGGGGGGTCTACCAAGTTGCTACGCAAGGACAAAAAAGGTGGGGATGGGATAGGTATTTTTCGGTCTTTAACGCAGAGCTGAAGTTTTTAACCAAGATCTTAAATAGGTGGTTTGCAGGCTGTCCTCTCTAGTCTGATTGGCTCCGAGCAGACTTATACTGTGACGGGTAGGACTATTCAGGACAACTTCATTTGGTATGCTTGATCATCGAGCAAGTCGACAATGAAGCCGCGCTGATCAATTTAAATTAGTCCAAAGAATTTGATAGGGTTGACTATTACTTTCTGGAGGTTGTCCTTGCCGGTTTTGAGCCGTACTTTCGCACCTGGACCCGACTTCTGTATGCGGTGCACTAATAGAAATGAATGGAGTAAAATCGGAACCTTTCGTATTGTCTTGCTCCATTAATCAAAGTTGTCCACTTTTGCCTTTGCTGTACGTCCTTGCTTTGGAACCTTTCCTTCGCAAATTAAATGCGAATCCGGCCTTACGCAGGATTTCGTTACATGGTACTATCACCACGATCAGGTATTTTGCCTATACCGATGACGTGAATGTTCTTTTATCGAGCGGTGACGAGATTGGCGAAGTCAGTAAAGAGATCAGAGGGTACGAGTCGGTGACCGGGGCCAAGATCAACCGTGTTAAGTTTGTTGGATTGAGTTTGGGCGCATGAAAAGGAGTTTCTCTTCCCGGGCATTTCCTCTGGACGGATTGACCGGTCAAGATACTGGGTTTAGTTCAGATCTCCAGTTGGAAATGAATTGGTCGTAGATACGTGAGGCCACAGTTCTTCTGAGGTCCGGAAGTAATGCTTTCCTTAAAGACAACGAATATGCTGGTGTTTCGCACATCTACCCGATTCTCTTTTACCGACTATCCGTGCTTCCGCTCACATATGCCAATACTAATAGACTTAGCAAGGATTTTTCTCCCTTTTGTAGTGCATGAAGTCTCCCAAGGTACGTCGCAAGATCTGTTACCTCCACTCTTCTGAAGGCCGTCTGGATATATCTAGCGTTGAGATCCGTCAACACAGGACACTTCGGCGCCAGCAGTTTAGCGCAGATCCACATCGGTGCAGGCACACTAAGCTCAAGCTCGCTCAGTTGTCAGCCAGTTCTAATTATATTAATACGCCTCTTACAACTTCTTTTTAGAGTTTTTCCTCGATGCTTGCACCATATTGAAATTTCTGCACCCTTACCAGTTAGGGGGTTCGCTAGAGATGATCCGATAAACGAGCAGAAGTTCGTTCCCTATGGCTTTAGTCGCCCAGGTTGAAATAGCTAACTAATGACAAGGCATCATTCACCTGCCTGGTGCTGTGAAAGGCTCCTGGGACGGCAAGAAGCTTTGTTAAGCAGGACTGGAAAATTAGCTAGGCTACGTTTGCTGTGAGGAGTCGGTGGAGACCCTGGGTCACACTTTCTATTGCAGTGTCGTACGCCAGTTGTGTAGGTTAATTGAAGACATCATGGTTCGCATGCTGTGCGGAAAGTTCTTTGCTCTCGATGCCAGTTCTGTTTGTAGCAATGTGTTACTACTGTTGACTAAGGCTGAACACTATGTTGGGTGTTATGCGAGTCATGGTGTGGATGGCGCAACGGAACGAATTCTATGTGATGAGTTTCATCTCTTTCCAATTCATCTTGTTTTTTACGCATCAATTTGAGGCGAAGATCAGGACCAAAAGGTGATGGTTCTACCCATCAGAATTTGACGCAAGGTCGTTGGCTCTTTCGCGCACGTGTCGAATTAAAATAGTTGACTTGGAGTGGCATTTTGATGTCTGTTAGACAGGAAGATATTGGCTTATCTGGGTTGAGCATTAGCAACCCAGCCCAAAATATAGTAGTTGAGGTTTGCTTTTTCCTTAGTTTCTTCGGTTGACGTTAACTTAGCTAGAGGATGTATTCACATCGGCCCCTTTTATTTTTGTTTCCACTTTTCCCCCTCTCCTTCTCCGTTAGGTGACAGAAATGTTACTTCTCTGGTGGATGCGACACATTTTTCGTGTTTCGTCTATGCATTTCGTATTTGGTGTCTCTGACTGACTGAGTGAGTGTTTGGTAGAATGATAGTTTCGATATTTTAATTCCGCATTAATTTCCTCCAGTTAACTGATGTTTCTGCCACAATGTAGGATTGTGGGGGTCTTTTATTGCTATCAATATATTGTTCTGATTGTAAATAAGTTTTCTCGGATTGAGGAATCGGAGAGCAGAGTTCGAATTCCAGTCGAATCCGTTACATTCACTTACGTGCTAATACCCTTGGGAAAGGCATGAATACTCTTCTTCTCCCCACAGCTATGCGTAAGTATCAAGATAGACCAGGTTCTATAGCCTTGGATAGCAACTGGTCTACCGTCAGTCATGTATCGAAAGATACATGATCGCCTAAACGTGTATCACGCATGGCACATAACTGACTGACATTGTCAATACACATTGGGATTAGATTTTTAAAATTTACTGTTTTTATTTATCTCCCACAGATAAATTAGACATATGGGACCAGTTAAGGCTTCATGGAGACACAGTGGTATTATGCTGACTGTAGTAAAAATGGTAATTAAGAATGCGTTGTTTTGTGTAAGGGATATTGTGGTATGTTTGGGTCAGTGATTGTGGCTAGCTAAGCTTAATTATAAGACAAAAGAAGAGCACCCCCTTTGGCCTTGTGCCACATTTTCTGTAAAATACAGAAATAAATATCGCATTCTCAACCTCTGTGCGAGTTCCTTCTTTAACCTTGTCCTCAATGGAGAACTGCTATCAACTGACAGTCTCCATCACAGATGAAAGTTTGCGGGTGCAGGATGGCTGAGGTAAGATTATCCCGCTATGTGCAGTGACTGCTTGTCTCGTCTTTTCTTTATTTCTACCTGACTCGGTCTTTAAATGTTCTATAAACACTATTCTTCTGTTCTATCTGTGAATACGACTGCATACACTATAGATGGATAAGACCTGACAAAGTGGGCCACCTACCAAGTAAATGCTTATAGGCTCAAGTATAAACGACCAATATAACCTTTCCAAGAACCAAGAAAATGCTCAAAGATTCTCCGTTATGATGACTGATTTCAACCGCCATGCAATAACAAAAACATTGATATGTTGTAGAATTCATCAGCGTAAATCATTCTAATTTACTGTTAACTTCTAACAAAAATTCTATGGAAGGTCGTTGCTTTCTACGTCCTTCCAGAGGGTAGGCCATTTTGAAAGCTAATTGCGGGTAAGAAAAGGGAAAGAAAGTCTACAGTATGTTTTCCTCTAGTTTATTGCTTAATAATAAAAAAAATAATTTAAAATAATTTAAAATTATATTGATTGATCCTCGTAAATATTTACTTTCAGATCGAAATATCAACCTAATTTTATATTTAGCAGATGTTGTTACAGTGCGTCTCGGATACGGCCTGTATAACAAGTACAACAATCTGAAACAAATGAATAAACATCAGGGTTTCGTTTTTATATTCCTTTCCAATCTGTCGGAAAATTTTCAATAGCCCCCCCCCCCCCACTCTCTCTCAGATATTTTTCATCGAGAACTCGTATAAATTGTGTCCATCTGTGTTGATAAAATATAATTGTAAATGAAGCTATGGAGAAACTGTGTCAGCTTGTAAAAGAAACTTATATATGCACATTGAAACCGGATTTATTTTGCTATCACGCAGTAAACGCCTCCTCTACTAACAGACACACAAAAGCTTTTAATTTTGACTCCATCTAATGCTTTTGAACGTTAAAATATCCCTGTTTCTGCTCGGTACAGTTACTGGCAGTTGCCTTTACCAAATACCATTTTCTGATTGATTAATGGCGGGTCTTTTAAAAGACGACTACGAGACGAAAAGAAAATATACCTCGCCGACCATCACTGTGTATTTTATGACATTTGTCGCTCAATTGTCACTATTTAATGATGGTTTTGAGATGGGTTCCACGTCAGCTGTTATTTTACTTGTTCAGAATATTGACTACATGCGTCTGACTTCATTTTGGAAGGAATTAATCGTGGCGGGAGCGCTGCTGGGCTCTGGTGTTTCGTGTTTGATTGGAGCTTGGTTCTGTGACAAATTTGGTCGCAAGAAGTGTATAATGTGTTGTTCTTTCTGCTTTATTCTGGGGGCTATAGTCACCGCGTCTGCTTACGGTCGGGAGGTACTCTTACTTGGACGACTTCTAACAGGATTTGGAATGGGTAAGTCTATGTATTAATTCATGAATGCCTCTCTCTCTCTCTCTCTCTCTCTGTGCGTGTGCGCGCGCGCGCACACACACACACACAAAGTGCTGCCGAAAATTTCTCGGCCCAATTAGGAAGCGCTTTCTCTCAAAATTTATCCACTCAGACCATTGAAGTGACTTCTGAATAAATAACTAAATAGGTTCGCTTTTTTCCTGCCGTGAAGATATTTTCACCTTTCGTTTCCATGCGAACCTTTCCCAGTTTTCTGCACACCGACGGGAACGGAGATCCAGACACAATGTTAGTTGATTTTTTAAATCAGTGAAAGATACGGGGAGGGTCCCGTGGTATATTGACGCAATTACTACAATATAAAACCTCACTAGGTAAGGTACGCTAGATGATCTTGTGCCAAACTCAGTTAAATTCGATTAAAATTACTTACAATCGTGGAATGGTAAATAGTAAAATAGTCCAATCTTATTGGAACGAGTTCAATCCTCATGATAACTACACCAACTATACGGAGCTAAATATTATATTGTCGGAGTTAGCTCCTCCTCATTTCCTTAATCCTTCAACAGGGGTCTCTCTCCCACGAGTATAAATACTGGCTGACCCTTCTCTCTCTCTCTCTCTCTTTTTCGACTCAGGCCTTGGGCCGCTACCTCGCGCGGAGGCGAGGTAAAAACTCTTTCTTTTTCACTTAGGCCAATATGTGACATCTCACAGATACAGCGTTTCCCAAATTCTGGGAACTCGCTAAGGACAATATACGTACGTACGAACACTCAACACAACACACACACATAACTTCTCCATACAAACACTATGTAACTTTTCATGTATTTGTGTATTAATATATATTTACCTATGTATATCAGTCTTGTTTGTTTTCTTTGTCTTCTTTGGACTTAATGTCCGACATTCTCATGTAGCTGGACCGGCCAACAGGAAAGTTTAACCTTCTGATATCTCTTCACATCCTCAACCACAACGGTCCTCTACATAATGGTGACTTCCCGACGTGATTAAATTTTCAACTCCTGCTAACACACACACGACGATATATATATACAAGCAAATTCTTATACAGACCTTCCAAATGAGAACCAGTCAAAACATAATACTGGAAACTTCTTTTCTATCCTACGCACGCCGTACACTATTAACGAAAGAACTTTTAATTCACTACAACATGTCTACAAAACAACTTTCTCCTACACGGCAAAAGGAATTTATCAAACAAAACGTGGTAACTGCAATTACTACTATGAGCGAGCCTTACAACTCTTTCTGCCCACTGGTCTATATTTGCTTGACCTTTTCTTTCTCTCGGCAACGTTTGACCTTAATTTCACCCGGCTTACCAAACGGAGAACGCAACGCCATTTTTAACTAAATTCATCTTTCTTCTGAACTGAAATAGATAAAGTGTGAACCACATCTCAAACAAAAGCGACTCACTGTCCTTTATCTCATCCTGCAATGATGCAACTCGAATGACCTAAGAACGTGCGAGAACGATATTCTATCATTAATAATAGCAAATTCTCTCAAACATGCATTCCGATTCGGCACTCGGTAGAAATTCCACACCAGCTCAACTTCGCCACAACGCTACTTAAATCTTGGGCGCCAATTTTATTCACGTAAACCAAACAAACTACGACCATGCCAGAAAACCAAACAAACAACTTCGTCTTTCAAACAAAACTACGACCAGGCCAGCAAACAGGTTGACGAGACGACAAACCCAACTCAACGTGGAGCATTCGAAAAACAGACAACTTTTGATAAACGCTGAACACTACCGACATTTCACCCAGGACGTGCCCCGACTCTGACCCACTAGAGAAATACACAGCACCCTGACAACACACGATCACATTTCGTCGAATCACGCATCGCAGCCTCACTCAGACACATTCTCTTTTCAGTGCATAAGAACAATATTTAAAACTTTTTACATTTTAAAAGTTCGTTTCTTACACATTTAATCCAAAGTGCGGGGTATTGTCGGAGTTAGCTCCTCCTCATTTCCTTAATCCTTCAACAGGGGTCTCTCTCCCACGAGTATAAATACTGGCTGACCCTTCTCTCTCTCTCTCTTTTTCGACTCAGGCCTTGGGCCGCTACCTCGCGCGGAGGCGAGGTAAAAACTCTTTCTTTTTCACTTAGGCCAATATGTGACATCTCACAGATACAGCGTTTCCCAAATTCTGGGAACACGCTAAGGACAATATACGTACGTACGAACACTCAACACAACACACACACACACACACACATAACTTCTCCATACAAACACTATGTAACTTTTCATGTATTTGTGTATTAATATATATTTGTTTACCCATAATATATATTTGTTTACCCTTGTATATCAGTTTTGTTTGTTTTTATTTGTCTTCTTTGGACTTAATTATAGTCCAACATTCCTATGTAGCTGGACCGGCTAGCAGGAAATCTTAACCCAGAGATATCTCATCACATCTCCACCCACTCGGTCCGCTACAATATGATATTTAACCATAAAGAAAGGCTTGTTCTTATTTAATTAACAACAGTTTAACAGTAAGAAAAACCTTAAGGCATATGAAAATGAACACAGAATTCTTAGGATTTCAAATCTTGCCCTTAAAATTGTCTACTACCTTTTAATTCACACTATTCTACGTTTTGAATGAAGGCGTACATACACGACTTAACTGCTTTCTTGGCCTTTGTGCGAATTACCTCTATCACCTTGTTCTCACTGGAGAACTGCTATCGACTTAGTCTCCGTCATGGGTAAAAATAGGTGAAAGTTTGGGGGTGCCACATCAGAATTTCAGGATGGTTGAGGTAAGATTGTCCAGCCATACGCTGATATTGCTTGTCTCGTCTTTTGGCTGCTGTAAGAGTTTTCCCTGTTGACGTCACAACCATGACTTACATGAATATCTTCACAAGAGGTTCGCAATAGTTAGTCTTTTGTTAATTGTAATGAAGATATTAGCTTGTTTGGCCTTATCTCCATTCACAACAACAGCTGGCATGCCACTGAAATGCCTTTCCTTAAATCCAGTTTCTGTTTTCGCCTCGAGATTGAGGTTAATTCTCCTAAACTATTGCCTTAGTGCGCTTAAATAAAGGATAGCATTTCTTTAAACGTTCTATAGACATTATTCCTCTGTTATGAACAGTTTGGTTTGGGGTCTAGAATACCTCGACTGCAGACAATATTTTTGACTATAAAACTTTGTTTTTATTAAGTTCGGCGTCCTTTTTTATCATGATATGCTAATTTTTTAGCGAAAAAAGTGTAGGTACCTACTATAGTTTGATAAAACCCCACAAAGAGGTCACCTACAGCTCTCAAGTTGGTAATCTACGCTGATGACACAACCATTTACTCCTGCCTTATCAGTCCGACAAGGTCAAAATGCCAGCCGATGTCCAAAACGACCTCGTCAGTCGTTAACTCGTGCAGGAGGTCTTGTTAACGCCTCCAAAACTAAACTCTCCATTAATCATCTGAGATACTTCTTGCTGCCTTCCATCAGCATGGCTGATGCTAAACTCCAGGAAAGTGACTCATTGCACCTTCTCGCGCCCACATTCTCCGATGATAGTCTTTCCACTTGAATCCATTGCTACGTCAGCTGTTAAGAAAGTTTGTTCATTATGATAATTTTTCTCTCCGGAATCAAAATTACATATCTATAAGTCTACCATTCGCCCATACTTAGAACATTGGTGCCACATATGTCCGATGCCCCTGCTGTTTACCTTTAACTCCTTTAAATCCAAAAAAGAATCAGCAATATTATAGGTCCTCATCTGGCGGCTTGTCTTCAGTCACTTTCCTACCTCTGCAAGGTTACCTGTCTATGTCTTTTCTATAAATGGGTTGTACACTTTCTTTTATTTCGATTTTTGCCGCCATTTTCTTACACCTCCCAAGGCCGGCTGAAAATACTTCGGGGAATCTCTTTTAGTTTCTCCTTTAATTTCTCTGCCTCCGTCGATAAACATATTTATCGGTAAATCCCAGAGGTCAAATTTCTGCATCCAGTCAGTTTCAAATAAATTTTCCGTATTTTTTAATTTC